>CM024799.1:1796119-2348619 GCA_014281875.1 Nibea albiflora | reverse complement strand
CCTCGGCAGAGCGGCGAGTTGGAGAGGAGAAGCTCAGGTTCGATGACCTCCAACAGCAACTGAAAAGTGCCAAAGCTGCAGCTGAGGCTGCCAAACAGGAGTTACAAGACTACAAGCACAAAGCTTCACGCATCCTTCAAGTAAGCTTGGAGTCTTTTTCATACAGCATCATCATTTATTCAGGATTTTGTGTTTTTGATTGTGTTTTAAATGGTCCTCTAGTCCAAAGAGAAGTTGATCAGCAGTCTGAAGGAGGGATCTGGTCTGGACACTCTGGACGGGAGCGGAGCCATGACTCTGGAGCTGGAGGATCTGCGCCACGAGAAGGAAATGCAGAAGGAAGAGATCCAAAAACTACAGGGGCAAGTGCACACACTTCGGACAGAAATACAGGTGAGAAAACGGCAGAGGAGGTGTAGATTTGTTGACAGCTGCAGTGGGAGGTTTGTAAATGTCTCTGTCTGCGTGACCCGAGGAGCTGTGCACCTCCTGCTAAAACAAACGTTCGAGGTTACTGTTTGTACACGGCTGCAACAACCGCAGCTGACACGTTGCTGATTCAGCTGTACCAGTGAGCTCTGTTTTTTCTCTCCCAGGATTTAGAGAATCAGGCCCTGACAGAGGCGGAGACGTGGCGGGAGCAGCAGGTGCAGTTTGAGGAGCAACAGGCCTTACAGAACAGAGCTAAGCAGGAGGTGGAGGCTGAGGTCGAGCGCTACAAACACGTGAGGAGGAGTGATGATTTCTTTAACTGCAAATCGTCATAGACTTCCTGTGCTGTCCCGTTAATGTTTATTTTGTATTTTTCTTAAATTATAGGAGCTGCAGTATCTAGAGGAAGAGCAACATCGAGCCAAAACCACTCTGCAGAGCAGAATCAAAGACCGAGAAGATGAAATCCAAAAACTCAGGAACCAGGTCAGTCACGGCTTGGCCAACATCTGCTTCTGTGACACGTATATGCTTCTAAATTGACCAATTTGACAAACGGCACTGATGTTGCACTCTTCCAGTTGACCAACAAGACTATTAGCAACAGCCAAACGGAGCTGGAGAATCGGCTCCACCAGCTGACGGAGACGCTGATCCAGAAGCAGACGATGCTGGAGGCTCTGGGCACGGAAAAAAGCTCCCTGGTCTTCCAGCTGGAGCGTCTGGAACAGCAGCTGAAGAACGCTCAGGGAGGACAAAGTGGAGGACCAGCCATCAACATGAGCGGACTGGAGGGGCCAGGTAGGAGAAGATTTACGAGGGCCAAAGTGTTTCTGTGATTTGAAACGCAGGTGATTTGTTAGGGGGCAGTGATGCAGATTCCCAGGCTGGTTTCATCGTGTGCTGTCATGAAACCACAACCTTTATTTTCTATCAGAACTAACTTGATATTCAAATATTCAATAGTTTCATGAGGCCACAGCAAGCAGGAAGATGGAGATACAATGTCCACATGTACAATAACAGCTTGGGAATTCAGTATTGAAATCAGACTTTGGAAAGGTTTTGTTTACCACAGTTTAGAGTTCCTATGTGTCCTGGAAAAACCTTGAAAACAGTCATTTTACAGTCATGGAAAACCTGGAAAATGAGAGCAAAAATTCCATATCTTGGGAAATCTTAGAAAAGGAACTGCTACACAATCAGAGCTCCCAAAACTTTTGTAACAGTAGCTCACAGTGGGTGTAATTATCCTTATTAATATTACTAGTAAAGGGGCTAAAGTATGCTGTTATTACCTGATATGAGCACTGCTTGTTAATAATCGTAACAAACAAACTCAACTCTAACTGAGGGAAAATGATCTCTGCTGAATATAGATGTCAAACAATGGAAGATATCAAGGCATACATTTAAACGTGTATTTGTGTGATTTATTCGGCTCCATCGTTCATCAGATTTCACTCATGGCGTCTTTTTCAGGGGCACGGCAAAGAAACACACCGATCCTTTTCAGCGATCAGGACAGTCCAGGAGTCTACGGCAAAGTACGCAAAGCAGCCAGCACCATCGACCGTTTCAGGTAACATTTTTCTCTTTGTCCTCAGAATTACTTTATTATTATTCCATAATTGTTTTCCTGAGTGATAAATGGAAACTGTTTGAACTCATTTCAGCATCAGACTGGGAATCTTCTTACGGCGCTACCCCATGGCCAGAGTGTTCGTTATCCTGTACATTGTGAGTATTCAATAAATGTTTCCATCTTGATGAAGTTAATCAAATAAATTAACAATATTTGACCTTCTTTTTACAGGCCGTACTGCACCTGTGGGTCATGATTGTGCTCCTGACTTACACACCTGAAATGCACCACGGTCATCCCGAAGGAAGATAGAAGGCTTGAATTTTAAAGTTGGCTGTTAAAATATATTTGTTGTTGGGCCTTCAGTGTGAGGATGATACAAGCTGCTAAAGAATGTGAGCTCCAGGTCCTGACTCTCCCCGTTTTGCACAGAAATGTTATGAATTAAAGACATTTACTCCAGTTTATTTTATTTTGTTTCCAACTGAAGATCGGTGGCCGGCGTTAAGTTTTTAAATGGTTACAGAGTGATATATTGTACTGGTGGTCGACCGAAAGGATATTAAATCAAAGATGATCTCACATCTGTTCTTCTCATCATCTGCTTTCAGACTTTTGTTCCCTTCAGAGATTGTATTTAATTAACACTATGTAAAAAAATAATCTTTTAATAAACGAGTTAGAAGAAACAACTCAGCCTGGCACTTTTCTAACAGACTGTCTGAGCCGCAGGTCAACAAAGGGAGACTTCACCAGATTTACACATAGAAGTCACATAGAGTCGGTAAAGTTTGTGTCTGGAAATTCATAATTCACATGTTTTTAATGATATATTGGCACTATTAATATAATTATCTTCATCCTGGCTGATATACAATCATACAATCATCTGGAGCAAAACTATATGTTAAGTGGGCTACTGTAGAAAAATGGTGGTGACCTGCTCTCTGTAAACATGATGATGACACAATGATTTATATTCAGGTGATTATACACTAATGAAAAAGATAGTTATATATTATATTCCTGCAAATAGATACTGTTACATTTTACACACTGTGTGTGCTATTGTTATTAATATCAGGAAAGATTCTCACATACAAACAACATTATAATGATGAGGGGAAAGTAGTAGTGTCTTATTTATCAAATCAATCAATCAAACTTTATTTGTACAGCACTTTTCAAACAAAATATGTAACACAAAGAGCTTCACACAATAAAACCCCGACAGCCACCTCCACCCTGTTACAAACAAGGCACAATGCAAACTGAGGAACCACCGGAGGCGCGTTAAAACACACTGAACTGAATAAAACACATTAAAAATGCATGACGGTAAAATAAATAGATAAAATAATAGTAAAGGATAATATAATGTAATAAAATATAATATATAATATATAACTATTGTTGTCCAACAACAAATTCATGGTGCGTTCAAGCACCAAGAGAACTACTTTTGGTCCTTGAACGCACCGTGAATTTGTTGGTCCTCCAGCATCCCACAATGCACCGCTGCCGTTTCCCGTGTCCACGTCAAACCTGACAGCCATCGCCGCAGCCGAGCTGATAAAGAGGCTGCAGTCGAGGTGGCACTTTCTGGGGGTCGCTCGTGTCGTTCAGGGCGGCTAAAAAACGGCTGGAAGTCCCGCTCACGGCGCTCACACGCACCGCGGAGGACACGGAGGAGCTCCGCGGACAGGCCGTGACCGGAGCCGCTCATGTAGCGTCGCTTAGCTCGCTCGTCTGGACGAATTCCTTCAGACAAACGGTCAGCTGTTCGTTAGCTGCGCTACATGAGCGTCCGCCAGCCGGAAAACACACTCTGTGTCCGAGGATTAAAAGTTAACGGCGTCTCGGTGGTCCGCGGTCCACACTTTGAGCTTCATGACCGAGTTAGCCCACCTGGAGTCAAAGCTAGGCTAGCTCACCTCGGCCCGTCGCTCTGTTGTTGTTGTTTGTTGTTGTTGTCGTAGCCGTCCGTGAACATGTCATCGTGGCTGGGTGGACTCGGCTCCGGCCTCGGTCAGTCTCTGGGCCAGGTCGGGGGGAGCCTGTCTTCCTTCACCGGACAGATCTCCACCTTCACCAAAGACATGCTGCTGGAGGGGGTGGAAGAAGTAGGAGGTGAGCTGCTTCCTGTTTTTTATCTGTTTGTTTGTTTGTTTGTTTGTTGGCCACATCAGCAGAATAAAACACCCACCAACGATGCCTTCAGGTTCCAGGTGTTTCTCTAGCAGCTGCTAGAATGAAACGTTTCGGTGTTAAAGTCGTAAAGATGTCACAGCTGTCTCGTTTCTCGCTGTTTGGAGGCTCCTATTCAGTCAAACTCTTCATAACAGATGCAGCATGTCACCAGAACTCACCTGAAACTTTGAAAACAAGGTGACGAAACATAAAAAACAGTAAAAAATGAATAACAACTCACTCAAATGAACAAAAATACATTTAAATAAATAACACTGCTTTATTTGGAGCCGGGCAAACCAACTCCTTTGTTGTGTGAAGCACTTCCATGCTTTCAAATGTATATAAATATATTTTATATACATTGAGGCTGAACTTGCAGGTCGGGGCCCCCCTTTGGTCGCTGCGGGGCCCCGTTCAGTCCTGGACACAACAGACAAAAACAAAGCATTAAACCGAGCAGTGGAAGATTTATTTTACTCAAGAGTTAAAGGACTTCATCAAAAAAGGATCCAGGAGCTGGAAAACTACCAAAAATATGACGTGAAAACAAGAAGGAAAAACCCGTAAGACACGTGTCTGTAACTGGTATTTTCAACGTACCTTCCACTTTTGGTCTTTAGGAACATTATAAGAGTCTCAGGTGTCATAATTGTTGTGCAAATATCAGCTCACGGTCGAGTGAAAGAAACTGCCATGCATACAAATCTTACAGGATGACACAGAAACTGTGAGACACTCAGAAAAACACTCCAGGTCATGAACAGGCGTCTCCAACCGGGCGTCCGCGACCTTCAGGGTGTCCACCGGAGTAATCTGGATCATTTTACAGTAACGATGCCTCCCACCTCTGCTGAGGCCACAGGTGACGGTGCTGTAAGAAAGTGAGAGCGCCGTCTTTCTTTTATCATGAGGCAGATACATAAATACTGTATCAAAGTATCAAAGCACGTATTCAGAAACCCGCCTTTAAACGAGCCACCAACATCAGCCACGCCCTCTGCCGCCCGGTCCACCTGAACCTGAAGGTGGGCTGTGATCCATTACGTGCCGTTAGCCTGGCTGTGCATCACTCAGAAAGCAGTAAGCCAAAAACAGAGGCTCGTTAATATTAATGAGACCAAACGCTCTGTTCTTGCTTCCACAAATCTCTAAATTTATCTTCTTCTCAAAGCCTCAAATAAAACTCAGGAAAATTGCAAAAATTTGGGACGTTTAAAGGAGAAAATAAAGTTTGCGTAACAGCGGATGAATGCTGCTTTGTTTCTATGACGTTTTATGGTGTCTGTAAACATTACGGCATCGGGTACTCCTTTTCATGTTGACGCTGATTGAGTCGGACTGTTTCTGTTTGAATTCAAACCGTTTCATCAGCGGCGGACTAAAAATTGTAGCTCTCTGCCTGTAAATCACAGTGCAGTCAGAGTTTTATAATGTCAGCATTATTTCACTGCCAGCGTCTCGTTCTGCAGTTTCTAACTATTTAAGGCTCAACTCGAGCAGGTTGACTCACAGTGGAATTTTAAACTCTGTGTTGCCTTTAAGTACTCAAAGTCTTTTCCGTTCCGCCGCCGTGCTACATTTCAGTGTCAGTTTTTAATGCACAGTGCAGACGTGTCGATAGGAAGGCCGCGTATTTGCAGATGGTTCAGCTTCTCTGCTTAAAGAAACATTCCCTTCTTTCAAGTGTGTTACAGCACACAGCAGTCTGCCTCTTCACTGAAGACCGTTTACCTGTGTCAGCAGTGTAAAGGTGTTTTTCTAGCTGCTTTTAACTTGAAGTTGTTTTATTTATTTCCTGTTATCTGATGCGAATGCAGCTACGTGTAACGTCTGTTAATTGTGTTTCTTAAGTTCAGAATAAAGCTTATTTGGTTTAAGATCTCAAGCAAACATTCTCCGTGGTTGCAGTCACTCCCTCCTTCATTGTCAGTGGAGCTGCTGACGGCCTGATGCTGACACAGATGACAGGTTTCCTTGTTTTCTTTCTTTGCTCTGGCTCCTGATCAAATCAGCAAAGTGAAGCGATACTCCCTCCGAGGCGTCGATGCTTCGTTCTGGATTACAGTCTGAAGCAAAGAGATAAAACACTGACGCAAAGAGAACTTTGGCCTCAGATCTCCAACTCACAGCTCTCGTCAAAAAAACCCAAAACAAAAGTCTGAAGTCTTATCACCGCGTGGGGAGCACCGGGCCAGCTGTGAAGTGTTCAGCGTGTCAGCCCTTAAATTAAATACAGTTTTATATTAAGTGGAGCTGATGTGTCCGCAGGCTTCAGTTTAGTTTGAGTAGTGATGAATGTTGCGTGTCAGCTGAGCTCAGTCCAGCATGTATTAAGATCACATTGCAGGATCTGTCTCTAGAAACGTTGGCCCGCTCAGCCATGCAGGCATGTTTGTTTGTCATGTGAGCCGTGTTAAGCAGGTCTGAGTGTGCCGCTGAGATAGAGGAGGAGAAAGTCACCACATAGTTTGTTGGATGTGGCAGATAAACACAAAGAGCATTTCTTATTTTGAAATGAATGAAAGCTTTAGATTTCTCTGACTGTTACACATTTAATTCCTGCTTCCTGTTTTTTTTACACTGACTCGTGCACGTCTTTATATTCATCGCTGTCCTCTTGCTTCTGCAGATGCTGCCACAGAGCTGCAGGTTTCCAATTCCAGGTTGGCCGAAGTCGAGGCTGCGTTTGCCGCTCAGAAATCTGAGGTGAGATTCTTCGTCCGCTAATCAGAGTCACGGGGCGGTAAATCTATCCGCCTCTCTCGCTTTTTTCGGATTGTCATAGCAGGAAAAGCAGCTGTAACTAATACTGTACCACAAACAATGGATTTGTGCCATGGAGGAGTCAGTCAGTCAGCTTACACTGCACTGGGCCTTGAAGCTGACGCACCTGAATGGAATGTGCTCATTTTCAGGTCATGTTAGTGTTTACGCTCGTGTTGGAGAAAAAAGGCCCATAAACTGCAGCCTAACACCTGATGGTCGACTTCAGTGCTGACTCAGTGCTGGAAAGTCTTGTCCCTGCGTGAAATGTCAAATCAGTGCAGTCAAATCCTTCCGTGAGCGAGGAGATGTTTTTATTATCATCGTGAATTTGACCTACCAAACAAGTATTGTGTGTGTGATCTGGTTTCACTTCACCGCGGAGCCACATTGTTGTCTAAGAAGCTGCACTGGGTGGCATGTTCCCTTTCATGGATGTTCCCTCACACACATTTGTGTATTAATCTGCAAAAAAAAATAGTCCCCAACAAATTTAGTTTATGCCACCTTCCAGCTGAACGCTGCAGTAACCGGCTGTTCTGGAAACTATTTTAACCAGAATGAAACGGCACGTTCGTGACATGTTTTCCAGCCTTTAGGAGCGACAGAGAAGCCGACCACAAACAAACACATCGCTGGTTTTGGTCTGTTCGTGGAATTTGTTAATAATAGGAAAAATCTATTCTTTAAGATGGGTGTAGATCCCTCCATCTGTTTTCTTCCTCTTATCCGGGGTCGGGTCGCATGTTGAACCACCTCACCTGGCTCCTTTTAATGTGAAGGAGCAGCAGCCCAACTCCGAGCATCCGTCCACCTTAAATGAACCTGATCTTCTCTCTAATCTCCGGCGTTGCTGCTCTGTACTTGACCATAACCTTTGACCACCTTTGTGTGAAGGGGATGAGAAGAATGTTTATTCCCTACACTTCCCTCTTTATTCACTTCCTTCCTTGTCTCTCTTTGTTGCAGTATGACAGATTAAGAAAGCTCCACGCGGAGCTCGAGGAGAAGCTGGAGGCGTCAGAGATCCAGATTAAAGGCCAGTCTGCAGAGTACAGAATCCTCCTGCAACAGAAAGATGTACGTACATTTCTGTTTAGAATTAAACCAGTTGGATGAAAAGATGGAAAGGACTGTGTCAGGTTAATCATATCCACGTCTACTATACATATTCATACAGTTTGTGTACACTAATTCAGGATGTGGCCTGTTTAAACTTGAATTCAGTGAGCTTGTAACTCCCATAATCATAATCAGATCGTATACGGGTAGATGAATATCATATTTCTAGAAACATGTCTGAAGGTGGTTCAAAGCAGAAGATAGTGTTTCAGATTTTTATGTAAAATCTGTCAGAAAACACAGAGAGGTCAGGTCAGGCGAAGTCTCATCAAACAGATGAAAACCTGCTTTTCAAGTCTTAAAATGTGAGTGTGGATCTCATGTCAGCGTCTTTGTCTTCCAGGTGGAGATCAGTCACCTGAAAGCTCGTCAGAGCGGACTCCAAGAAGAAGTCCAGAAGCTGCAACGGTCGGCTCAGTCCGCCTCGGTCGGCCCCGCGTTGCTGCCGGTCACCACTACTTCCTCGACCACTACTTCCTCTTCTGCTTCCTCCTTCCTGTCGCGGCCGTCGGGGTCTCACCAGGGCTTCCACGGTGGCGACGACATGGACCTCAGCGACGTCATCTGGTCGCAGCAGGAGATCAACCGGCTGTCGACAGAAGTCACGCGCCTCGAGGCCGAGGCGGCTCACTGGAGGCGAATGTCTCAGGTAACGGAGCGAGCAGAGAAACCTTTTCACGTTCATTTCTGTTATACGTTGTTTTAACCTTCTTTAATTTCAGACATCAACAGCGGCAGGAGCTGGTAATGGCGACCAGGGTGAAATTCTCAAGCTTCAAAGAACTATTAAGGTGAGTTTTCTATCAATAATAGATTAAATAACTTTTTAACGTGTTTCAGCTGATTGTTTTGGCTGTAAAGTGTCTTAACTGTTTGACTCTCGTCGGTTTGGTGAGCAGCAGACAGACAAAGAAAGCGACGACTTGTTGCTGCTACTAAGAAACTATTTTCCAAGTAGAATGTGTCGGTGTTGTTTTTAAAGTTTGTTTGTGCCCAAATTTCAATTAATGCGACTTTAAATCATTTATGCTTGCCGCTGTGACTCTTCACCTTGACGTTGTTGCCTTGCAACAGGATCTGCGAGAGGAGATGAGTCGTGAGGTGGACGAACACCAGCATGAGCTGGCCGCTCTGCAGGACGTCCAGCGGCAGAAGATGGCCGACATCGCACGGCGGCACCGAGACGAGCTGGCAGAGTACGAGGAGAGGATAGAGGAGCTGGAGGAGCAGATTCAGAGCGGTTAGCCTCACTTTAGTTTGATGAAACTTCGGATATCAGGTTTTGATTAGAAACATGTTACAGGGTTTTATTAAAGAACAAAATTCAGAGACAAAATGTCGCCTTTGCCAGATGCAACCAGCATTTATACTCAATCCACAAAATAAACTCCCTCAATCCATCTCTCCAGGTGGAGGTCAAGCCGCTTCAGCCCCATCAGATTCCTCCAAGCTCCCCGAACTCCAGAAAACCGTAAGCTCCCTGCAGGAAGCGGCGGATCAGCGGGAGAAGCAGCTGGCCGAGCTGTCTGCCAGGCTGGAGGAGGCGCAGAGGAGACAGACCGAGCTGCAGCTGGAAAAAGACGACGCCCAGGAAGAGAACGCCGGGCTGCTGCAGAACTACACGCGGCTGCAGGCCTCTGTTACCGAGCTTCAGACCCGGGTGCAAGAGCAGGAGGGGAAGGCGCTGCAGAAAGCCCAGCTGGACCACGAGATCCAAGTGCTGAGAGCAAACCTCGCAGGTATACTGTCAGTAGATTGATTCATATTTAATACAGCTGTTCATGCTGTAACTTCAAATCAGTGTCAAACAGAAACTTTTCTAACAATTCTCTAATTTTCAGCTTCAGAAAAAGAGATGGAGAGACTGAAAAGCCTGTCTGAGGTAAATGTGAATCTAAATCATTAAATATAAATCATCTTTAATATTTATTATGCATGTGTTGATCATTTCTTGTGTCTTAACTCCCTCGTTTTGTGACTTTTCTACTTGTTTTTTAATAATTAGGCTGAACCAAAGGAAGAAGTCGAGCATGCGGACATCTTAGAACTGAACACTATTATTGGGACGTTGAGAGAAGAAAAGGAAGTCCTAGAACAAGAAAAGGTTTGTTTATCTGCTGCAGTCTGACTGTTTTCATGCTCAGAATATCCTGACAGTATGAACTCATCGATGCAATCGGTGGTTTTCTTTTCGCAGCTTAATCTGCAGGAAAGACTAAAGATGGCAGAGGAGCAGACAGTCAGCAATAATGCAACGCAGTCTGATGAGTCGGTGGAGCTGGTGGAGGATCTGAAGATGGAGCTGGAGAGGAGAGAAAAGACCCTGAGGAACATCGAGGAGGAACGGGACACGCTGATGTCTGAGCTGGAGGAACTAGACCAGCAAAACCAGGAAGCGACACAGGTCTGACCGACCACAGTGGCTCTTTCTTTGTTATTATATAATCATGAAGTTCATAACTTTAGTTAACAAAAATATCTAAAAGCCCTTCACAATAAAACACAGTGAGGAAAATTGAATTTATTTTGTCTTTTTTTAGCATATGATCTCAGTGAAGGAGCAGCTGAAGGAGGCCGAGGCGGCACTGACGAGTCTGACTGCAGAGCTGAACACAACCAAAGACAAGAATGTGTCACTGAAGCAAGAGCTGGAGACCCAAAAGGAGAAAATGAGCCAAAGCGCTTTCACCCTGAATGAACTGCACATGGGCAAGCAGCAGCTGGAAGGGTCAGCGAAGGAGCTGAGAGACAAACTAGCACACGCACAAGAGCACAACAGAGAGGCACGCAAAGAAATCACAGAGCTGAAGAAGACTCTGCGGGAGAGAGAGGAGGAGCTGTCTGCTGCCAAAGCGGATCTAGATCGGGCAGGGGACAGAGCAACCGAGGCACAGGGAACCACAGAGGAGTTAGCAGAGAAAGAGAGGGAGTTGATGGACCTCAGAAGAGAACTGGATAAGATGAGGAGCTCTCAGGAGAAGGTGAAGTCCGAGGACTATGAGTTGAAGATGGAGAACAGACGGTTGAAGGTGGAGAGTGAGCAAGCGGGCGAGGAACTAACCAAACAGATGAAGGAGACCCATGCAGCTCTGAACAGGACAGTGCGGGAGAAGGACACGCGTATCGAAGCTCTGAAGTTGGAGAAGAATCAACTGGAAAGTGAGCTGAGGCAGGCGGAGAGCGCGCTAACAGAACAGTCAAAACAGTACCAGCAGACCATCGAGGAGCTGACACGAGCGCGCACCATGGACGCCTCCGCTCTACAGATGGAGCACGAGCGAGCCGTCAAACTCAACCAGGAGAAAGACATGGAGATCGCTCAGCTGAAGAGAGACATGGAGCAGCTGGCGTCTGACCACAGAGACACCAACGAGATGCTCTCCATCACGGTTGCGGGGCAGAAGCAGCTGACAGATTTACTGCAGGAGAAAGACGTTTTCCTGGAGACTTTAAAACAAAACGCTTCCGACTTGCAGGCGGAGCTGGAGAGCAGCATCGCGGTCCTGACGAAGGAGGCGGATGCTCTCAGACAGGCACTAGATGAGAAGGACAAACAGTTGGGGGGTATGAAGGAGGAGAACAGTCATTTGAAAGAAGAGATCGACCGGGTCAGAGATCAGCAGAGCAGACCTCAGTCTCTGGCTGAGCCCAGGACTTTAGACATCATCACAGAGCTGGAGACGGAGATCACCCAGCTCAAGTCCTCCAGGAATGGTCTGGAAGAGGAGGTCCAGACTCTGAGGAGAACCATGGAAGAGCAGCAGGCCTCCCTCCTCCTGTCGCAGCAGTCCCTCCAGGCTCAGCAGACTGAGCTTGAGCAAGCTGACGCTCGCCACCAGCAGACCACGCTTAACTACGACAGACTCATCCATGCCAGGGATGAGGAGATATCCCGCCTGCAGGAGACGGTAGATCGGCTCAGTGAGAGTCGGGGTCCTGCCGACTCCCCTACTATGCAGGGAGACATCATCCTGCAGGAGGAGAAGACCCAGACGCTAAATCAGGAGAACGGCAACGAGAAACACGACCTGTCTAAGGTCGAAATAGAAAAACTGGTGAGAGGCATCAAAGAGAAAGAGACTGAGATCAGCCAGCTGAACGAGAAGAACCTCTCGCTGACCAAACAGCTGGATCAGCTGGTGGTGTCTCGTGATGAAGTGGGCAAACTGTCCCAGATGATCCTGCAGAAGGATCTGGAGATCCAGGCGCTCCATGCCAGAGTGTCCATGGGTGTAGGCGGTGGGCACAGCCAGGATGTCATGTTCCTGCAGCAGCAGCTGCAGGCGTACGCCGTGGAGAGAGAGCAAGTGCTCGCAGTGCTCAACGAGAAGACCCGAGAGAACAGCCAGCTCCGCTCCGACTATCACCGCCTCATGGATATTCTGGCAGGGAAGGAGGCGGCCCTGCTGAAGCTCCAACAGGAGAACCAACGTCTCTCCAACATGAGCGATCCCTCAGGAAGCCAGGAGATGTTCAAGGAGACCATCCAGAACTTGTCCCGCATCATCAGGGAGAAGGACATAGAGATCGACGCGTTGACTCAGAAGTGCCAAACCCTGGTGACCGTCCTGCAGACGTCAGGCGGAGAGTCCGGCACCGGCTCCGGAGGCGTCAGCAGCAACCAGTTCGAGGAGCTGCTGCAGGAGAGGGACACGCTGAAGCAGCAGGTGAAGAAGATGGAGGAGTGGAAGCAGCAGGTGATCACCACAGTCAAGAACATGCAGCACGAGTCGGCTCAGCTGCAGGAGGAGCTGATCAAACTGCAGGGTCAGGTCTCTGCCGACAGCGACTGCAGCTCCAAGCTGACGGTGGACTACACCCGGCTGATCCAAAGCTACGAGCAGAAGGAAAGGAGGCTGGGAAGTCTGAGTCAGGAGCTGGCTCAGGTCCAGCAGACCATCACTCAGCTTAGCACCACCAAGGAGGTCCTGATGGGTAAACTGGACAGTGTAGCACTGACTCCTGAAGGTGTAGTCGCTCAGTCTAGTGCCCCGTCTCTCAAGGCTGATGCTCCAAGCCACGACACATCTCCGACAGGAAACACAGAGAAACTGCAGGAAGAACTTGTCCGATTGCAGACTCAGTTGTTTGAGAGGGAAAACCTGATCAGGACTATTCAGGAGAACAACCAACGACTCTCCAACTCGGCGTCTGCCTCTGAGAGTGAGCATAGGAGTCACGCCGAGGAGATCCGGCAGCTTAGAGAGAGACTGGACTCCCTGCAGAGGTCCGTGAAGGAGAAAGACCTGCTCATCAAAACCAAGGGCGACCAGCTGGGTCACATCAGTGAGGCGCTACGCAACCGCGAGAACGACAACGAGGTGCTGAAGCAGGCCGTGACCAACCTGAAAGAGCGCGCTCTCATTCTGGAAATGGACGGGAGGAAGCTGAAGGAGGAGAACGAGCTGGTGGCCGCCCGCTCTCGGGAGAAAGAGTCGGAGTTCAGAGCGCTGCAGGAAACCAACATGCAGGTTTCCCTCCTGCTGAGAGAGAAGGAGTTCGAACTGAGCGCAGTGACCGAGAAGGCCGCAACCGTGGAGAAGATGCTGAAGGACAAAGATCAGGTCAGGACTTTCGAGTTCTCCATTTCTTGGATAGCTTAATGTAAGATACCAACATTTCTAGTGACCAATACTCATGAGAGAATGATGAATGTTTTTATACGTGGACCTGCAGCTTTCGTTGGTCTTTAACTCTTCACATCTGTTGCTGTGATGCAGGGGAAGACCGGAGAGCTGAATCAGCTCCTGAATGAAATGAAGTCCATGCAGGAGAAAGCTGTGATGTTCCAGCAGGAGAGGGATCGGGTGATGATGGCGCTCAAGCAAAAACAAATGGAGACCACTGCAGTACAGACTGAGGTAAGAGAGCAGATCACAGCCGCTCACCACCCTTTAGGTTTGGGATGGATGTGTCCGTTTACAGGCGTCCTGTTTCCTTTCCCAGCTTCAGCATGTGAGGGATAAAGAACAGCGTCTCAACCTGGAGCTGGAGAGGTTGCGTAATCACCTCTTGGAGATCGAGGACTCGTACACGAGGGAAGCGCTCGCAGCGGAGGACAGGGAGACGGAGCTACGCAGGAAGGTGGCGCAGCTGGACATGAAACTGGCCACGTCCTCGAGCGCCGTGGAGAATGCCAGGTCGGTTACAAAAAAGATGTTTGGATATTGCACAAGATCTTCATGCCACGCTAAAATTGAAATAATAGTGGTCGAGTTTGTATAGCGAGTTGAAGTCATTCCTCGTGTCTGTCTCCAGCCAACAGGCCAGCATGCAGGTGGAGTCTCTGCAGGAGCAGCTGAGCGGAGCGGTGAAGCAGAGGGACGATGCACTCGCCCACCTCAGGACGTCTCAGGAGCAGGTCAAGCAGTATGCAGTGTCGCTCTCCAACCTGCAGATGGTGCTAGAGCAGTTCCAACAAGGCAAGTCGGCTCTGCACATGTGCGGCGCAGCAGAAGTGAAGCAGCGTGCACGTTTTTCCGTTAAAATCAGAGAAGCTGGTGGTGTTTATAAGACAGTTTACACCTGCAGTCTGCCAATGAAGTCCATATTACCTTTAGTAAAACTTTTATTGCCTCTTCCCCCGATCAGAGGAGAAAGCCATGTACTCAGCAGAGCTTGAGAGGCACAAGAAGGAGAAGGAGGAGTGGAAAAGGAAAGCCGTGAGGCTGGAAGACCAAGCAGCTGCACTTCAGGTAAACCAGCGATCAATAGCTGATCAGAGACTGCGACGGACGCACATGCTATGTTTTAAATCTGAATATTTCTCAGTGACCGCTTGATGAAGCTGCAGTTTATATGACTGACTGTCTTCTGCTCTCAGATTAACCTCGACGAAGCCAACGCCGCCCTCGACTCAGCGTCCCGTCTCACCGATCAGCTCGATCTGAAGGAGGAGCAAATCGAAGAGCTGAAAAAACAAGGTGAGCCGCAGCTGAGCGCCTCCACCTGCCAACTCCTACACGTCCTCTGAGGACGTTTATAAGCTCACGAGCGGGATGATTAGAATATCAGACCAAACTCTTTATAAACTCCTGCCTTCCATTTTCACTGCAGAAGACAGTTTGCAATAAAATAAACGTTTTAAGATGTTTCAGGATATATTCGCCTTCGCTCTGCTGGTTCCTCTGGCTCAGGCAGCTTCTGAACATCGACATCTTGCTGCTTTCTCGTCTATGCACACGTCTTCATCATAGTCTGACAGTGAACCCCCCCGACTGATTTATGTTTTGTGTCACGCTCTGCAGATTTCACTCTTATCGTTCTCAGATACGTCACAGCAAATTCTCAGACTGTTTCTTTGTCCGTTCAGACGTTTGTCCAGACGCGATGTGAGGCGATGTATTTGCTTTATGATTTAGTCACCTATGGAAAATTTACATTGGCTCTATTAATAGTTGGTTTGCTGTGAGAACGTTCTCCTTCACAGTGTCACCAGTGAGCGGGTAACCTCGCCTCAGTCATGTGCTTCCAGAAGACTGTTCAAACCATCTGGATGAGAAGATATTCTATCCGCTGCACGATATAAAACACATTTCTCGTGTTGCGTCTCCGCAGCAGGAAATGACGCAAATCCTGGAGCAAAATACTGACATGCTATTCTATGTTTTCATATAAGACATTAGAAACCATCTGGATTAAAAACTCCTTGTGTTGCATACTAAAACAGATTACTAATTTCTCGAGTTGTGTCTCCCTCATACTGGAAGCTGCATGCTGTGTTCATATTCAGCTCATCCTGTTTTTAATTTGTACTTTTGTTGTATACAAAAGAAAACATTCGTATTTTGAATTTTCTGCATCCCAAATGGTTAAAAAATCTCTCTTTCGTTCAGCAGCCTGAATGTTTTCTCCAGATGTCTCGAAGAGTCTTTGATGATTCTGAAATCACTTCAGCAGTCGTGTTGTGAAACAATCTCCTGGCTTATTGAAGGGAGAATTTGTTTTGGGATGCTCCGGCGCTCTGACTTTAGCATGATGTTAATACACGAAGCGGGGATGGAGGGGAACATGACTGTAAATATTAAAAACACATCTCTTTACGCTGTCTGTGTGTGTTACAGTGGATGTGAGACAGGAGATGTTGGAGGAGGCGCAGAGGAAACTGATGAACCTCCTGAACAGCTCGGAGGGGAAGATAGACAAGTAAGTTCAGTCGTGTCTGGATTTAATCTGACATTTTTTTATTCATCTAAATGAGATTATAATTACAAAGCCATATGGTTTTCATCGGACTGTCAGGGATGATTATTTGCTGCACTGGGTCACGCTGCAAGTATTAAAAAACGTGATAATGTCTCATTATTTAAAGCGTTGTGACGCTGAGAGGGTCACGCCTGCGATTGCACAAGTGTTTGAATTTTAAAGATACAGTGAAGGAGCGAGTGTTTCTTAATGGGCTGAGAAAAGTCTTTAAAAAGCTGCTGCATTGTCACAAAGGTGAAGAATCACGTGGAAAGAGGCGTCTTCTTCTTCTTCTTCTTCTTCTTCTCTTCTTCTTCTTCTCTTCTTCTCTGCCTGATTTGACATAAATGCAGCTTGACCGTTCCTCTGGAGAGACGAATATAAATAAATACTCAAACTGATACATTTAGGCTTTATTTATGATTCATGCAGCTCTATGAAAAATGGGTCGAGTTCTTGAATGACATCATGCTCCTTTTATTGATGTTGTTCTGTTTCCAGAGTCCTGATGCATAACTTGTTCTTGGGATACTTCCACACACCTAAACCCAAGCGTGCCGATGTGCTGAGGCTCATGGGAAGTGTTCTGGGCCTGAGCAGAGAAGACGTTGATAAGGTGAGATATTCCCTGACTCACGTTCAAAGTATTTAATTGAGCAATCACGTTTAATAATACAAAATCTGATCGCATTATCAGTGAGCAATGTCTGCAGCTTTGGGAATAAACGAGTGAAGTCTCCACAGACTTTTTAACTTCTCATGTGTACAAAGAGTTTAGCAGCAGGTGTCATCTTCACAAGAGGTCTTACTTAGAGCTTACTTTAGAGTTTGTTATGGCACCAGGCCTAAAAAAACCACGACAGCATCGAGAAACTGGATGATAAAGATGAACCGTATTGGCAGACCGAAGCGTGCGTACTGAAACAGACACTTAACATGAGTTCAAGTCAAATCTCAAGACATGCGAGTCTCCGGTGTCCCAACTCTACGTCACCGTCACTATATATCATCAGAGTGTAACAAAACGATGTACAACACGAGCCTACAGTTCCTTATTGTGCTTCTCTGCTAATGAGCACAAAACATAAAATAGTTTTAGTCACAATCAGCTGATGCAAAACATCCGTTTGGCCGGTGTTGATGTTTAATCATCAAGTATTGCACATAATAAAACTGCAGCTGATGACGCCACTGGATGAGAAATCAGAGGCTCGCCAGTGAATTCATCCTGAGGGGATCATGAATGTTTGCATCAAATTTAAGGGAATCAAACTGATAGATGTCAAGACATTTCACAATAAATAAGAAAATTAAAACCTGTTGGCGGCGCTAGAGGAAACGTCTGGGGTTTAATAAGTCAGCAGGGTTCATCCTCTGGGCACCATGAATGTATGTACAACATCTAATGGAACCTCATCTAGTAGCTGTAGAAATACTTCACTGGACTGTCAGTGTGTCCTGGGGCCGTACGCGACCTTCTCCCACCTTTGAAATGTTTTATTAGTTAAAGCGGTGACTTTTAACTCCGACAGCTCCTCAGAGTTCGAGAAAAGAAAGCGTTTCCTTATCCAGATCTCCTGGCAGGAGCCCTGTGGGACTCCGTCCAGTGATTCCAAAGTATATTACCGAACACTCTTAAAGGAAAACAGATACAGGATGAGGGGCAAATGCGATTACAACTGCTCAGAAGACGCACTTTTAATACGTTGGAGGTCATTCCACTTCTTTTTTTCATCTCTCCCTCATCTCCTGTTAATGCTATTTAAATTTTCCACTCAACTCGTGTTTACGGTAGCCAAGCGTCCCACAAAACTTTTTAAAATCGACCTCAGCGGAGCCGCTAGTACCCCCCCCCCCTTCTTTAAGCTGTGATCCATACACTCACACATATGTACAGACACCAACCAGCTGAGTCCTGCCAGGCAAATGACGTTGATGATTAGGGAGTGTGAATGATGAAGCCACAAGTTACTTCTAGGAGTGTGAGCTGTCAGCAAAAAATCTGTCTGTATATAAGCTTAACTAGTGAGTGGCTCCACAAAATCATTTTCCAGATCGCGGTGGCAGGCAGAAAGGAAACTCGGAGCAATTAAAACTCAAATAAACCAACCGTCTTCCCTCAAAACAGCCTGAGTGAACAGTTTAAGACAGAAATATTTACAGTACCTGCACTGTTTGTCTCACTGCTTTGTTAAATAAGGGTTAACAGCTTATCTTCTGCGCTTGATCGTAAAATATGAGGAGCTCACAGTGTCCCTGAACACGCCACGGTGATGATTTAGGGACCTTCTTCCTTCTAAGAATCCGCTAGTATTTGTCTACATTTCCTCGCCTCTCTTCTGCAGATGTTGGAGGAGGATAGTCGGCACGGTGTCACTGGATGGGTGTCGAGCTGGCTCGGAGGAAGAGGAGCTCAAAGTGTCCCGAACACTCCCCAGAGACCGACGAGTGGCCAAGGACTCAACTCGGTAAGAGACACATCGAGCTGTGTTTTATACTGTTCTGATATTCTCCTGAAATACATAAATACATTCTTTCTGACAAAAAAACAACAGCCATACATAAACCCACATATCAAAACATCCACAGACGTGCTCTGTCTGCTTGTGTAACACCACAAACAGCCGCTCGCCGCTCCGCGCCGGCCAGCACGGTCTCAAAATGTAAAAATATCTCTTGTTTAAAGTAACTTGGCGCCACTCGTACGGCAAAAAACACTGAAAGTAAAGAAGAAGAGGAAGAAGATCCTTCCAAGAAAAAGTGGCAGCAAAACAATCTCTCTACTTTCTGTCAAAACGAAACCCGTCCATGAGAATAGAAGATTTGATTTGCCTTCTTAAAATTTGACTGATATCAGCTGATGTGCACGAGAAAACATGACAGAACTGCACAAACGAATCCTTCAATTTGAACAGAAGAAAAGAAAAATAAGAAACATATCTGAGGTGTTCATTTGTACCCTTCAACATTTCACAGTCTTTTCACGCAGCCACAGTTTGTGTTCTGCTGGGCAGCGTCTGCTCTGCTGGAGTGCTCTTGGGCAACAAACCAGGATTTTAACTCTCTCTCTCTCTCTCTCGCTGCAGTCCTTCTCAGAGATGTTCGTAAAGTTCCTGGAGGTCGAGTCGACCCCTTCGCTTCCCGCACCAAAGCTTCCAGTCCATGACATCAAGCCTCTGGGCGCCCCGCCTCCGAGAAGAACCAGCAGCGCCGCTTCCAACACCGCAGCAGGTAAACGACCCGCCTGGGAATAAACCGCCGCCAGGTTGTTTCCTCCTCTCACACGCTTAATCAGTCATGACGGCCGCGAGGCGTTCTTTCTCATTTCCACAACACACCTCTCTTAAATCTACTCCTCTCTTCTCCCCACAGGAGCTGCAGCTGCCGGCAAGAGAGCCGGCGACTCCAACCCTTTCCTGGCCCCTCGCTCCGCCGCCGTGCCCCTGCTGGGTGGTTCCGGCTCCGCCGCCTCGGGAGGTCACCTGCTGATGAAGCCCATCTCTGATGCCCTGCCAACCTTCACGCCTGTGCCGGTCTCAGCCGAGGCCAGCGCTGGAGCCGTGCTCAAAGACTTGTTGAAGCAGTGATCGCTCCCGTAACGAGTGCCAGATAGACATCTTAATTCAACATGAGTTTTACACTACACAGACGGAGACATTTGAGCAGTTCTGCTACGTGTTGCTGCTCTTTTTCTTTTCTTTTTTAAATTTCCTGCAAAAATAAACAAGCAGAGAATTCATGAAACATTAATATTCCCTTTTTTGGAAGGGGATGAAGCGCTTTTTCTTTTTAGACTTGAAATTACTGTTCTATGCAACAGAGTCT
Source organism: Nibea albiflora (assembly GCA_014281875.1). Lineage (NCBI taxonomy): Eukaryota > Metazoa > Chordata > Actinopteri > Sciaenidae > Nibea > Nibea albiflora. Next base: position 2,328,515 of record CM024799.1, on the reverse strand, counting down.
CCCTTTATGCATCAGCTCAAGTGTTTCCGCGCTCAGCATTCATTGTTACATGTTGAAAAATGATCGATGAAGTGACTCCACGTGCCGACAGGATGCAGGACGAGAGTCCGTCCAGGTCGTGGGTCACCCAGAGCGAGAGCAACGCACAGAAACTTTTATCAAGAGTTAAATTATGAATTTTAGTGCTGAACATGCGCGAGCTGGTCCGCTCGCTGTGTGCAGCCCGACACGCGCCGCCTCAGTTAATCATCGCCTCCATTTGCAGAAGGAAACATGTCCTTAAGCTTTCATCCTCTTCGACTTGCATTGAACAACTTTCCTTGTCTTGACTCTTTTTTTTTTCTTCTCCTTCTTCTTTTCAACAATGCAGTGAATTGTTTCTGATCCAGGACTTTAAAACTCTGGCAGCAGTAGCCTGCGTAGAGATTTATGTGGTTCAGTACATCTGTTAAAACCATAAAGACATTTTTTTGCTAAATCTTGTCTTTTCCAGGCGGCCAGACTGTGATATGCAACCAGCGTAATTATGGCTGTGACTGTGGACTGTGGTTGATCAGAGGCTTGAGACTGCTCTCATGTTTAAGTACAGTACTATTATATAGTTATATATATGTAAATGGGTGGCGTTTGTTTTTCCTATTTATGGGCACTGAGGAAGTTTTGGAAGTTAAGTGCCTGCATTTTTTGCTAATTAGATAGTTGTAAAATCAGGATTGTAAATGGTTAATATAAATATATATATTTACAAAGTGTAAAAACTGCACATTTAAAAAGTTTTACCTGACCAGAGCTGGCCAGATGTGGAACCGTGCTGCTCTACATTTTTGTATAGACATCAATCAGCCGCTGCAGAAGGAATGTTACAGGGTCTCTCCAGGTGTGTTGATAAAATGTATAAAATGTAAATCCTCACTTTCTTTTTGTAGATTTCAAATCAGAAACTCAGACGTGTCAAAGAAAGGATTGGGCTGACCTTGAACTTGGATGATCTCTAGCCGAGGTTACATACCTGTGACTTAATTGGACTCTAAATCAAATAAAGGTACTGCTGACCCTTCACTGCTGCGCGTTTTGTCTTTATTTTCTCTCTAACGCACGTTCATGCGAACCAGATGTGCCTACTACAGCGCGGATAGCTCGCGTTTCGGGCTGCGCCAGATGTGCAGTGTCATTCAGCTGTGTGGAAACGCAGAGGAGGGGGTGTTTGGGGGGGAGAGGGGATGTTTATATCTCTGGAAAACAGACACTCACTGTGTATGTTTTATGCCTTTCTGCCCCCCCAAACAGCGCAGCAGCAGCAGCAGCAGCCTGTCGGTGGAGTGCGCTCTGCTCTGACTTGGAGGGGGCTGGCTCTCTCTCTCTCTCTCTCTCTCTCTCTCCCTCTCCCTCTCCCTCTCTCTCCCCGCTGATTGAATCCAGCTGTTGTGAAAGGAGCTCGGAGGGGGCCCTTCAATTTGCATTGCTAAATAATCTGTAGAGCCGATAGAGTGGGGCAGAAAACAGGACGGTCCATTTTGAAAAAGGCACTCTTGCAACACTTGGTCAATGTACCGGAGCTTCAGCTCGAGCAGACAGCGCTTAATGAAAACCTGGTGTCGACTTTCGCGTAAAGGCGCATAGTTGGGGGGGCGGCGAGAGCCCTGCTGCTGGGTATTGGAGAGGGGATTTGGGGAGATTTACGGGTCGTCTAAATCTTTCCTTTGAGAGAAACCATAAAGCATGCTTTCTGAAATACGTGGCTTCAGGTTTTGCTCTTGTGTAAGGTCAGTAATCTGTTTTTTTCTCTCTCTCTTTACCTTTTGCGTAACGGCTTGTTTTTGCTTTGGTTCTGTGTTTGAATGGATGTGACGGGATGCGTGCACGGACTCTGCCTTCTTTTCAACGACGCAGTCTCTGAAAACTTGAACTTCTTGTTGTATTTTTCGCAGGATGTTGGCAGCTCTGGTATTTATTCTGCTTTGTATCCAGCCGGGACACGGACAGGTAACACAGCAGCTTTAATTCATTGAAGCTTTTGGAGGTGTTTCATTCATTTAGAAGTCAGGTCATGGTCAGAGTCTGCAAATATTGTTGGGCCATTTGTTTTGCTGCTTTAATGACACAGAGTCAACATGTGAAGGTGGACAGGCAGACTGAAGCAGATCAGACCTGAAGTATTTGCATTAGATCACATGCAGGAATCCAACTCAAACACACTCTTTCCGTCCTCAGACCTGCACAGAAGGCTTTGCATATGACCGCAGGGCAAGACAGTGTATAGGTGAGTGACATGTCTTCAGCTTTAAACAGCAGTGAAGTATAATAAGTTCCCAAACTAAACAGTGAAGTCCTGCATGCAGGAATGACTTTATCAGTGCACTCCTCTCTGTATTCCAGATGTGGATGAGTGCCGCACTCTGCCAGATGCTTGCAGAGGAGACATGCGCTGTGTGAACCAGAATGGAGGCTACCTGTGCATCCCGAGGGCCTTGTATAGTCAGCCGTTCAGACCGGACACGAGCCTCGCTGAGCCGGTTTACCCGGACACGTCGGTTGGATTTTCAGACACCTTCGTCCCAGGTCCGAGATCTGTGGAGCCCAGCTACCCCAGAGTGAGGACCACCGCTCAGTGTGTGCTGGGATATACTCTTGCAGAGGATGGCACCTGTAATGGTGAGTTACTGCCTGTCTGTGTGTCTCAGTGGTCTCAGTTCATACTTACAATTCCTGCAGTAGATTAGATTTAAAGAGAGCTTTGAACTGCTTTCTATAGTTTGGTAGTTTGGATCAACCTTGGCTTTCTGGGTCAATCTACGGAGTCCTGAGATGGTTAACAAGGCAGGAATGAAGAAAAAGTGAAAGTTCTGATTCACACTTTAGTTTCCTTCCAGAGAGTTTTTTTTTTAAATGTGGAGGAAATACCACATTTAAAATTTTTCTGGTCTTATCTAAATTCTTGAGCTTTTCCAAAAAAGTGCTGCTCATTGTTCCTGCACAGAAACACTCATTTGGTTCTTCACAGCGGGTCAGCGTGTATTCAACGCAAATGTAGCCAAAAGTCAGTTTGTTGTTTGTTGGATTGCGACCCCCCTGAAAATAAAGTTATGTCTGCTCGCAGTCCCTTCTGTCTCAGGTTGCATATGTTGCAAGTTGGTGGCTGGATTAAAAGAAAAAGAGATTTTTTTCCTTCTCAGAATGTTTTATTTTACTTCTAGAGGGACTGAAGATGCAAAGAAACAGAGAAACAGCAAAGATTAGAGAGAAAACACATTTTGTGTAACAGAAACACACGTTTGTGCTTCCCTGCAGTGTTTGTCATGGTGTAACCCCTCAGATTTGTCTTGCAGCCCATCTGTCAGGATCCTGACCTCTTTGTTTGAGGCTCATTTTAAGTTGGAGGTCAGATTTCTACTCACTTTTCCAACATCGCTTTCGAAATCACGAGATCCTCATTTAAGTGGTTCTTTAGTGGCTGCCACAAGAGAGTCTTACAAGGTGACGTGCAGTGAGGGCTCACGTCAGCTCTTGAATAATTACAGCTTCGTAAGTTGCAAGAGATGCACGGCTGGATGGTGTCTGTCCTCCGCTGCAGCTGTTTGCAGTTTTTCTCCCCCTTTTGCTGCAATCTCTGCTCGAAAGATGCGAAACGCTTTGCGAAAGACATTCCCCGACATCTGCCACCTCCTGCTGTTTGTCAGATGTTTGGGGGAAACATGGATGGACGAGGTGACACGAGGGGAAGGCTACAAAGGCCAGAGATTCAGTGTAAGTCATTAAAAAAAGATTATGGTTGAACTCCAGGGGAATGCGTGAATCCATCAGAGAGTGAAGAGACAGATGCTCGGTGCAGCGGCGCGTCAGCCGTCACCCAGCCAGAGTCAGAGGGGCCTTCAAGTCCTCGCAGAGACTAAATTGCTGCTTTCTTGGTTGATTTTGTTGAATTTCGTAATCACAAGAGACCCCAGCTGTCAGATAAACACTAACCGTTCAATGCCCCCTCTGCACCAGCTGTCTGAAGTACATCTTAACATGTCCAGCCGGGACAAGCTGTTGAAAATGCCCTCCTCGAAGACCATCTAGGGAGTTTTTCTGTCATTTGGGATAAGTCAGCCGTGACCCCGTAATGAGTGGAAAATGTACACATATAATTCGCTTTTCTCCACCTAAAAGAGAACTTCAGAGTTTAGCTCATGCACAGACTGTTTCTCTTTGTAGGGGAGAAGGCCTGTCATGGAATCAGCTCACAACCTTGTTTGGGTAAACTACACCGTCAGAGTGCCAAAGATGAAGTCATGTGTTGCCAAATCTGTGCCCGAGCTGAGCCCAGAGAACAGGCACGTCTCTGTGGGGGCCAATGGTAATGAGCCCTCACACCCCTAAAGGCTGGTGTACGTGTACGTGTGTGGTTGGGGTGATGTCATGGGCTGCTGATTGATGTTGTTACGGGGCAGAAATTACACAGACTGTGACTTCCTGTCTGAACCGGCAACAAACATGGCTTTGTCTTTACGCTAATGGCACCGCGCTCCATGAGTGTCATTAATGGCACCAGCCTGTGAGAACAATGGAACAAATTAGCCCTGGGGTACGTGTTAATGCATCTGTGGGGTTTGTTTTCCTCTTAGCTGGTGTGTAAAACTCATCAAGACATTATTGTTTACTCGCCCCTGATAGATACACTCTCCAAAAAAACGTGCATTAATCTGCTGCTGCAGCTCTTCTGGGAGGAAACTTTCAGTGCCTGGCTGCAGGGATTTACTCCCATTCAGCCACAAGAGTGAGCTGACTGATGTGGGGTGATATGTTATCACCTGGCTCGCAGTCTGTGTTGGGAGTCCCAAAGGTGCTTGGGTGGGGTTTGAGGTCAGGGCCACTCAACTTTGACCACATCAGTCATTCCTTTGAGCACGCGGGGGGATTGCATTGAAACAGGAAGGGGCCTTCCCCAAACTGTTTTAAGCAGAGCTCGAGTCACTGCATGCGGCAGCATTGAGGCTTTCCTTCAACAGATGATTCAATGATAATGCACTGAACATTAGATGTGAAGATTGATACATAAAGACTGGAAACAGCAAACCTGGCTCTGTGCAAAAGTAAAACAAAAAATGCCTTCCAGCACATCTGAAGCTCCATAATTAACACGCACGCCGTATCTTGTTTGTTTAATCTGCACAAAAATGAAAAGGCTAAAACGCCAAGAAATAGTCTGGCACAGCTTGCAACCATAACTTGCCGTTTTTTATCACTTTACAAGATAAAGAGCTGCTGGCAGGTGGAGTTTGTTTCCCTTTTGACAGACTAACTGTGCACGCCTCAGTATTTATGCTAAGCTAAGCTAATCTAGCGTCTCCTGGCTCGAGCTTCATGTGGGACAGACAAACATGAGAGCAGCGTCAATTACTCTTAAAGACAGAAACTATTGCTTCATCTGGAATGAATCAGACAGAGACGCTAGCAGGTGGGCCTACTGTTAACTGTGCACCCACTGTTTCTAGTCTTTATGCTAAGCTAAGCTAACGTCTCCTTGAAACTTGATAACAGTGTCAAACATAGCACAAACTGAGCTGGAATCAACCAGACAAAGAGTGTAAAAGTGTGTGTCATCCACAGAATTCATCCATGTGAACGTTTCCACCTTGAAAGCTGCATTCTCAACGCTGTTTCTGATCTAATTTCAACAACATGTGACATTTTATTCGCCGTCATTACGAGTGCAGACATTCTGGAAGCAGATGTCTCAATACTCGTGCTTATAAAAGTAAATACTTGTGTGTTTGCATGCTGTTCGGCTGAACTGATGCTTAAACCGGGAAACCAGATTGCTCAAGATCGAGACTGCTCTGAGTCAAACGAGTCACACGACTTATCTTATGTTTTAAATTGCACATGGGACATGCGCTGCTCATTTCCGCTCGTAACTCGTTTTTAGGGGATTTTCGTGTTTTTACTCGAATTGAAGGATTACACGCTCCTCTGTGGCTTAAGAAACATTTCCAACCTTGTGGGCTTAGAAAAACTCCAACATGCATGAGAGTGAGTGTCACATTTTTCTTGTCACTCTGTTATGAATTGCTTCTGATGACATTCAGTGTTCTTTCCATGTGTTTTTAAGATTCAGTATGGACACAGCTGGCATTAAAAAAAACCCCTTTGGAATCATTTGTGTACAAATTTGGTGTCAGAGTCTTTCCGCTGTTCAACCTTTCTCGGTTTTTCTTCATGTAAGCGACATTCAGGCGTTTCAGATAAATCCCATCTGTCATGTCTTCCCTGAAGCTGATCAGGATTGTCAGCTGCAGCTCATGAAACAGTCTATATAAGGAGCTGAACTGAAACGCTCCTGCAGCCCGTGTGTGTGTACGTTGGAGATCTGCAGTAAGGCTTACACATGGGGAGCAGATGAGGACTGTTCAGAGAGGTTTTGACTGGTAACTCCAAGCAGGTGCCGGGGCCGTGTAGCTGTTGGCGGGCGGCCCAGCGCCTCGGGCCTCCTCCACCCCCGTGAAGGACCGCTGGTCCAAGTTGGCACAAAGGGCAACGGTCTCACCGACAGACGCTATCGCTTATCGTAGCTGCCTGTCCAAACAAAAGGCCAGGCTCCCACCCACTTCCCCCACCGGTTTTCTAGAGATTGGTGACTTCATGGTCTAAGAACCATAAACAGAGTTTGGAATTTTTGATTTGTTATGTCCTCATAAGGAAATGCGGCTATTATGATGTACTGTGTGAGCCCGCTCCAGGGCCGCGAGAGGAATTCAGATAGTAATCTGAGAAATCTTTAATCTTGTACAAAAACAATAGTAAATTGATGCTGCATTGAAATGTTAACTGTTGTGTTAAGAGCTCTTTTCAACACTGGGCGGAGAAAACCTGAGCTGGTGCAGAAACAGACTTTTAGTATCCGAGCCAGCAGCGTAAATTCTAGTCTGGAGGGCGAGGCACGTAAACTCTGCAGCAGAGGTGCCATCAGGAGACTGTGGAGCTTCTGTAGCTTGCATTTTATTTTGAAATGTAACATCAGGACTGTGTCAAACACAGAGGGGTCGACCAGTTCCAGTTTCTAGTTAAAAATCTGTTTATTTATGTGATTATTGCTGATTTCTTACCTACGTTTATATTTTATGATTCTTTGATTTGATTGTCTTCGGCCAAACGTCTCAGATTCTTTTATGAAACACTAATATTAACGTCTCCTCTCTTTTTCCAGACATTGATGAATGTGAGACAAACTCTCATCACTGTAACCCCACCCAGGTCTGCATCAACACGGCAGGTGGCTACACCTGTTCCTGCACCGAGGGATTCTGGCTGATTGGTGGACAGTGTCAGGGTGAGCAGGCTCTGTTAGCTCAGCACTGTCAACATAATCCATTTCTTTCTTCACATTGCTCATAGTTAATATTTGTGCTGGAAGCTTTAAAAACCAAACAAGTCCATTAACTGGACGGTTTTAAAATCAGCTTGTAGAGATGAAAAACTTCTTGTTGGTCACTAATTTATTAAATAATGCAGTAAATCATGGTGTGTTTAAGGAAGCTCCGACTTTTGGATGTCAAACGTTTGTTGCTAAAAGACACTTCATTCACTCTCACCTCTCTCTAAAAGGATAATGTGCATTCATTAACGTGCACTGTGTCCTGCAGCTGACTGCCAAGTCTGAAGTTTTCACTTAAAGCACAAACAGAGAAAGAGTCATTGTGCAGCACCGCTCATTACCGGTGGATTAAGTGGAGTAACCTTCCATTGCGATGGTTTATCTCTGTCATGCAGGTTTCTATTTTCTGCAAATTGATTTTTTAATACTGTGATGAATCTAACTGCAACCTCGAAGGTGCAAAATTGATCTGGCAGTAAAGTTGCATGGTTTGTAGTTAATGGTCTACAGTACTGTAAACAAATGAGACCATGTCCAAGTAAGGATATCAGTCCTAAAATGAAGACCGTGCATGTGAGTGCTGTTGGATAATCTATGCAAAAACACAATGCTGCATTTTGCTGTTATGACCTCTGAAAGCTTTAACTCCAGCAGAACAGCGCCCTCTCCTGGGCTTCAGGGGTAAAGCAGCTCAGCAGTTATTTCCAGATCAGTTAATGATCAATAATAAAATGTTGCTAAGTCATTTTGGGATCATAATCTTAATTTTTATTTAAACACACACACAGCTGTTACATGTTGTGGTTCATAACCAGTTTGTCTCTTTCTCTTTGACCAGATATTGATGAATGTCGCTATGGTTACTGCCAACAGCTGTGTGCCAACGTCCCCGGCTCCTACTCCTGCTCCTGCAACCCGGGCTTCATCCTCAACTCAGACAGCAGGACTTGTCAAGGTACACACACACACACACGCACGTGCACACATGCACGCATGCAAAGAAAATACATGCACGGTTCATATATAACTCAACACACAGTCACTGACACTTCAAATAAACACACACACTTCATGGAGCGTGCTAAGGTTGTGATTCCCGTTCACGTTTGTTCCTCCAGATGTCGATGAGTGTGACGATGAACCTTGCACTCACGGCTGCCTCAACACTTACGGCTCCTTCATGTGCAACTGTGTCGAGGGATTCGAGCTGGCGGCCGATGGCACTTCCTGCATCGGTGAGCTGGATGTAGTTGTTTGTATTTTAATGGTGTGTAATCAGTAATTTATGAGTCCTGACTGATGCATTCTGTCTCACACATTATATATAACGACCTCTAAAGAAGTGAACATGTGTATTTGATATCTAGAGACACTTTTAGATACATATGGTTGATATTTTCTTTGCTGTGCAGCATCACAGAGGCCAGAGCTGATCCCAGCTCAGACTGAGTGAGAGGCGAGACAGCATGTTAGGCCAGTAGGGCTGACCGCTGAGTCCTCACAAGCTTTCCTCTGATGAGTGTTAACCCCGTCTGTTTGAACTCCTCTGTAGACTTGGATGAGTGCAGCTTCTCTGAGTTTCTGTGTCAGCACAGATGCGTGAACACGCCCGGCTCTTTCTCCTGCATCTGTCCGCCTGGATATTACGTCTACGAGGACGGCCGGAGCTGTGAAGGTAAAAGTTGAGCTCAGGACGGAAGAACATGGATAAATGCAAATATCTGAGCTATGAATGGAAATATTACTGCAGTGACTTTCATCTGTTACCTAAAAAGTGTTTTTATTTGAGGATTGTACACTTTAAGATGTAGGATGGTCGCATGTACTGTGTGTGTTGCATGTTTACTGATCAGCATCAGCTAATGTTCATTTGTAGTTCCATGTAGAGTCATAACGTGTTGTTGATGCTCTCTGAATGTTTCTCTGATGATGATGATGATGATGATGATGATGATGTTTTAACTGACTTTGTTGTTGTGTTTGATTTTGAAGATCTAAATGAATGTGACACTGGTAACAACACCTGTACAACAGCACAAGTATGTTTCAATTTCCAGGGAGGCTATACATGCCTGGATCCTTTACAGTGTCACTCTCCTTACATCGAAGTCAGTGACAAGTGAGTTACTGTTTGTCCCTGAACGCATCGTCATCTGTGTTCCATTACCCTCGTGTTCACCGTCACACCGCCATACGTTCATTTATTTATGATGTGTAACTCCCCGTGTGTCTCCTGCTCTGCAGCCAGTGTATGTGTTCTGCTGAGAACCCTGCCTGCAGGGACAAACCCTTCACTATTCTGTACCGACACATGGACTTGTCGTCGGGGCGCAGTGTGCCTGCAGACATCTTCCAGATGCAGGCCACCACGCGTTACCCCGGCGCCTTCTACATCTTCCAGATAAAGTCGGGCAACGATGGAAGAGAGTTTTACATGAGAGTGAGTACTTCAGGGACGCGAAAGAACCGAGTAGTGAGCATGAGCTGCAGAAACTCTGTTTGAGTGTTAAGCAATCCGCAGACTGCAGAGGCTCCACAGCTGCGAGCGCTTAGCAGCTGAACATGTTGCCAAATTCATTAGAAAAAAGTCTCGTGTTGGTCTGATGTGATCATGGAGCTCATTAGAGAGGCTGACGGTAAGCACGTCCTATCAACGAGATGAGCACTCACTGTGTCACACTGTGGATGGTCATATTCAAACTCAGAACAGTTCCTCGTTCTGTTATCGTGCGCAGTGACCAAAACATCCTCGCGGGTAATGACTAATGGAAGTGGAAGCAATGGGGCCCATACACGCCACATTAAAGGGTTATACCAAACGTTTGGGTCTGAGGAGCTCTGTGACAAATGTACAGACTGTAACATTATCATGATTTGGGTGCTTGCACGTCATATTTTAGTACTACAGGGTGATATTTGGTGGTTTGACATCACGCTGGTTTGAAAGCACAAATGTGGGGACACTGTCATTTTAACACACGCTTGGACTGCTACGTCATATCTGAGGGATTTGGAGAGGAAGTTATTTTTACATTAAATTAATTTTTGATTTGAGGATTTGTGAACGAGCTTTCCTCAAAATCCTCTGACACGTCTCAGCAGGAGCAGCAGAGGTGTAAATAATGAAGCTACTGAGACATTTGAACAGAAAAGAGACGTTTTTAATGTCATTAGTAAGTCCAAACGTCTGCTGTGATTACAGGCTGTACAAACACAGAGTCTGACGACAGCTGACCTTCAGTGCAGCGTGCAGCCAGTAGATGGTGCAATAAGTGTGTGTGATGAGTTTAAGAGGGTGATTTTTCCCAAATGTGTTAAATCCAGAGTCAGAAGAAACTTTTTAGGAGTATTTTAGAGCTTAAGAGTCTCTGCAGCATGATTAAAATAGCACATAAGATTTGTCATATTGAGTTACCTTGTGTTGTCCTTGCTGTTTAAACAAGCCTCAGTCTGACCTTACACTCTAAAGAAAACTTAACCTGCCTCTGTGTTTGTGTTTGTAATTTGTAAATGATACGACCAAAGCTCAAAGAGTGTCAGATTACCTCCCATCACATCAGATTCAATCATTTCCTGCACCTCATTCCTCACATTCCTCTCCTGTCTGCTCCGCTCTCTGTCTCTCTCACAGCAAACCAGTAACGTGAGCGCCACGCTCGTCTTGTCACGGCCCATCAAGGGCCCGAGGGAGGTGGTGCTGGACCTGGAGATGGTCACGGTCAACAACGTCATCAACTTCAGAGGCAGCTCCATCATACGTCTGACGATATTTGTCTCGGAGCACCCGTTCTGAGCGTCCCGAATGAACTTCATCAACCCCCCCCCCCCAAAAAAAGAGTCATGCTGCACTCGTCTGCAGCTGATGTGATGGTTTGTTTGAGACGGCTCCCCCTTTTTTTTTTTGTTTGTTTTTAAATCATTATGTCATCCTCAGTAAAGACACGTCCGATAAAGACTCAGCAAAGATCAGCTGATGGGAAAGCATCGAATCCCCGCCCTGGTTTAATGGACACTGAGCTTTTATGGCTGCGATATGGACTTTCAACACAGAGGGATATTTATGGTGTACAATTTCTGACATCCTCTATTTAGAAAATGAGCTGAAAATAAATGGAAATTACCCCGGCTGAGTTTAGTGTATACACAATGCGGTTCTCCCCAGTTGTCTGTGAATTTTCATCCCCTCAGATAAGCTGTGAAAGTGACTTTTATCTGCCTGAATCGGAGAGCTGTCATTACATCATGAGTGCCATCATCATCATTGTCGTGTGTTTTTTATGAGACCGGAGCAGAGTCATTGGAGTGTAATTGTTCATTTGCAGTGGCAGTATTTGAAATGATGTAACAAGCAGTTATTGATCACAGTTTCTTTTAGTCCAATAAATGTCTTCACCACACCAGCGTCCCCTGACGTTAGCCGGCCTCTGACCTCCTGACACGACAGCGTAATCTTCATTTTGGGGTTTGGGAATAAGTGGAACGAATCTTTGGGATTAAATCAGCAAATCTTGTGAAGTAAAACAGAATTCTGGATTATATCAACCAAGCCAAACTCAGTTTGGGTTTCGGTGCACAGTAATAAATATCTTGGTTATATCTTTATTATCTCTTATTATAACAACATTAAATTTGGAGGATTTGGGGTGATGTAACAACTTTATGGATTCTGTTGAATTACATATTTTGTGGTTTATTGATAAGTAGAACAAGAAGAAAGAAGATTTATTTTATTCATTTATTGGATTTCTTCACTTTTACACGTATCGATCTGAAATACAGCCACACACACACACTCCTAATAGACATGGAGAGATGGTGGAGTGATACGCTGCGGCGTAGCGGCGCCCTAAGAACAGTCGGGGGGAGTTCAGGGTTCAGTTTGGGGCATTTTATCAAATTACAAATGTAGATTTTTGGCATGTGGAGGCACCATAACAAGATATGGAATTATGTCTAGTGACACACACCAAATTTGGGGGGTTAAGGTGCACAAGTACAACCATAAATGTCTACACCACACAATTATAAAGCTGTTGAAGGTTTAAGTGAGTGAGTATGGCTTATAATAAGTCATGATTTAATAAAGACCTACTAGCGTGGTGGCCAAGTGTCTTCCCGGATGACTCTGTTAAGATATCGACTGAGGAGGAAGATAAAATGACAGTCAGTGTCAGTGATGAGAAATGAGTAAAACAAAAAATCAAAACAGAAAGTGGCGCTCTCCTGGCTGTTCGGGGAAGGAAGCGCAAACACAAGGAGACAGTCCGGGAATTAGAGAGTGAGAGAGTGAAGGAGGGAGGGAGGGAGGGAGTGAGGGAGGGAGTGAGGGAGGGAGGAGGGAGAGAGAGACCTGTAACCAAAGCACGCCATAAACCTGAGCTCACTCACTCACTGGCATTTCCCTCCAGCTGGCCCAGGAGAGTGAGCTGCACCTCTGTGAGTGAAAACACAGCGCCTGGGTAAGTTTCCTTCTCTGCTGCTTTTGTAATCCGAGGTCGTCTAACAGTTGATTAAATGCTATGTATTTATGTAGAAAGGGGACACCGACACATTCCTTCATACAGCTGAAGCACAAAGCGCTGTTTGTTGTTCGTTCAGAGCTCATGAAATCATTTATAGGCTGCTCTTTTCACTCTCCATGTGCTGCTGAGGATTTATTCATATTCCTCATAATGTGCTCTTCTGTTATTCTTTGTCATAAAACAGCAGCTGTCACAGCGACATTAGTGATCTGAGAGCTCTTAGATAGATTTGGGGGTCACACCTGATGCAATAACATGGGGGCACTGTTCCAAACTGTGTTATGAGGTGACAAATTATTGTAATAATTCATATATAATTCATATATTTTGGGGTAATTACACCATTCCTTGTGGATTTGTCACATTTGAATCAAATCAAATCACAAACTTCACAAGATTTATGGAAACTAAAACAAATCTTTAGATTATAAATATGTCTGTGCCAGTATTTATGTCACATTCTTAGATACAATTAGAATTATATTATATTTTCAACAACAAATGTTGGTGGCACTCTCTTGAAGTTTTGTGTTGGGGGGGGTAAATCAGTATATGTTGAAGCACCTGTGGGATTACGTCACACTTCATTAAAATGAGTGAACTATTAAAGACTGTAGCATCATAACAGTAAACATGTTTTGGGGATGTGAGCACAACACATTCTGAGATTCTAGCAATGATTTCTAGGAGCAGCAAATTATGGGACCTCATTTTGGCAATGAGACAAAGATATTGGGATCTTAATAATTGTGGTTTGTTGGGTGCAATGCCAAACTTTGTTTTGGCACTCTGCTGGCTGAAGTTTGGCTGCACTAATGTCAGATTTCACATTTTAGGGCCGCTGTGTCAAACTTTGCTGATTCTTGGCCACCAAAATAAAAATAATTTTCCTATTTGCGTGTTGTGTGTTATCAACTCCAGATTAGGTTCGCTGCTGGTGGTATCACTGTGTAAACTGTAACTTACACTCTTTCACTTTGCAGCCATGGAGTGCTTAAAAGACTGCTGCAAGAACTTCATGAAGAAGAAGGGGAAGGAGCCGGAGACCCAAGGTAACGTGACGTCCTGCACAGCTGCACATCAGCCATCTTTGACTGTATTTTTGCATTTTGTTTGTGAGTACTGAGTCATTTCTTCTACTCTCAAGTGATCAAACTGAAGATGCCTCCCAACAAGGCAATCACATCCAGACAGGAGCTGGATGAAGGCAGAAGCGGCGTCACAGAGGATTACCTCCTGTCCAAGCTGCCTCCGGATGGCAGAGAGGTGCCTTTTGTCCTGCCGACATTTAAGGCCTCTTACATCCAACCCAGAGGCTCCCGCTTCCCCAGTTTACAGGCCGGCCCTCAGAGTATGTACTGAACAGTAACATAAGCTAATTGATCTTCCTCTGTTTGCAACGAAAGATGCTCTGTATCAAAACTAATTTACACAGTCTCACTATCATACAGCAATGAAGTGTAACATATTAGAAACCTGGCTCAGATGTTCGTGTTGACTTAAAGGTTGGGTTGGTAAATAATGCCAGTCCCATCATCACAGCGTCTCTCACAGCACTGACTACAAAACACACTGCTTCACGCTGAACGCTGCAGCTGCCAGAAATGGATTTTTAAGTCGCGGACTTTGGCCAGTTCAGGGTAGAAATCAGCTCAGTCAGACCAACTTTGGGCCAAAGAAGTTTGCCCATGTCTGGCACATTAAACATCATAAATCATCCGATGATGGGCCAACTTATTTTGGGTACATGAGCTCAGTGAAATGTCTAAGAAAAACATCAGTAATCACAGCGTGTTTCTTTTGTTTCTCTGGTGATTTGCAGAATGTTTGAATCTTACCTGCCTTGTGAATTATTATAGATATGCACAGTCTTCAGTATACGGCCAAGCTGGCGAGCATCTTGTGCTCCAACGGCAGAACAAGGCTGATACTCATTCGCAATTAATCACTGATTCTGAGCTCAGTAAATCAACTTGAATTACTACAGATGTTCGTTAGTCTGACAAGACAAAGGTCTGATTATGCCAGTGTGTTTGGGCGATGTGTCACTTCAGCAGTGCCCCGATCAGGCCATTTATTGAAGTTACCTGTCAAATGTTTAAGAATTTATGCCATGAAGTGCTGCGGCCTGATGGAGCACAAAGTTACAGGTGAACTAATTTGGAATAAGACGTGTAATCTTGCTCAGCGTTAAAGATTAAAGTGACTGACACATATTACTCCACCCAAATGAGCCAACTGTCACAATGCCTCATGTTTCATTAAAATCAGCTCAGAGGTTACTGAGGTTTGACCTAATTTGATTACACAGGAGACAAGTACCAGGATATCCTGCTTCCAAGTGAATAGCTGTAAGTCTTTACTTCCCTGACTGAAAAGAAGGATTTTGGTCAAGTGTAAGCACGCTGACCTCCAGCCCTGCTGTCTGTGTCTGTGTGCAGGTTCAGCCCGGTGCACGTATGCAGAGAGGAAGGCAGAGCTGGTGGGCTCCAGTCAATTCACCTACAGCTCCGAGTCCAGCTTCCATCGGGGTCAGATGTCTGAGTTTATCTCTCCCGGCTCGTCCCGCCGCAGCACACTGAAGAACAAAAACTCCAGTCCCCGAAGTCCAGGTATCAGAACCAGCAGAACACCACGACAAAAACCTCTCTCACAGGAGAAAACAGTTTCTTACTCATGTTTTCTCTCCAGTTTCTATGAGTTTACAGCGATTATATATGTTTGAGATGCTAAATAACTTTTCAACAGTTAGTCCCAGTTTGTTTGCAGCTGAAGAAAGAGAGGTGTTAAATATATGGATAAGAAACTGAATTAATAACAGACACTAATTACAGATTCCTAATTAAACCGCCTTAATGTGGACTGATGTTTCACCTCCAGGTTGGACTCTGAAGCAGGGCGGCGAGGAGCGACTGAGCAGCTCCATGTTTGATCTTTCCAGCTCTCCGAATCACATGCAGGTGAGGCCGCTCTGGCTCTCTATCTAATCTGTATTCACACAGCGTTTCTCACCCTGTGTCAACCAAGACTAAATATAGTTTTATAGTTTCCACTGTCCTCAGCAGCATAGTGGAAAGTTGGAAACAAGCCTCAGAGGCTGCTGTTTTGATTTAAGGCCGCAAAGTGAGGAGGTCATTTCATTAAGAAGCAGGTGTGCTGCTGGATGGGTTTCCAAAGAATGGAAACATCATTGGGCGTGAGGTGGCCTGAATGATGCCTGGGTGTCCAAATAAGCCATCTCTAATGGCATCTACCTGTCAATCAAAGCGCCCACGCTCTTAATCCTGCATAACTTTAAGCCTTAATATAATGTGAACAGGTGAGTTGTATATAAATTCACCCTCAGTACAGTTGTCATGAACGGGGAAATTAGCTACAGAGACCAAAACTGTTTTTTGTACCAGGCTGTAAACATGTTTATTTCTGCTGTCTAACATGGGGACTTATGGAGACTGACTCGCTTCTGCAGCCAGCCTCAGGTGGATGTTTGAGGAACTGCAGTTTTTGGCACTTCCGCACAGGCTTCAGTCACACAACTGATTTGTACCTAATCTGGGACTTTAAAGTCTAACAGTCTCAGAGAGACTCCAAACACTGATGGAGATAAGCGTGTGAGTCTGTTTGAAGTTGATCTAAAAGGTATTATGCAAATGATTTCCAAAGTGATGATTGATTTCAGCGTCAGCACTTATTCCTCCAGTTTAGCGTCTGTCCCTGAATGTATTTTATGTTTGCTCCGTGCGATTGAGCCGCTGAATGTGTGCGACCAAGTGGTTATTTAATCAGTAATACAATAGGGACAACAATGAGTAAGTGGGGCGTGTATCTTTGTTCTGTAAAGGATGTGGTGTGGTAGGCCTCTCTGCAGCTCCTTATTACTTACAATGAACAATCAATCCAACTCGTCTCGCCCAAAACCTCAACAAACATTCTGATATCTCACACTGTGATAAACGTCAGAGCAACGTTAAAGAAAACAGAATGTGTAAAATAACAGCTCTGATGTTTAGCTTGGAAACATAATGAGCAAACACTGATTAGCTAATTAAAATGATCAAAGGCAGAGCATCTCGGTAATTCGTCCATCAGTAAACAATGGAGTTTCCAGAATGAAGCTGTGACGTGAAAACCGCAGGTACAGAAACAGAAAACAGTGACGGTGAACTTACTACCTGCTTTCTACACGAAGCTCCTGGTTCCCTTCAGTGCTACCTTATTTGGGGTTAGGGTGCATGACTGCAAGTCCACTCTCATCAGCGTGCCTCTTGAACGAGTGACTCTTAATTAGCAGTGCTAACGATGATGATGGCAGTGAATGTCAGTCAACAGATGGCAATGAAAATTTGACATTCGTGGTCCCCACAGGATGAATCATGTTCTCTGCGATCTGCTGACTTTCCCTTTAGGAGGCTGACATGAGTGAAATGTCTCTGTTGGTTGGACTGACGATGGATTGATGAAATCTGGTTCAGACATTCGTGTTCCTCTGAGGATGAACCGCGATCATTTTGATCCCCTCACATCTCGTTTAGCGCCATCATCATGTCAACATTTTCACCGTGTGATCAACTAACATTCGTGTTAAACCAAGATAGTGAACACGCTAAACATTCTAGCTAAGTTACATTTAACGTGGCTGTCTTGTCTCTCTTTGTGTGTTTGATTCTCCTGCAGCGCTTCGACTCCGTGTCCAGCGTCCTCAGCAGCACGTCGTCTGCGATAGGCTCCATTGAAAGCAGCCTGGGTAACTTAAATACAGATTTTTTTCTCTTTCAAACTTTCTGTTTTGGATGGACCGCCGTCCTCTTCACGGTGACCAAGGAAAAAACATAAAGACCCAAGAGGTCATGACTGAAGTCTGATTAAAGTCAGTCTGCATTGTATAACCATGAAAGGGCAGACACAGTAATCACTTCCAAATGTTTTCACTGCAGTCCGCCATTGAGCTTCAGAGATAAGCCTTCTTACATACAGATTGTATTATTCCATGAAGAGAGGCAGCTTTGTTATAATAAGAGATAAATTATTTGCATGAAGATAAAGTTGTTTTTCTTTTCAGTTGCTTTTTTTTAAATGCACCCTCAGTTGCCATGACTCTCTTATTTTTACTTTTATTTAATCTCAGCCTCGTGTCGTTATTCTTGTTCTGAAGACACTTTCAGTGCTTTAATCAGCTGTAATCATAGATTATACACTCCATTTGGTGCAATAGCGTACACATTTCCATCTATAACAGCCTAATATAGCTGCACTATGAGCTCTTTGTAACATTACAACTGTAATTTGTTCCTCTCATTTCATTCCCAAATGTTACAGACTCCATCACCCTGTCTGGGGACGAGCGTGAGCATGGGAAGGTGTGCGTCCGAGTGAGTTACCAGGAGGCTCTGGAGCAGGTGTGGATCACTCTGGTCCAGGTAAGGTTACATACTTTGAGGTAGAGGGCACAAAAAGCTTCATTGTGCTCTCCTGGAACATCCCTCAATGGACCCTCTGTGTGTCCACAACACAGGTCTCTGTTAGCTGCTCTCAGTGCTCTATTAACTTTGGCTCGGACACTCGTGGAAGAAAAGGTTGTTTTCATGTAAGAAACAGAACTATCTCCACTGACGCTGAAACACACTGATCCGTGCATCATGTGCGGATGTGAATTCACGAAGAAGGCGACACCTACAGTGTCGAATCTGCGTTTACAGTGCAGAGACGTGCATTCATTCCTGAGGGACAGGCTCAAAAAAAGGAAAAAGAAAACGGGGGCACTGTTTTCTCACCCAACATTCAGGTTTTAGTTTCAGTTAGGGTTCTTTTTTGTCCCGAGGTCACATCAGTGCAACACTTGGATGAATAAGTTGGGCAAACGGGGTGGCACAAAGGCCCTTTTTGTGTGTCAAAAACTATGAAGCAAATCCTGCATCAAACGTTAAAGCAGCCTGTTTTGTGTCTGAGAATATTTAAAACAATAGCAATATGTTCACATGATCGATGTTATGTCCTTTTCGCTAACTAGAGCAGTTTGTTCCAAACCTGTTTGCTTGAGCCTAAAAATAGATTTGACCTGCCTCGACTAAAATGTTCTTTTTTTCTTCCTCTCTTTGGTTATCAGTGTTCAGACCTCAGCCTTCCTACGGACGGAGTGGAACAACAAAAGATTGGATTTAAAGGCATCATCACCATCCCCAAACCAATCCAGTTCAAGAGCTCGATCAAGGAGTACTGTCAGGTGAAGCCAAGTCGAAAACCTGAAACAGTGAAATGATGCACAAATTATCTCAAGATTATTATTCTTGAATGATTTTTATTGTCTGTGTTCTGCTCTTCAGGATGTTTCCTTCATGGAGACCTTTGTGTTTGCGCTGCGTCTCCAGCAGTTGCGCTGCAGTGCTTTGGTGCTGCGGCTGCAAACACACACGCCCCGGAAACGTACGGTGGCGGAGTGCGTCCTCTCCCTGCGACAGCTCAGTTCTCAGGAAACGGAGCACTGCCTCAACCTTAACCCTCCGTCCAAATCCTCTGTGAGTGCCTGCACGGGTTATGAGTCAGTCTGGTGTCCGTTACAAAGTTTGAGAACATGTACAAGATTATCTCACAACTCAAAGCTGATTATCAAACTGAATTCTTAAACCTTCCTCTTTCAGCCTTCACAAGTCACCTTTAAGCCTTAATATAATGTGAGCAGGTGACCATGACTCCAAAATACCGAAGTAAAATCATAATTCTGGATAGATTATAGAAGCATGACAACTAAAACGAAGAAAAGGAAAGGCACAGGGACAAATGATGCTTGCCAGTAATCCAGAAATTAGCCCCATATGTTCTGGGATGTAGCAATCAGCTGATATTATCTTACTCGCTGCTCAGCTGTTGCAGCCAACAGGACAAAACTTTCACTTTGGGAACAGCCGAGACTTTTACTACTTATTCTCCACATTTCCTCTGCTGGCTGCTGTATTTTATCACCCCGCTGTATGTGCACAGTAAATAAGAACAAAGCACTGTGCGTGGCTCATAAAGCTGTCCCCATGATGCATTGGAGACCACTGGCATGCACTGCTATTGACATTGAGTCAGACTTTTACATTGTTGCATAATCACAGGCAAAAAGAAAGAGGGATTCATTATGGAGGGGAACTGAGAAACAGGCTTTTATTAAAGTACAGATTCTGGTAATGTAAGATCTGGAAAGTGGGTCAAACCTCAAACAATTTCACCGGCGGTGAGTGGTTTTGTTGATAAATGGACGTACGTCTGGCCAGCGACAGTAAAACATGAAGTGTTTCTGCACTTAGAGGATCAGACAGTGAATCATAATGAGGCTCTGAGAGGGACGATTTGGATTTACCCATCTGTGGACACAAAGGGCACAAATTGTTCAAATCACTGTCACTCAGTGGAGGCTCTCAAAGGTGGAGACGGCGCTACACGTGGAAGTCTAGAACAAGAACAACATCAGCAGAGTGATGAAAAGAAACAGGACAGCAGACAGACGAAGATGAATCATAAGACAGGAGTCTGCAGTCGCGTTAGAGGGACACGTTCTAGTTGCACAAAATGTACAAAACTTTAAGACTGACTGTTGTTAGAAAGCTGAAAGGTCAAAATCTCATTCTGGGAACGTAGCTGATACATTGCTGGTCCAGTTTTAGTGAAACTTGATGATGCATCTTGTGTTTACTTGATGCTGGTAAATTCTCTGACACTCAATGCCTCCCTTAGTAAATGACTCATATGTTTATGCCTTGTCTTACTGTTCGGTCTGAGATGAGCTCACTTGATACCTGAGATTTGATTTAATACAAAGATTTTTTTGTGTTGTGAACAATAGAATGCTTTATTATTAAAGATGATTTGGTATCTTCTTCCAGGTGTGCCACTCTGAGCTGCATCTCACCACCTGCTTTCAGCCGGTCAACGGACGCATCCAGCTTCAGGTCCTCGCGGCCCAGAACCTCCCCTCGTCCTCCTCACCGCTCACCCAAGGTAGGTGTCATAAATCTAACGAGAAGTCCACGTCTGTGTGGCTCGTGTGAGTAACCGCGCTGTTGTTTCGCCCCCGTCTGAAGCATATTTTGTCAAAGTGGAGATGTACCAGATGGAGCGCGTGGTGATGAAGAAGAAGACTCGTGTGCTGAAGGCCTCGGGGGGTCAGTGTCAGTGGAAGGAGACTTTTCACTTCCTCCTGGCAGCGTTAGATCACGACTGCTCGCTGTCGGTCAAACTCTACAGTAGGAGCTCTGTCAGGAGGAAACACTGTCTTGGACAGGTGAGGACAGAGGATAAGGAAATGTTTTATTGCTTATGAAATGAAACTTTTATGAGAAGATGGTCCTTTTTTCAAAGTTTGGAAGTTCTGTAGAAGATAATTGGCAATTAAATGCTCAGAAATGTTTGTTTCTGGCAGGTTCATCTGGGATTCGACAGCCCCGTCCCAGAAGCAGTGGAGCTGTGGAAGGACACCATGGCTCACCCAGAGAAGGTGGTGGCTGCGTGGCACAGGCTGAGCGCCGCCTAAAAAGAAAGAAACCTCTTCCCCTGCCTTCCTCACGATATGGATGTGATGGTGATGCTGATGCTCTCGTGCTGCAGGTCCAGCTGCGCCTGACGACGAGCTGAGTCTGCTCCAGTGGACCAAACAGAGAGAGAGACTCCACAGAGACAGTTCAGCTGCTTGGGTGTAAATAGGGGGTTTGAACAAAGCATAGCTGCTGGCAAAGTTTAATTATTAATTATTAATTCTAATATTTAAAAACAGCAGAGCTAGAACTGACAACGACTCAACTGCATAGCATTTAGCTGTATATAGGCGTTCGTATTACGTGTCAGTTTTTAGTGAAACTCTTCTCGCTCTGGTTCAGTTGGATAGAAAGTTTACATGCAGAGAAAATGACCATGAAGCTAAACTCCCTGTAGAAACATGTTTGGTCCTGAGCAGGACGTGTTCGATGGCTTTCAAAGCTTTTTTACTGAACACAGTTGCCTTGTTACATTGTGCAGCTGAAAGCGTGAACCAAAACAGTACATTTACAGACCAGATAACTAAATTATGAGCTGAAACCTACTATCATACTCAGACTTTCACGTTGTGTAACATATCGGTTATAGCTGCTTTAAACTTGTATTTCTGGGGACTATTTTAGATGCACATTTATACATATTTGGTCTGTTTGTGAGACTGACTCAACAAAATTACAGTGGCCATGTTCTTTGGACTGAAGGAACATCTCAGCCTGTGCAACCACGAGGCTCGATGATATGTTTTAATATTTGTGACACAGAGGAATGAGCGTTATCTGGCTTTGGATTTCATGATGTTTGTTGGCAATAAGAATAAAAATATAGATATCTCTTGACTTAATTAAGAGGTTGTAAGTATGTAGGATATCATGTTACTGTATCAAACCATATCTGTACGCTTTTGATAGTGAAGCACTTTCATTTTGTATGTATTTAATGTTTAATGTTGTAAATTTAGTGATTAAAACCACGTGTCATTTGAAAAAGTTTCATTTCGACCGCTCGTTTGTGCGATGATCTGAGATTTGAAGTGGATAAAGTGAAAACAGGGCAAAGCCTTCAGCATTTGTGCATGCACACACATCACACACAGTCTGCAGCGCCTGTAAAACAGGTCAACAGCCATAAACCACCATGTCACTTTTTATTGAAGTGGCCACTGATTGAGAAATCTCAAGGCAAACAGCAGGATAATCTGCCACGGTTCATCTCCTCCTGACTCTGCAACATCCTGGTTTTTCAATTTGACCCTTTATTATAGAGGGAGTTTAACTACGGCACAGCGCGGGGCCAATTTCAGTCTCATCCTCGACAGCTGAGGAGTGACAAACGAAAAAGATATTTGTTCCTGGAACAGTTTCCTTTCAGCTGCACCCCTTTGAAAAGTTTCATATGTTCACGTTTTGTGTGAAAGTTTGTAACCGTCTTTACTTAAAGTAGCTTCAGGTTTGTCTCCCGGAGGGAATCCTCCCCCTCCAATTCAGTCCCATAAAGCACGAGATTGCCCAGCTGTGTATGTGGACACGCAAACACACACCCAGTGAACAATAAGTCTGTGGAGCAGGAAAACAGTGCGGCAAGTGTTTGCGTTTTTCGTTTGTGTGTGTGTGACCAGGACAACCGAGCGCTCCACGTGAGCTGACCTGCGTCATTGCCCTTCATATCCTGGCGTGCCAAAACACCATCATCTTTTTTTTACGTAATTAATGTTTGATTTATGGTTAATGTTACACAGAAGGCATTCCAGACACACCTTAACCTGAAACTCAGTAAGGAAAGGAATCCCAGAAGCAGGATTTGGGGGTTTTGTTCCTTCCTTGTTGACATTCTTTGGGCCGGTTGCTACACTGACTGTACTGCACATTCCACTTGTCTCATGACTGCATGCTTGTATGTGCAGGTTCCTTCACCTGGGAGACACAATGGAGAGTTGTGTACAGGAGTCCTGCAGCAGAGAGGAGAGCTGCCGCTTTGGTTTTCATCCAAAATAAAGACTGATGTGACAGCGCATGATGTATGACCCCTGGAGCTTATTAAAACTCACTGACAAGCTGTTGGAAAAAACTCTGAAGTCCCAGAAGGAAAATAAAACCAAAGATGTGTTTTATGAAATCCTGCAGAGAAAAATACGATTCCTTCAGGATTTTCAGATCAATTCTTACACATGACGATGAAATCCTGCAGAAAAAATAGACAAAAGATATATAAGATAAAAGATTGCATGACAATAGTATTCAGACAGTCCAAACTATAAAACAGATTATATCGAGCCATAATTTTAGTCCACAAATCCAAAACAAGACAACACCAGTGAAAATGATTTCCATAAATGTCATGTTGAAGAAATTATATGAAGGCTTGAGATATTAAAGGATACAGATATTGATATTCTGCATATTTTCATCCTCTAAACATGTTAGAAGCTGCAGAAATAAAAGCAGCACATTGACAATAAAACTGTCATGATGCTGCCATTGGAGGGTGCCAAAGTCAAAATAAGTGTCAGATAAAGTTTTATAATTCTAGTGCCTTCAGTCACAACACTGTTCCTGACTGCTGTTTTATTTATTAGTCAGAGAACGACCACGCGATTATTTAATAAGTTACAGGGCGAGCTGACACGTGTGTTTTTATTTAAGGAGAACTTTGACGACAATCCAATTTTGAAGATGAAAAATTCAACATACATACAGTCACATTGTGTTACAGTGTGTTCTGTGTTTCCTGTTTTATTTTGTAGTTCTACCCTGTCTAATTCTACTTCCTGTCTTGTTTCCGCACCTGTCCCTGATGTGTTTCACCTGGTGTCCCGCAGGCTGTTTAGTTCCTGTGATTCCTTGTTTCTCTGTGTGTGTCCTCCTCTCCAGTGTTTCCCCCAGTGTATTCTTGGTTACCAGTTTTTGGGTGCTGCCTTTGCTTTTGCCCTTTTTGGATTGTTCGCCTGGTTCTTGAGTCTTTTGTTTGTGTTTTCTGCCTGGATCTCCAGCCGCCTTTTGGTTAGTTTACTGTCACTCTCATAGCAGCTGAATTTGATGATAAAGCTCCTAACCAACTGTACACCACAGTGAGCAGCTGGCAGGTGGACATGGTGCATTTATCAGCTAAAGCTCCAGATATTTCCTCTCAGGAGTTGGTAGAGAACAAAACTGAGGTAAAAGAACGTGAACACTGAACAGAAATTTGACTCCAATCAACAACAGGTTATACTAGAAAGTCATACTGATAACGCTGTGTCAGTTTTATGTCCACATCCTGTTTCCACTGACCCCCAGTGGCCATAAAATCATTTAATGGTGAGTTAAATTGAGTAAATAATTGAAGTTAAGTTAACAAGACTTGAAGAATTCATCAGTGATTAGATCAGTCGAGATGTTGCAATCATTTTCCTGAAAGTAGCCTTTTATGTTCTTTCTTTTGTGAATGTAAACCAGGAGACGGAGACGGAGCAGAGGCCACATGTGGCTGCACAGGTTGTCTCAGTAACTGAACATTATTCTCAAGTATATGTGCCCTCATTGGGTACAGCTGTGGTCGACCACCAGCTGCTGGTTTTTCATTAAAGTGGGATAAAAACTGTCTCATCCTTCTGAGGAATGTTCCCGACAGCTTCGTCTCCTGCATCTGAATTCTTCACATACTGAAATTGATGGAGTGAAAACTTAGTTTGAGCTTCAGGTTTAGACATTTTGTCCTCCCCTGTCTGAGTTTCTTTGCCTTGCACACACACACACACACACACACACTCTGCAGGTACAGTCATCCTTCAAACATGCCAAGGAGTCAGTGCGCCCTCGTGTGATAATCGAGAGAAATTGCAGGATCGGATTGGCATGAGGGTGTTGAGCAAGGTGTGTGTGGGTGTGTGTGAGGAGGGTGACGCACTTATTGAGGCATAAAAAAGAAACAAAACCCTCCACACTGTAAAACCTGAGCAGACTGGAAGAGGCAACGCTCCACTGCCGAGATCACACCCAACAGCATGGCAGACAAGAAAAAGACGATTTTAAGAGAAGGATTCCTGGTGAAAAGGGTAAGACATATTTTGTGAAATACACAACAACACAACTGCTATAAAATATAGATTTGATTGAGTCAGCGTGAAGCAGAATTTTGGCTGTTGTCTGAGGCTGACGTAAACTTCTAATCAGTAAAATCCAAGTAGCCCGAGGACACAGAAGAGTATGTTCTATCATCTATCATCTATTTACAGGGTCATCTTGTGCACAACTGGAAGGCGCGTTGGTTCGTGTTGATGCCGGACAAGCTGCTGTATTACAAGTACGAAGGAGGCAAAAGGGACTCGTGCCAGCGAGGAAAGATCCTGCTGAAGGACTGCGAAATAACATGTCCTTTTCTGGAGCACGAAAATCGTCCGGTGAGTTCTCCCAGACTCTATATATAGCAAGAAAAGTTTCAAAAGGTTTCAGAGACTAAAAAAGGCTTTGAAATAAGATTATTCTGGGAAATCACCTCATTTAAACCTGGAAGAAATGGACTGTATTGTGGAAGTAATTATAGGGATTCAAATTCAGTCATTCTCTTGTATTTTTGAAACATTTCATCACAGTTTCCTGTCTGAGGTCTTCATTCATGAAATCCAAAGAAGGCCAAATGATATGTGAACCTCACCCCGCTGTCTGCTGTGTTTTCCTTTCTTTATGTTTTTATTGCTTCAATCTTTTCACGACTTCCTCGATGTGAAAATGTTTTGCCTCAGGTTACTGTTTTGTCAGGACCTGATCTCCATCATCTACCAACTTTTAAGAACAGTTTGTGAAGTTCAGTTTCTGGCTGAATTTCTCGCGTCCTGCGGCGATAATAAAACTGAACATCAATCTCTTGTTTTGTCTTTTTTCCTAGCTGGTGTTCAAGCTCCAGACAAAGAATGGGGTGGATCATTTCTTGGAGGCTTGTTCCCGGGAGGAGAGAGATGACTGGGCTGCTGACATCACCGCTGCGGTCGACAAGCTGCAGACGACCGGAGCCGAGAAGGTGACAAACCAGGAAGATCCCTCTGAATTCCAGTTACACAACATAAACCTGAGGTAAGCCGTACAAACAAAAGTTCTCCCACATGTTGCAGCATCGTCCACGTGTTAAACCTTGGTGGTGTTTTCACTGCTTCATCCTGCAGACAGATTTTTGTCTCAGCTTGTTTATTACTATTATTTTAACCGTCTTTGTCTCCATTAAAGCAAAGTGCTGGACTCCATGTATGACGTCCACAGTGGCATCAAGATGAGCAACCATGTGGAGCAGGGTAACACGTACAGCAACTGTTTCTCAGGTGAGCCTCACCCACACCTGGCAATATGCACGTTAACTATATATTTCTGTATCTGTGCATGCATCAGGTGAAGACACATAGTGATGTGATGTCCCTGCAGGCTCAGCGGTGGTGGACTGGCTGGTGTTCATGCAGCTGGCTCTGACCCGTGTGGAGGCCATGACGCTGGCCTCAGCCCTGCTGGAGGAGGGTTTCCTGCGCACCGTCGGCCTGAAGAGCGTGGAGTTTCTCCGCACCGCCGGCCTCAGTGAGCAGTTCATGGACGACTCCACCGCACTGTACAGCTTTGTGAGTGCCAGGAAGTCTTTCTATTGCAGCTTTCTGCTGGATGATACCTGCAGATTTTCAGGGTTCATTTGTTCGTTTTGTCACAGTCTGACAGCTTAAAGAAGAGAGGCAGCGTGAAGGCAGAGACGTCGCTGTCTGCGGTGGAGCTGAGTGGAAAAGTGATAAAGAGAGGATATCTACTTAAACAGGTAAACACAGCCCTGTTAAGATGCTGAAAACTATATTAAATCATAATAATATTTAGATTAGAAGACATCAGCTTCCAGAAAGAGGTTGCAGAGACCTCGTATATAAGTTGTCTTATTAGAAAGTGGCACTGTTATTACAAACATGGTGACACCACAAACTAACCACTGCCAACATTTAAAACAGGGGCACAGAAGGAAGAACTGGAAGGTGCGACTGTTCGTGCTGCGTTCAGAGCCGGCTTTCCTTCACTATTTTGATCCCACTAAGGTGAGTGTGCATCTGTGGAGGACCAACGCAGAGAGAACTGTAATCAAAATCATGTAAGAAAGTTGAATCAGTTGGCTTGTTTAATTTGAGCTCTGCGTGAAAAGTGTTTTATGACACCACCACACAGGGAGGATTACATGAGCTCAGTAAACAGTGACAGTGAACAGAGCCGGCCTGGCCCAAACAAAGCTCTTGTTTTGTGTGCCAACGCCTCAGGCCGACTCTGACTCTGCTGTCATTACTCATCATGCTCATAATGCAACACTCTGAATTCTCAGCACTTCATTTCTAAATCTGAGTCAGTCTAATCCACTTCCTGTCTTATGTCACTTCTCAGGACGACGTCAGCCCCGCGGGCGGCTTCTCGCTGCGAGGCTGTCTGATATCTTCGCTGAATGATAACGGAGTTCCCTCAGGTGAGTCCCTGCTGATCCGTCAACATTTCTAAACAAGCAAATACACCAGGGAGCTTACTGAGGGGGAATACTCTGCCTCCTCTGTGTGATGATACTTAAAGTCTTTTTGGAATATTCCTACCTCAGTCTGAGAAGCACAAATAGGACAAGCGAGTCAAAAAGTGTTTCTCAAAAGCGTGTTTCTTACTGCAGATGAAATATAAGTTGACAAAAAGTGATCACAGATGAACAAAAGTTACTCTTATTTCAGTTTTCATTCATATTTTTGGACTTCATGTTTTCCTTGTCAGATCTTTTGATCACTTTCACACTGAAAACGTGTTGTTCGTCTGTCATATTGACTTCTAAATACATTATTTAGCTTCAGTGTCTCTGTACTAAATCAGTTAATTGACGATGATTTCTCCTCTGACGCAGGCGTGAAAGGCAACATCCAAGGCAACTTGTTTAAAATCATCACTCAGTCCGACACGCATTACTTCATCCAGGCTCCGACCCACCAGGAGAAGATGGACTGGATAGATGCCATTAGAGAGCAGACGGTTAAAACTTGAATTCATCCTAATTTATCAACATCAACACGTCTGAATTTACACATTCCATGAATGTATACTGTAGCAACAAACATTTCTGTTCACGTCACTGCTTTCAGCTTGATTAGTCTGTTTTAAAGCTCACGTGAGGAGAATTTAAAGTGTTTTAAAAGGTGTAGCAAAATATCCTGTAATCTGTCAGTTTAAGTTAAAGTATTTTCATGTATTTCAGTAATAAACTGAATCATTTTGACTTCATTTTCTCATGTTTTGATTGCGTGCACACTGTTCAGTCCTTTTGTCACTGTTGCTAGTTTATCATCTCAAATAAAGTTTTGATTTTACTGCTGCAAATTGCAACATACATCAAGCTATTGTCATATACAGCTGGAAAATGCTGGAAGGAAAATATTATTATTATATTCATAGTTTCACTATAATATGGCCATAAAACAGGTTGTACAGTTTGTCCTTCTTGGCGAAACCTGTAACAGCCTCGAGGGGAGTCTTTTTACATGGTTATATATGGAACATTTACCAGGATCTGATTCCATGAAGGACGTACAAGCAGAGACAAGAACAGCCTCAGGTGGTGTTCGTCACAATCATCATGTTCTAGCTCAGACTGGCTGCTCCCAGCAATCACAGACAGGCACTCCCACTCAGCAAGCTGAGTCCAGCTTTTATCTGAGTGACTCAAGCTGAGCTGGTGCGTGACACAATACCTCTGATATATACGATAATACGGGGTTGGATTTGGAGTGAATCCAAGTCGTAGTTAGTCGACCACAAAGTGGAAAACGACAAACAAAATAACAACAAAAGTGATTTATTGCAGTGAAGTAAAGTCAATATGAAACATTCACATAAAAAGTGCTAGTGGTAAAAGAAATACACAACCAGAGGGCGTCAGACGCTTTTAAAAACTTCAACTGATATGATAACAGAAAGTAAACTGATCCTTCCAGCTTCGTGTTAAATCTGGAGGCAAACTCAGAGGAATGGAACATTACTCGCATGCACTAAAGTGGGCTACTGAAATTGTTTTACATTATTACACCTGTTACAGTACTTAGTCGGGCAAGGAGTGACAATCAATTGATTCCAGAGACATTCATCTTCATGCAGGCGCTCGTAAACGTAAGTGCTTTCAAAGGTTAACTCCAGAGAAATCAAAGACAAACGTCTGAGATTTGAACGCACAGTGACCGATGTGCGGTGACACATCGTGTCTGTACAAATGTTCATTAAGGGCAAATATTACAGCTTAGACCACATTTGCTTGAATTCACTTCAAATCACATTCTTCAGTTTATTTAAGACCTTGATGACTGTTACATTCAGCCATTATCTTCAAGTCTCCAAATAGGTAATCTAGTGAAGGCACTTTGTCTTAACACGTGATTACGAGGCAGGCGTAACTTTATTTGTGACTGGAGACACATCATCCCCATCGTGGGTTAATTTATTCACTCAAAAAAGTAGATCTATCCTAATCTTATGTATTCAGCACTGTCCCAGAACATCCTAGTATACTGCTATTTTTTTCCTTGCTGGTGTTAAGCCACCTTGGTGAGCTGTACATCTCCAAAGACTCGTAAGGCAGTGAGGGAAGCGAGCGGGGAGAACCGGTGGCTGAATCCACAGAGCGGCTGTCCGTCCACCAAGATACGAAACTGCTGATGTTCACAAACAATCTCCATCTGAGAGTCAGAGGGGAGGAGGAGGAGGAGGAGGAGGAGGAGGAGGAGGAGGAGGAGGAGGAGAGGGTCAGTTTTTATTACATTTGTACTTTTAACAAAAACACACACTGCACAGATTTGCCTGATTCTGATGTGAAATATTTATTTACTAAAATGTCTTGAAAACACATTTCCTCAATCGGTTTCTTACTCTGAGCATCGGAGTCCAACAAACACACATTTTTAAAAACAGTTTTGTTTATTTGACTTGAGAGATTTCCACATTTGTGTTTATTTGATCTTAACTATGATTGTTCCTCATTAATATCTGAGATTACAAAAATACTCAAAGGTCCAACATTTTAAACTTTTCTGCTGTTTTTTGATATCCCCAGAAGACATATTTTCTATAGCAATATTGTTTTACTACTTTTTCTGTTTTCTGAGCGGCCAACCACAACTAATGGATTATAGCCTGTTTAAACAGTCCACGTCATGGATGGGAGAACTGAATCCAGTATTGGTGGTGGAGTATCTCAGACAAAAAAGTTTGATATTTATTCGAGAGCTGATCATTATTATTTTTTCTCATCATAACGGGTAATCAGATGTCAGAGGTGTACCTTGAAGGATTCTCCGGGTGCAAAAGGAAAGAAGGACAGGGTGTTTTCAGCTGGACCCCACTTTCCTGCCAGGCGGGCGTTGCGTTGGACGGCCTTATCCGTGAAGTTGACCTTTAACTGAAGTCCCACGTCGCCCTCCGTGTCCTCCTCCTGAGGTTTACTGGACAGGATCACCTCGATGCTGTTCAAACACACACAAACGTGGTGCAGGATACAACATTTAAATCGTAATACTGATTCCATTTCTCACTATTTTATACAAATAATCAATCAGTTAATGAAGACAGTGATCATCAGACAGAGCCATTATGAAAACCGTACTTTTATGTTTAATACTTTCGTACTTTGCAACTAATTAATACTGAATACTGAACGCTTCCTCCACCACTGCTGACATTTAGATTCTTTTCCTCTGATGGAATTAACTGTGCAGCTTCTTTGGAGAACAGTGACATCTTCTGGCCTTTATGGTGACTAATAAAGTATTTAATGAAGAAGACTGAGTACCAAATGATCTCGATAATGGACAGTAAGTTTAAGCAGACTACTTTAATAAACGTGACGACAAATAACCTGAATAAAAACGTGTGGACGGCGCTTTGGCTCATTCATACACTTCATTTAATATCAGTGCTGGGAAATAATGAAGTAATTAATCTGCTCCCACAGGTAAACTGAGTATGATTTTAATAATACAACTACAGTCACTATTCTGCATAATGAATATACTTTTGATACCTTTGATGTGGTATTAGATGATTTGAATACTTCTATTTACAGTGATCATACACAGCTCTATGATTGGTCCTGATTATATGCAAAGCTACAACTTTAACTGAACTTTGGCTCTTGATGTTGCATTATTACAGTTGATGTCCATTTACATTTTACTTGGACCTGATCTGAGCACAAAGACGACAAACAGGATGTTTATGGCTGCACATTTCTGGTAATTTCCTATCACAATCACCTGATAACACCAAGTTTTAATGAACCAGTTAATCAGTCATGATAATCACAACAAAATAAAATGGAAACGCTCTAAAATGACCAGTCTGTTTCGGCCAGTATCCAGGAAAATGGTCCGTGGAGAGGATTTGTCCTTAAAACCCTCCTGATGTTCCATCTAAAAATAAGTTTCCTGCCATAGAAAAAAGTTTATTTTTGTTCAGCTTGCCTTTTGGGGGGGCATAATTGTAATCTTTTGTCGGACATAATTGACGACTGAATGAACAAATAGCACGCTGGCGTTATCAGCCAAAGAAACTCCAGCGTGACTCTTCAGATTTCATGGGATTTGGAGTTCTCCCACGCACATTCGCAGACTAACCTATAATTAGGAAACGCACTTGGCATTGCGGGGATATTTTCCCAAAACAGGGACTAGCTGGGTGGTTGGCATATGCACCGAAACACAGCCAGCAGCTGCACATCGCTTCTAAAATTCCGTCTGATGACCGTCCAGGGAATTTTTAACGCTCACTTTAATTGGCTGCCACGTCATATGTGCAACAGTATATCAATAATACATAATTCTCTTTTGATTAGAAAATGAACACAGGTGTGTGCACTAACCTCTTGGGCTTCTTGTTAATAATTCCCATAACAACCAGCTTCATTGAAGGCCGCAGCCCACCCTTTATCTCTCCGATATACTCCCCCTGTGAAACAATAGAGATGTTTATACGCACAGATGAGGATGAGGCCTACTGCTAATACAGACAGCTTTGTTAGTCTATCACTCCTTCATGCTGCAGCCGGCTGCTGTCTCTAATCTGCGCTGAGCTGCCACCTATGGCACCGATGGGAACAATAGGTGTATTGATCCACAATCAGTGACTCAGCTGGACAAACTATGCATGCTTTTTTTTGCCCTCAGCATGCCACGCCAGAGTCAAATATTTCAAAATAAAATGAATGTTTGCAGACATGCCGTGAAGCTAATAAAGCGCAGCTACATACATGCTCTTTCTTGTCCTTTTCTTCCATTCCACTCAGGGCGTGATGCAGTGTGGAGGTTTCGAGCCGTGATGCCAACTGAGGACTGACTGAGACTCTGCCTCCAGCTGGCAAACCCCGCCTGTACTACGTTGTCATAGAGACAGGCTCCCGATTTGGCAGTCCATGATGGTGGGAGACAGACAGAGAGGGAGAGAGGGGGATACATTAAAATATGAACAGACACATGGCGATTCAGGCCTGATAATGGGGACGAAAAGTTTAGTTAGAGCTCACAAAGGTGCACAAAGGAACGTGCGGGTTGCATCTCTTTACCATCGTCTACCTGAGCTGCCTTCACTGACCACCTTTCTCCTGCAGCTGTAATATCAACCTGGCTTTTCTTATTTTTGTTCTCTAAAGCTGCTCTTTGTTAATAATAGTCTCATTTTTAGAGGGAAGGTCAAACTGTATTTGCTCTTTTCCAGCATCAGGACATTAAACGGGCCTTTAACACCTTAAAGGGCCCAATTTAGACCCCCACCACCATTTTAGCTTGATTATAAATTGTTTAAATGGCAGATTATGACAATATTATTCAGTGTGTAAGCATAATATCATTTGGAGCTCTTACATTTCAGTTTATATTGCGTTTTTAGTGGTACATATTACCAAATTAATTGCAATTAATCAATCATAATCCAGTTGCGTCCAGCAAGAGACCTTGTTAAGATTACAGACAGCAGTGTATTGTGAGCTGGACTACATGAACCCACAAAAATACACATCACCTAAAGAAAAATTCAACTTGCCTTGATGAAACTATCTGAAGGTCCAGTCTTTTTTTCTGGAGCTCTTTCAACAGCATCACACAGTCCACGTCAACAGATTGAGTTTGTCAAGTTGCCATGGTGACTGAGAAACTTAAACATGTTAGTCAACATTGGCGACAATCACGCGGTGAAGTTTGACGAGCTACAGCTCCATGGCAACCGAACTGTAACACATTCTAAATAAATAACACTCAGATGTTTCACAGATGTTTAATATCTTTGCACGGATTTAATTTAAATTTAGATAGATTAGATGAAGTTAATTTAAATTGTAATCTATTTCAGGTTTAATCTATTGGTCTATTCTCTCTTTATGTAAATATACTGGTTATTATAGTAGCAGGAATGATTTAATCACGCACTCTCTGAATTCTCGTATTTCCGACAGCACCTGAAGGCAGCTGTTACAAAGCGAACCCGTCTCGCGCTTCCGGAACGCCCACCTCGTGCCAACCTTTGACCAACCAGCGGCTGAGAATCAGCTGATTATGTCACATGACCTGCTCCTGCTAGCCTTGCTAGCATCACAGCTCCAGGGCGAGCAGCAGCTGGATGTGGACTTAAACTTCACTTTCATGGCGGGAAAGAGCGCAGAGAAATGAGTAAGTGACCCCACGGAGCGCTCGCGGGCTTCCAGAGGCTTTAGCTTTAGCCTCTGCTAGCTGTTAGGGAAGTTAGGTAACTTAATGTTTCGGCCAGTCAGCAACATTTGGAGCTAATGCTAACGCTAATAGCTGTCAGATGTGAGGAGAGACGAAGGGTGGACGTAGAGACGTGTTAAAGACAGTTTAGAGACGTGTTAAAGACAGTTTAGAGACGTGTTAAAGACAGTTTAGAGACGTGTTTAGTGTCGCAGCCTCGAGGTTTGTTTGCGCCACATATGAAGGTTTACAGGCTCAGATGATGATGGAGTTAAACTGTGTGTAACACTTCACATGTGTGATGCAGAAGAGTCTCATCCAAGAAAATATGCATGAATAATCTGCTGCTACTGTTACAACTGATGCTAAATTCATCATGTTGTGTTTATATTAATTACAAAGCACACTTACTATAAGAGGTGATGAAATAGAAAGTGAAAGGTTGAGTGTATAAATATAAATAAATCTATATTTAGGAGTGATTACAGATCAGTAAAGTCTGTTAAATTGTGTCAATGCAATGCTGAATAAAAGCACAGAAAGAGTATGAGCACATGATACATGCAGTGCTGTGTATAATACACAGAAAACAAATACAGATTTTATACATCAAAAGAAAGTTGTAAATAAAACTGCTTATCAAGAACCACTGTTTATTTCTTCAAGATAAGTTAAGATAAGATAGATCAGCCTCCTCAGTAAGTTCAGGATGTCTGCGTCATCCGACCAGTGCAGTGTGCTGTTGAGGTGAACACCAGGTATTTGTACACTCCCAAAGGAAGTTGGTGTGGTCTGAGGTCTCCTTCGTCTTGCTGCCATCGGTGTGGAGGTGGTTGATTTTGTACCAGCTGACAAAGCCTGCGATCTTTGTCAAACTGTAAACTCAGACAGCGTTTCTTCCTGTTTCAGGTGAAGAAAGCTTGAGCGTCCTCTCTGCCTGTATGGAAGTAAAGGTGCTTCTCCAGTTGTGACCACCGCAGTGCGTCGCCGTGAAAAGTGGCCATGCATCCCTTCGGCTGTGAGTCCCAGACCTCCCTCCAGGACCTGTTTGAGTACTTTAAGAGGTGCCTGCAGCATGGAGAGTGGGAGCTGGCCAGTGCCTGTGTGCCACAGCTGGTTAGCTCGACGGGAGGAGGACTTTCAGAGAAGCTACGAGACATAATCAAAGCTATTGTCTGCCAGCCTTACAGTTTGAAGTGAGTCACGCAGCTGCACGTTCACAAGACGATTTCTTTTCAGTATTGTTATTAGGTCTGCAAAAGTAATATATGTGTGTTTTGTAGATGGGAGTCTGTGGGCAGTCCACACAGACTGGCGTGGTTTTGGCTTCAGGTTTTGGAGAAATGGACGGACGAGCAGGTATGAAGTATGGCAGTATTTACAAAGACGGCATTGTGTTGTGAAATGGGGTGAAAAGTCTTCTGACACGTTAACTCTCCTCCTGTTTGCTCCCCTCTCCAGGTTCCTCCTCACATCAGAAGAGAGCTGGAGTTCCTCCTGCTCCTGGAGGAGCTGGAGTCAGAGGGCATACCAGACACTGTTCTCAAGGTCATCATTATTATTTGGAACTTTCAATCAAACATACAGCTGATAATAAGGAAGTGAACATGAGATAAGAAATTGTTTTAACTTTGACTGTAGACAGAATTTAGGACTGAGATGACTTGTCTTTCAGCAGGAGTTGCACAAAGCCTTCTTGGACACGCAGACTGAACAAAAGGCTCCAGAGAGGACAACAGATGTTTCTGTTGAGTCTTGCCTGCGAACCTTATTAGAGAAAAAGAAGCCCAGACTCGCCCAGTCTTTAGCACAGTTCTTACAGGTCAGACATGTTTTATTAATAAAGCAGCACAAAGGGATGAAGCTTATTTTAGACCATCAGCATGCTCCAACTTCCTCATCTTCCACATCTCCTCCAGGACCAGTCATGCTCAGAGGACCACACTCTGCAGCACACGTTCATCCAACACCTGATGAAGCGACTGGGGAAACCGGAGAGGAGGTTTGACAAGGTGGAGGAGTGGGTGGAGGAGATTTACGCCGTGCTGTCCGTGATGCCGTGGAGCTCCTGCAGGAGTGACGGGCAGCTGGAGGCGCTGTGTGAGGCGCTGTGGGCAGCCAGAGACGGGCCCCTGAAAGAGGAGCGCATCCTGAGCTCGCTGCTCCGCCCTCGGTGCAACGCTCTCGTCTCTGCGTACTGCTCCACCTCTCTGAGGCTTCAGAGGGATCACCTGCTGAGGAGCGCACCTGACACGCAAGGTAGAGGTAACAATGAGATGATTAAAGGATGCTCTGATTGGCTGTGGTGCCACATTAGACGTTCACCTTTGACTCTTCAATAAACGTTGAGTTGTAATTAGTAATAATTATCTCATATTTAAGCAGACTTTATGTTAACAAAACATAACGTAACAACACAGATAAAATATTTATAGCCTGATATTTGGCCCTCTTTGCTTTCAGTCTTAACAAAGCGATGTTAGGCATCATGACTTTTCCTCTTTTGATGGCACTTCTGCTTCTGTGGCTGCGAAAACGTTTCATGTGACAGGCAGCTGCTGCACTTTCTACTTCCTGATAATGTATCATTACACCAACAGTGCTGATTAGTCATAAAATCATATTTGACATGATTTGATGTGATATTTTAGCGTTAATCGTGTATTTTATTTATTTTATATCTCAGTCTCTGAGAAGCAGTAATGACAATGTCTTTGCTGAAATACTCGCAATAAAATACTGAATTCACTCACAAAACTTTTTATATAACATTTAACTTACTTGCAACATTCTCTGCATGCCATTACAGTACAAACATTTAAAACTGTTCTCTCTGTTATCTCTCTCTCTCTCTCTATTTTCTCCTAGTGGACCTTCCTGAAGCAGAGAAGCTGGCCCTCAGTCTATGTTGCCACAAAGATCGACCATCCATTTGGAAGACCATTTACTTTGAGTGCCTTAGCAGTGGAAAGCACTTCCTCGAGCAGGTGTTGGTGAGTGTACCAGGACCACTGGAAACATGTTAATACTGATGTAAATGTACAGTTATGTATGCAGACAGTCTGTTTAGTAGCAATGTGTTTTGTAAGTTGTGCTGGATCCTAACAGCCCGGTAAACCACATGTGATGAAATTCAATAATGTAATAAGATTGCTTCCTCCCTGCAGGTCACTGCACTTGACCTGATTAAACACGAGGAGTTTGCTCAGCTGAGAGACTTACTGAAGTTGGAGTTTCAGCCTCTGTCCCGTCTGCTGTTGCTCCTGGGATGGACTCAGTGTCGCAGCCTCAGCTCGGCTCAAACGCTGCTCAGCATCCTGCACAGCGAGCAGGTCAGAGCTGAAATCATCCAGCTGTCCACACATCAACATATACATCCTCCTCAAATTATGTTTAACTTTTGTTGCTTGCTGATACAGTCTTTACCTGTTTTTAGGCAGCGGCCAGCGACTCTGTCCTGCAGGAGTTTGCCAATCTTCTGTCCTCTCAGCTTGGAATACTTGAATGGTGTAAAAACAACAATCCGTAAGCATTTTTCTTTTCTTTCAGAAGTTTAAGTGGCATTTAACTCTTTCTTAATCGTTTTTGTATTTTGTTCCTTCAGAGGGATTTCCATGGAGGCATTGCTGGCACAGCTTCACACTCTGGACAATCACTCTGCTCTCTATATTCTGCATTCCCTGACTCCTTTGGCTCAGTTTGAAGAGCGCAGGATATTAGATCTGCTGCAGCAGCTGCCAAATTCACCAGGAACAGGTCAGAATCTTCACCATCCTCTCTCTTGTTGTTTGGTTTTTCAGATGAATTTTGGGCTTTAATTGTCACATTGTTTTTATTCCTTGCAGAAGACACCGAGGCCGTCTGTCCTCTCAGTCCCACCGTGCAGAGGAACATAGTTTTGTTCCAGGGGTTCTGTGCCATGAAGTACGCCATCTACGCTCTCTGTGTAAATGCACATAAATACTCAAATTGCACCGAGTGCGAGTCCATGCAGCAGCGGCAACATCACCAGCCCAGTGAAGCAGAAATGGACCAAAACCTAACCTCAGCTTCCTCATATGGTACAAAGGCTGTTTTTCTTTTCCACAGATGGCAGTAGGTTTCCTGTCTGCTAAATTTAGCAGATTATAATCTCACTTTCAAAAAAAATGTAGACGTTGATGTCATTGGTACAGTGTGTGTAGTTAAGCTGTATGAGAAACTAAGTAAGTCTGTGGTGTTTTCCAGGTTGCCACTCACTGTTCCAGCATTACCTGTCAGAGTGTCAACTCTACCTGGAGGCTGTGCCTGCCATGTTCCGCCTGGAGCTCCTGGAGAACATCTTCTCCCTCCTCTTTGTATCCACCACTGACTTCGCCCAGCAGATCCAAAAAGACACAAACTCCAACCTGACTACAGGTGGCGGTGCCACGATGTCAGAATGTGTGTCAGATACAGGAAACACAAATGTTGACCTCGGAACCAAAGCAAAGCCAGATGAGACTGAGTACAGCAGGACAGAGGATCAGAAGCAGCGCTCGAGTTCAACAACAGCAGCCCATCGTAGTCACCTGAACCTGCGGCACTTTATCCAGGGCTGCAGGGGGTTTCTGGTCAATGTGACGACCATGGAGGGTTTTCTGAAGCTGCTGAAAGAAAAGTTGGACGGCATGTCTGTGGTTGGCCAGCAGGAGGGACGGGAGGCCGAGGTGGCAGAAAACATCGGCTGCTCTGTGACGGCTGAGACATTCAGCGCTCGCCTGCAGAGGTTGTCCAAACGCACCGCAGAGGCTCAGTGGAGGCTGCAGATCATCACCAGCAATCAGGGCAGTGGAAGCGGTGAGATGGACGAGCTTCATGTTCCTTTGTGTTCATGCTAATGTTATTGTTAGAGTTGGAATGAGTTAAAATTCTCTTGCAGGTTCAGAGAGTCCTCGTCCGATGTCAGCGGTCAACTATCCCGTCACTATTCTGGGGCGCAGCAAGAGCTCAAGCCTGAGGAGAAGGAAGAGGCCAGGGAGACACACTATAGACAGACAATCCTCCATGGAGAAACACAAAGGAGAAGTTAGCACGAGCGCATCAGGTAAACTGTGTGAGAGCAGGTCAGTGAATTGGAGTCATGTTTGTGGATTCAAGACATTTTATTTGTCCTTGGTCAGATGGTGGAGGAGCGACAGCGGCGAGTTGTGTGGAAATGGAGGTGTGTCCATGCGGAGGTCCGCACAGCTGGCTCGTCCCCGCCATGCTGTCCTCTCCCGAGTCTCTGCTCATGTCCTGCATCCGCCGAGGGAACTTCATGGAGGCACATCAGGTCCTTATTGTGTCTACTATCTGTATCAATATTACTACTACATCTACTAATTATCTGACTCAGTACTCAGTACAGTACTCTGTATTTCTTGGCTCCTCTGCAGGTATCTCTGGTGTTTGATCTCGGGGCGTCTGCCTGTTGCGGCGA
This sequence comes from Nibea albiflora, assembly GCA_014281875.1. Taxonomy (NCBI): domain Eukaryota; kingdom Metazoa; phylum Chordata; class Actinopteri; family Sciaenidae; genus Nibea; species Nibea albiflora. The sequence continues at coordinate 2,288,991 of CM024799.1, read as the reverse complement.
GCTGGTGTTCATGGAGCGCTACAAAGAAGTCCTGGCGGAGCTGGGACAGGTGGAGCAGAAGATGGAGAGCCAGTCAATGTCTTCGTCCTCATCGTCCTCAGAGGGTCTGGTGACGGCGGCTGCGTCCGGCACAGGGAGGACTCGGCTGGGGAGCAGCGGTCGATCGACCCTGCAGGCCATCGGGAGTGCGGCTGCTGCAGGTCCGACAACTTTTGAGGAATAATAATTCATATTTAACTGTGCCCTTTGAAAGCAGCTGACTTCTGTTTGTGCTTCCTTTCAGGTGTGGCTTTCTACTCCATCTCAGACATAGCAGACCGTCTCCTCAGCACCCCCGCTCACCCGATGCCCTCGCTGGAGGAAGACTACTGGCTGAGCCGCTGCGCTTCAGACCCCTCAGGCCTCCTTTACACGCTGCTGGAGGAGCTCAGCCCAGCAGCCATGGCTGCCTTTGACCTGGCCTGCTGCCACTGTCAGCTCTGGAAGACGTCCCGACAGCTGCTGGACACAGCAGAGCGCCGACTGAACAGCAGCCTGGAGGCTCGAGGTCTGCAGCCTCAGTTTTTAGGGTCTTTTTTTGGGAAGCTTTGGTTCTCGTTATGGAACAGATTTATTCTGACACAGAACAAGACCAACTACAATTTAACGTGTCTATTAGCAGCTTGTAATTTTGGTTTTCATCTTTAATCCCTGTCTGCTTCCCCAGGAGTCCGAGCTGACCCAAAGGTTCCACATTCTGAGGGGATCTGTGGATTTCCCATGATATTACAACAGATCAACAAGATCCTGAATCATTCTGCAACCAATAAAGGCTCTGCAAAAACAGGTGATTAAAATACTCACAGCAACACACCAGTAAAGTGAAATAGTTGGTGTGTGTGACTTAGTTTACATACTTCTTGTGGGAATTGTTTCTGAAAGCCAAAGTTACGTGTGTGAGTGAATGTGAGAACAGATGTGCCGGGTGAGGAAAGTAAATAGTTATTTTTATAAAATGAATCTGATGTTCATGTTGTCATGTTTCTTTGGTGCTGCTCCACTCCTGTTTGTAGAAGCTGTTGGGGAAGACCAAGTGTTTGCCAGCCCATTTGGTTGCTGTATCCAGGAAGTGCTCCTGTGTTGCTACCCATCGCTGAGCGAAGAATGCATCGCTTCTCGGCTCGGTCTAGCACAACGTTTGGAGAGCACCCTGCACATCCTGAGCACTGCCACAGATGGCACAGGTTGGCACGGTAACAAAGGCTTGAAGTTAGCAGTGATGTTAACACTGACTTTGTTTTTCAGGCATGCACATGTTGTTATTGTTGTTGTTGCAGGATTGAAGAGTCTGATTGTTCTTTATGTCTCCGGTTTCACAGAGGGCAGCGTGGGCAGCGCTCTTCTATCGCTGTTGGTTGAACAGGCCAGTCTGAAGCAGCCTGAGCTGGACGCTCACCCTGTGCGCTCCGGCATGAAGCAGCTGCTTCGTTCTCTGGACCAGCTTTGCCCCTTCGAGCCAGACGGAGATCTTGCCAAACCAGATTATGTGCGCAGTTTCCTTGACTACGTCAACACACTAGTGTCAGTGTTAGTGCGCAGCCTGAGCTCAGAAGGTAAAAAGTGCTGTTTTATTAAAAGTTCTCAGCACCTCTGTCATCGTCACAGGACCATCAGTGACTCTTCTTCTTCATGTACCTTATGTGTTTGTCCCAGACCAGAGCAGTGAAGTGAAGCTTGGGAATCCACTGCTGGTGCTGCGTCAGGCCCCATTTCAGCTTCTCTCCCACCTGCTGTTTGACAGACAAGTTTCTCCTGACAAGTACGTGCAAACTGTCCATCAATGCTGGTGTGAAAGAGAGAAACTATATAAAAAACTATTTGTTTTGAAGGCAGCAGCTTATCTGACTATTCCGTGTCCTGTTTTATCTCCAGAGTTCTGTCACTGCTGCAGCAGGAGGGACTGCGACTGAGCGTCCAGCAGGTGATTGTCCGGCGATGCTGTGAGTCTCTGCCCGTGTGGACGTCCTGTCCAGGTGAGGCAAGAGACTCCAGTCAGGCCAAGAAAGATGATGGAGTGTTCGGTGTCGCCAGTTTGTCTGTCCTGCTCCAGCAGCACGCTCAGGAGCACATGCCAACTCTGGCGATCGCAGAGCCTCAATCTGATGCGAGCTCCGATTCGGAGGACTCGGTGGAAGACCACTCAGCGACACCCACCAACCTCTCCACCTCCCCCACCAACCTCTCCACATCGCCGCCGTCTAATTCATCCTCCTCTTCCTCTTTAAACTCCTTCCTCCTCACACCATCAGCTCTGTCTTTCCTAAAGTCTCGCTCCCCTTTACTGGCCACGCTGGCATGTCTGAGCGCCTGCAAAGGAGAAGCTGCACGGACACAATCCTCCGGATGGTCCGGCTATTTCCGCAGTGGCCGTAAAGAGGTCGTCCTAGATGGAGAGCAGATTTCTCGTGAGGCAGATAACCTCCTGAAGGAGTTCCCTATTCTCCGGGCTTACCTGCACACCATGGTCGAACCAGTGCTGGGCACCCTGTTAAGCGAGGGCGAGGAAGGCTCTGCTGGACTGGGGGCAGTTGTTTGTGGGAAACCCCTGGTCAGTCTCCTGCTGTCAGGGCCTCAAGAAGACGTCGCCCAGGCTGTGGCTGCTGAGGCTTTCCACAAGGCTCTTACCTCTGGAGACCTGTGCCGAGCCCTCAGCCTGCTGGAGCTGTATGGGCAAGGCTGCAGCCAGGAGGGGGCGCTAAGAGACCGTCTGCTTGCCTGTGCTGCCTTAGAAGGTGACATTCAAATGTTCGATGTCATTGTGAATTATCAGTTTGTACTTCACAGTTGTTTATAAATGTAACTATAATGTATATCTGGTTTTATGTGTTCAGATGGAGGTGAAGGTATCGGTCAGCTGTTCCGCGTGCAGGATGCTAACCTGCGAGCTCGTATTGCTCTCCAGGCTCTGGAGCGCTGGCCTCTGTCAGCCTGCCTGGAGCTACTCGAGTTCTGCCTCAATGACCCGAGCACAGAAGCCTCACTGAGGACAGAGTTGGAGCTGAAGACAAAAGAACTGGACATCTATCGCTGGGTAATTCTTAGAGCTGAATTGAGCTGAAGTTAGTTGTTTTCTTATCTCAAGTTGCCTGTTGATAATGAAGGTTTTCTCTTCTCTCTTCTTCCAGATGTTGACTTTACATCCTCCGTTACCTTGGTCCACATGGCAAGAGCTGAGGACCGAGTCTAAGACAAACTCTGAGTCCATGTTATCCATGATGCTGGAAGCGAAGGTGAGCACAACACACCTGCAGGAGGTTTTGTTAAACAAATGAAACGTTAATATTAGAAGTGAACACACACGTTAATCTTTAAAATACAGATTTGGTAGGATATCATATCATCCACCTTTTCCCGCAGGAGTTCGCTCTTTGTGCACAGTGGGTTGAGCTCTATCCTGTATCCGACCAGCTGAGGCTGCAGCTGAAGACTGAGCACCTGCTCCACCTGCTGGAGAAGGGACAGACGGATGAGGCTTTCGAGGTCCAAATGAACTTTAGTCTGAAATCCATTTAATAAAATGTTGGGTTGTGTTGCTGAGCTGATGCACCAAATTCTTTGTGTTTGTGTCCCATACAACTCATGTACTGTTGTTTGTAAGGTCTAAGAACACCTTTCCCCTCTTCAACTGTTGAATTTTTCTGTTTAGTTACTCGAGGGCCTCTCAGATTTTGCAGTCGGCCTCGACGTTTGTGAGCGTTCCCTGGACCGCCGGCCTGGATTGGCCGCCTGTCACTTCCTGGCCGACTACCTCACCCTGCATTTCCAGAGGCAGGTGTCTCCGGCACGACGGCGACACATCCACGCCCTCCACTTGGGCTCTAAGGTTGGTGAAGTTTGTGAAGTCCACAGATGTTCACTCAGAGGAAACGTAAATCTTCTATGAATACCTCTGTACTAATTTCTCAATCAAGTTCCTTTTTTGTAACTCAGCTTAAAGGAACTTTTGGTAAATAGCTTTGCGACTTCTCAATTCTTAAAATTTTACAATCACACAGGAAATGATGTGCACATCTCTTCCTGCTGGGAAATGTTTTATTATAGAGAATTATCTAAGTTGAAAGTCCTGCACACTTGATGTTTTAACTCTCTCCATTAAAACATTTGTTTTATCCTCCAGGTGTTGCTGACTCTGCCCCCAGCTTCCAGGCAGGACTATTTCCCGCTGCTGTCGGAGCCCCTGCTGATGCTCGAGCAGCTGCTGATGAACCTGAAGGTGGACTGGGCAGACGTGGCCGTTCGAACCCTGCGGAGCCTCCTAGTCGGTCAGGAGGCCGGCTTCAGCGCTGAAGACATTGATAAGCTTCTGGCAGACTACGCCTGCAAGGCCCTCGACTTCTCCTGCGCCCCCAGAGAGAGATCTCGATCCGGTCAGTGCTCAGGACACTCTGTACAGTGATGATCACCAACATAGGCGCACAAACATTTGCAAAGATTGTGGAGGCTGACTGAAATGTGTCACACACGTTTTTTATCTCAAACTCTGGTACTGAGACGAGGACGTTTAAGTTCTGGGAAAATCTTTATAAACAAATTGTTGTTGTTGTCTTGGAATCAAAGTTTAAAGAACCAAATGTTCTTATCAAGAAATTTGGAGCTCATGTTTTAACACAGCCAGTGACCATCAGTAGCAACTTGTAACTAAATATGTGACTTTTCTTTTAGACTCTGTAATCAGCCTCCAGGACACGCTGCTGCAGTGTCCCGCTCAGGACAGCTACTCCATATTGTCGAGTCGAATTGATTCTCCAACATCGTCTGCAGGTGACGCTTCACAGTAACACATATCGATCCTGCACAGGGAGTTTCCTTTGAATGAAGTTCCCGCTATCGATTTCAAACTTTCTCTGATTGTTTCCTCCGTCGTGTTTGTTTCCACAGGCAGCACCCCTACGCGCACACCCTCCTCAACTAGCACAGACAGGGACAGAGATCGAAGCTCAGCAGGGAGGAAACGCCGCTCGTCTGCCAAGTTCCAGCCTCCAGACCAACCCCCGGCCCGCAAAGACTGGGTCCCTGACACCCAGCAGCACGTGTGCATGGTCTGCCAGCGTGAGAGGTTCACCATGGTGAGGCTCTTAAAGGGAAAGAAAACAGAACTGGTGAAAAGAATAATTAGGAGTAATAAGTGTTACTTTCTTTTATCTTTCGTTTAGTTCAACAGACGGCATCATTGTCGGAGATGTGGACGCCTGGTTTGTAATGCGTGTTCAGAGCACAAGATGACTGTAGAGGGCTGCCCAGGAGAGGAAGTCCGAGTCTGCGACCAGTGTTACGTCTACTTTCACCCAGAGTAAATCATCTTTAACTTACATGGAAAAAAATCTTTAAAACTATACTGGAAACTACACTTGGAACAACGTCTCAGTTCAGTTGTTCAGTTCAGTGTGCCTGGAAAAGATGATGTAGATCTATAAAATGTTTCTGTGTTTTTAAATGTATCTGTTTTTCCTCCATGTGCAGTTCTGATGATGAGCTGGAACCAGCTGAAGGTAATTTAGGTAACATCAGGAACTTAATGTCATTTTCATATAAACTATCTCATCTTCATCAGAGTGAGGAAATCTGACAGATTAAAACAGAGGCTGTAACGATGCTGTCCTCCTCCGCAGTGGCTGGAAGCCCCGTGGTCACGGAAGAAGCTCTGGACGGGATGCTGCATCTGCCTGAAGTTGTCCAACAACAGATCCAACTCAGCACGAAGCCTGCAGAGAACCAGCTGCTGAGGAGCGAGTTCTACTATGAACAGGTCTGGATTTGAACATTTGGCATCATTCATCTGAAATTCCTGGAGAGCCATTATTAAAGATTGAATGCATAGCCTAAAGTTTATTTCCAGCATTTTAAATAGTTGAAACAGTAAGACTGATTCTGGTCTTTTGTTGAACCCTCAAGGCTCCCAGTGCGTACCTCTGCGTGGCCATCTTGTCTCTGCACAGTGACCAGACAGCCTGCGGTCATCAGCTCATCAGCCACTGCCGCTCTCTGTCTCGTAAGCTGACCAATCCAGAGGTGGACGCCTGCCTCCTCACTGACATCATGCGGCAGCTGCTGTTCAGCGCCAAGCTGATGTTTGTTAAAGTCGGCCGCAGCCAGGATCTCGCCTTATGCGACAGGTAAGACGTGAACGCAGGTCGGTGTTTGTTTGTGTTTCTAAGGCCGCTCGGTATCGACTGTGGGAATGTGAGAGTGAAGCAGATCAGAGGCTGATCAGAGGCTGAGTGCATGCCCAGACAGTTTCAGGTGACGTGAATGCAAACATACCTTCAGTCTGCACAGGTATGTACAGGCTGTTTTCCCCAGAAGACATTTTCAGATGTGACGTCAGGAAAAGTTCATGAAATGAATTCTAGCTGCTTCACTTTCACAGTCCTGATGGCTCAGTGTCACGCTTCAATAGACAGCGGAAGTCTGGAACGGTTGAATAGAACAGAGCCGTTGTTAATGTTGTTAGCGACACCACCACTGTAACAGGTGAAAACGTTCTATATCAGTGAGCTGCAGAGACGTGCATGATCATTCTGTATGAGTTAAACTAAGTGGGGCCCATTCCAATACATTAATCTAAATGGATTCATGCAGCTTCTCTCAAATTAGAGCAGTTGAGGTCAGGTCAGTTGAGATGTCAAACACAGGAAGTCAAATAACCTCCATCCATCCATCTGTCTTCTGTAACGCTTATCCTCATCAGGGTCACGGCGAGGTTGGACCCTGTCCCAGCTGACTTTTACACCTTGGACGAGCCGCTAGTTCGAATAACCTCCAGCAGCTCTAAACTTACTGACTCACTGCATGCTCATGTGTCTTTCTTAGTACTCTCATGCACTGCAGCTGATATGCAAGGAAGTCTCTGTCTGTCTGCCTGTCTGTGCATCTTAAAACTTTAAATCTGACACAGTTTTGCTTCCCTTTTTTTTTATATTCTGTGTTTCCACAGTTACATCAGCAAAGTAGACGTGCTTAAGATTCTCGTGTCGGCCAATTACAAGTATATTCCCTCCCTGGATGACATTCTGGAGACTTCCGCTGTCACGCGTCTCCGTAACCAGCTGTTGGAAGCAGAGCACTACCAGCTAGCAGTGGAGGTGAGGAAGTCAATGGTTTATCTATATTTTTATTTTACCTGTCAGTCATTTTAAATAAGGACAGGCTTCACCTGCAGTTACTGGGCAGATAAACACAAGCACTAAAAAATACAGTAAATCAATCAGGTGCCATGTACAGTGACTCCTGTGGTCATGTTTCAGACAGGGATCCCTCCGCGGGTCTGTTACATAAGTTAATGCTACTAGCAGCTCTGGCATGCAGTCATCCTGAATTTGAATAAGTCAGATTAAAATATGTTGTAACGCAGCTGCCGTGATTTTCCTCTACTTGTAAGATGTGGTTAGTTAAACAGCTTCAAACTATTTAGTGATTAAATTAGTTAAACCGTTCTTATCGTCACTGGCTGTTAGGTGTCTACTAAGAGTGGCCTGGACCCTGGCGGCGTGTGGCAGGCATGGGGCATGGCGTCTCTCAAGGCGGGGAACCTTTCAGGGGCGAGGGAGAAGTTCGCCCGCTGCCTGAAGGCTCCAGTGGACCGCAATCATCTCAACATGGGACCTTTACTGCTGCAGGAGGTCGTCCAGAACCTGGAGACCAACGTGCACCTCACTCTGTCCACGGTAAGAAGAGTAGTGGCAGTCCTATTCTTAGTCCGAGCAGAATCACTGCTGCATTGTCAGGACATGCCACAGACTGAGGCTTCCATATAGCCGAAAATATCATGTGTCACGCTCCAACTTTCATTTGTCCGGCATGGCATTTTCCAACCTTTCAGTCACACCATCATTCCGAACTGCACATATACATATAACCAAATTAACATTCAGTCACAGTCAGGCGTGCACACGCTGGAGTTGCACTGTACAGAATGTGCAGAACTTCTTCACCCCTGGTGGTACATGACACTCGAAGAATCTCCCACGTATTGTTTGGTGCCTGGAGGTCTTTGCTGCTTCCCACAGAGAGGCATGTGTGGTTTCTATTGGACAGGATTACATCAGAGTTTCCAGCATGAGAGAGTTGTTACGTGTATGTGGTTCAGTAAACTTCAGTAACTACTGTTCGTGTTTCACTGACACTTCTTCAGTTCTTATCATGAAAGCACAACTGCAATAAACTACTTGATGTGTGTGTATACACTCCTGACTTGTTGGGTGACGTTCTGTGTGTCTGTGTCAGTCATATGAAGAGGACATCTTGGCGTCCCTGCGTGAACTGGAGGACGTCCTGTGCGAGGCCAGACCTTTGGATCGACCAGAGGGTCAGACGCAGACCAGCAGCCTCCACCAGGAGTGTCTCTTCTATCTGAACACATACGGCACTCACCTGGCTCTGATCAGCTTTTACATGCGTCATGACTGCATGACAGAGGCGTTAACATACCTGCTCAACAAGGTGAGGCTTCGTTTGTTTTCAGTTTGCATTCAGCTGATCCTAAAAAAAGACGTCGGTGTAAGTTTAAGAATGTTTTGAGGTATTAAATTAAAGTCAGAATAAATATTTGTTCTGAGTGTGTCAGACCAAAGAAGAAAGTGTAAATAAACCACCAAACCAAATTTGAATGATAAAGTTTATGAAATCATTTAATCATCTTTTAACTGTGCAGAAAAACAACAAAGTAAACTTTAGTATCCTGTTTGTGGCAAAGAATCAAGCTAGTTTGACCAAAGCCTTAAAAAAGATCATTCCGAGGTCTGACAGCACTTTCCTGTTTTAAACTTTATTTAAATACGATGCAGTCATCGTCATTTGTCTGAAGGAACTGCTGCATGTGCCATTGCTTCTATTTTCCCCACATGTGTTTCTCTACTTCACGCCGCTCAGGACTGCCCGGAGGAGGTGTTTCTGGAGGGCATGCTGCAGCCCAGTCTGGAGCGGGGGTGTCTTGGCACACTGCAGGGAATACTGGAAAAACTTGACCCTGGCCTGGAATCATGCAGCCGCTACCTCATCGCCTCCTGTCAGTTCCTGCAGAGGCGAGGATACTACCACACTCTCTACCAGCTTCAGCAGTTCATGATGGTTAGTGTTATTATAATCTAATGTTTGTTTTCATCTGAACAGTCAAATGCCAAAAAAGTCTCCCAGAAAGTGCAAAGTACTTTTCATGAACATGTCAAATGTTGTTTACCTGGACAGGATCATGTGCGCGCGGCCATGACCTGCATCCGATTCTTCACACATGGAGCCAGTTCGTACCTGCAGCTGGGAGATCAGCAGGTATATCTCCTGTTTTTCCCCCCACAGTCATGCAGTCGGCAAAACCTTTAAAAAATTCACCTGCTCATATGAGAACGCTGACCCTCCTCTTGACCTCGTACAGAGCTGGCTGGTCAAAGCCAAAGAGCACCTGAGGACATACCTACAGGAGCAGCAAGGTCGGGGCGGTGGCAGGAGGAAGTCTCAAGTCAACTCCTTCAGGAAGATGATGTCGTCCAATGACGTGTCCAGGTTGTTTAATGTATCTTTATGTAAATGAACGGGATGGAAATAAATCTAAAAAAGAATAATTCAATCTTTGGGCTCTATTTTTCATCTTCATACATGTTTTCCGCCTGTCATTGACTTGTTTTTTTTAAGTGTGGACTCTCCTGTCCTGTTTTCATCAGGCACATGAACACCATTGAGCTTCAGCTGGAGGTGACCCGTTTCCTGTCCCGCTGTGAGAACGCAGCCTCCTCGAAGACCCCACAGACCAGTACGCCTTCCTCCAAGTCCTCAGGAACCAGCTCACTGCCTACGCTGTTTGGAGGAAGTCCCATGAAAGTTGAGGTTGCCTGCAAGGTGAGCTTCCTTCTTAGAATAGATAAAGTTTGTTTATTCAATCATGGACTAATATTATGTCTTTATTTGTGTTTTTTCAGGTGATGCTTGGAGGAAAAAACATAGAAGAGGGTTTTGGCATTGCATACAGAGTCATACAGGTAAAATATAATCCAGCAGATACATAGCCAAGTGTTTACTGGTAATTTACTGGTTTGCATTTAAGAGTTTAACTCTTCTCCCTCTCTACCTGCCTCAGGACTTCCAGCTTGAGGCCCAGGCGGTCTACGTGCGGGCCGGCCAGAGGCTCGTCCGACAGCGGCAGCACAAAGCCGTTCGTCAGCTGCTCAAGTGTGTCGGCGAGTCGGGCACCGCCACCAAAAACGACTGCGACGCCCTCATCCTCAGCTGCGTCTCCATCGCAGATAAAGGGCCAGCTGATGTGAGTGAAGAACGGAACATCGAGTGTCCTGTTAGAACAAATCATGCTCATGACTTGGCTCCATGTTGTCTGTCCTCATTGTCTTTTATCTGATTTAGGCTAAAGAGCTGGAAAGTCTCATTCTGGAGATCAAGAGCACAGAAAGCAAGGTAGTGCTTAGTGTTTCATTCTCCTCTGTCACATCATTTCTCCTCTTACCTGTGATCACTTTGTTTCCTGTGACACCTGTTCTTGTTACCTGGACACTGGCCTGCAGAGTTCAAGAAGAATGACCCTCTTCACTCTTAAAATCAACATTTAAAGACAAAGAGTTGTAGAAGAGTGAAACTCACTGATGGTCTAATTCTCATTCCTCTCTCTGCAGATCAAAGCCTACCTGCTGTGCAGTAAACTGAGACCGGCGTACCTGCAGGCGGTGAAGCTGGAGCCGAGCCGAGCCGGCCCGTTGGTCCAGGACGTCCTTCAGGCCGCCGAGGGAACGCAGGACTCGGTGATGCAAAATATCTGTCGCCAGTGGCTGTCCGAACACCACAACAAGTCATCTCAGCAGCGCCAGGGCCGACCCAGTGCCAGGTAAACGGGGTCGCGGCGCAGTCGGCACAAGGGATTACACACACACACAGACCACTTACAAAGAGATGAGCCACAAAATGGATCCAGGTCTTCTGACGTGACGCAGCGCTAGAAAAGTGTGATCAGTAAACTTTCAGCTGCAGATTATTTAAAGAGCTTCAGTGGAAACTCTGAACCTGCGTCTTCACTTTCTGTGTTTGTGCGGCCTTCCTGTCTGTCAACCAACAAAACCACCACTGTGCTTTACTTTCATTCCTGAAATAGTTTGCTGTTATCTCTCGTGTAGAATATTTGAGAGGGAGCAGAGTCACCGGTGTTACAGCGGCTGTTACAACAAAATTCCTAACTGAAATCTACAAACAGATTGTTACACAACGTAAGCATATTATCTGTAACTCAGTATTGGACTAGATTAATCTCCTACCTCATCCAAAAGGGAAAATATCTTTAACTGACTAGAAGGCCTCTGTCTCTTTTTTTATGTCCTTATCGTCTCCGTGTGTGAACAAGGTTTTTACTCTGAGCGTAATGAGGTGTCCGCCACTAAAGAATGGTACGTTTCAACCCTTAAAGGTGTCAAATGTTGTTTTATGTCCTGTTGTATAGCACATTTTACGGCCAGCTCTCAGTCCGTATATTCCCTTTCGGAAAGGGAAATTAATGTCGAACAGAATTTGAAGTCTATAAGGGCATTGGAGACAAAACATGAGGCTGGATGCAGAAAGGGACTCGCTCATCGATCATGTTTTAGCCTCATTTGATTGTCCAGAAGTTACTCGAGTCGCTCGTTAGTTTTGTCTAGTTTTTATGTCTCATCTTGTGTCTCCTGTTTCGGTAATAATGTCTCATTTTAAATCACGCTTTTCAATTTGCTCTCACGAGAGACTCGACCCGTATCTGTGTGAGTATATGAATTCTCAATGATGAACTCACACGGCCAATAATCTATAAAAAAGGGACTTTTTTCATTTTCTTTTGAATTTTGTACAGATATGTTCAGCTCATTTCATTGACAATCACTTATGTTGCTCAAGCTGTCTTTCCAAGGACACAAGAAGGTTTATTTCAGAGAAACTCTGATAACACGGTCAAGTCGTTCATCTTTATTTACAGGAGATGCTGTGTTGTCCTTTTGCCGTTCTTCCCTCCGCTGCACTAGTTTTAAAGACTGAGACTGACGAATCTTCCTGTGATGATAATAATAATGTGTTTATCGGCAAGAGATGAAATGAAGAGCTTTTGAGATGCGCGCGTACGACATTGTTGCACTCTAATCCTTCTTAACTTGGACTGTTGTCTCATCACTGCCGCACTTTATACTGAGCAAGTAGACTTTAAAATACAGTAATGCTTTGATGATGCAGGGATGAATGATTTTCAAATGTAACTGATTTTCTCGATCCCCTGTAAAAGAAATAAAATAATAAAAAAAATGTCATATAAAAAAACAACATGTTGATGTCAATGCTCCAACATTTGATGCTTAAGATGACCCGTTTCTCTGTTTGGTGTACCGATCCAGTGCTTACATTGCTGAATTTCAAAGCATGAGCAGCCTTTATAGTAATAGTTCCGTTTATTTACATCAGTTGTAAACATTCAACTCTTAACATGAATGTAAGTGTAGTAAAAGGCATGTTTGACTTGTATAAAACACAGAATGTAAACTCTTGGCAACCTTGCATGTGAATGCTGAGAGGGAAACATGAGCAGGGAGATCCTTATAAACGTAAAACTGTAGTTCCTCCAGGAATGTGCAGTTTTTTTTTGTTTTTTGAAAATGTGGATGGAAAAAAAATCCTTTGCAAATATTGCGATGACGTGATTCTGACTGGGATTTGGTTCAAATAGAAAACCTTTCTTAATAATCTACATCGACTACAATTATCACAAAATACATCTATGCAATTCAAGCGTTAATCATGGCTCAGACTGGTGCTGATCTTCGATAGTTTACTCATTATTTATCAACCTGGAAATGCCGTAAGAACCCCTGCAGTTGTTTAGAAACGCTGGCGCAAAAAGTCAAACAATTTAGCTGCGGATCCTGGAGAAATAATAATATATAGATATAAAAAACCAAAACACGATATTTGCTAAAGTTGCTGGTCATTTACCCTGGCTTGACCCTTCACAGTATCCTACAGCATTACAATACATCAAGTTGCTTTTTTGCCTACACTGGATTCACATCGTGTCACAAAAATAGAGTCAAAAAGTTATTTGTGGTTACATGATAATACAGTCGAGCAGTTTTGGTTTGTTGTGGAACACCAGAAATACTCAAGTTATTATGATGTAATTACTGCATTATTACACAAAAAAGCAACTTCACATTAGAGGACCTCTTACAGAATTACCTGACTGCTTATTAGGTAAGAAACGTTCAAAGTACAGAACATCAAAACCATAATGAAATGAATGATAACAGAAGGAATAAGGACTCCGTCGAGAAGTGAGATAGATGGTGGTTAAAAGTCGAATCAGTCCCACTCGATGCCAAGAAGCTCGCAGCTGACGTCCCACAGTCTCCTCGCCGTCTCTTCGCTTCTTCCCTGTGGCGCTACAAAGGCAGGGGCGCAGTCACTGAAAGGAAAGGAGGGGGAATAATTATTGCATAAGGGCTAATGATGGTGTGAGTCATCACTCTGGTGTGAGTGCACTGAGCTCATTTCTCTCTGACCTTGTGCATGATTAGAACGTTTAGAAACCTAATTTATTTTGTCCGTCGATGCTTTGTGAAGGACGAGGAGGCGAGGAGCTGCGTTTGAATTTACAGGGTTCTTTAAAATGAGGAAAGTGAGAGGACAGCTGGGCTTTTTTGGCCCTGCAGGACCTTTTTAGATTTCCATTGAATTGCACTTTCATCTGTGGAGACAAGAAACTAATAATCAGGAATGAGAAAAGCAGAAGTACAGCTACCCTGATGGTGTGAGTAATAAAAGTAGAGCTGAGACGTGGCTGCTGTCTCTGGTTTCAGAGGGTAACTTAACAGAATATGAAACATTTTGTGGCTGCTAGCTGATTGCACCTCACCCTCATCCCTGTATGAAGGAGCGCCCTATCTAAAGCCCGGGTTTAGTTTCTTTTACTGTAGAAACATGCCAGTTCAACATGGTGGACTCCATAGAAGAGGCCCTGCAGTGTCTCATTCTGAGCTAACAAAAACAGAACGATTCTTATTTTTAAGTGATTACAGATGAAAACATACATCTGAATGTTGTATTCCATTTCTGCCGTACTCCGTTCCCCTTAAATCTCACACACTGGATGTTTGTTTGGTCCATAAATGTGGAATATTTAAGTAACTGTTGGAGGGATTGACATGAATTTTGTTACAGATGGTGGCTAAGGAGTGACTCATGACAAAGGACGGATTAAATGCCATGAAATTTGGCGAAGACATCCGTGTTCCCTTTGAGATGATGAAGATGATCCCAAAAAAACACATGCAGATCATTCATTCCCATCAGCCTCAGCTGTATTTTGTATTTAGTCCCCATTAACAAATATTAGCATGCTATCAGATTAAGCCATGATGGTAAATATTAGATGTGCTAACATGCTAATATTGGTACACCCTCCTGGGACTGCAAATTTGGCTGTAACCTCTTCAGTCTTGTGTCACTCTCTGTATGACTCTTCACCTTAGAGATAAACAACATTTCATGCACGAGAAACCAGAAATGCAATAAGAGGAAGTACATGTGCCCTGATATGAGGTCACACGAGTAAAGACGACAGCGGTTGACCCAGTTAAACCTCTTCTACCAGGGAATAACCGTTCACATTAAAAGGAATATGAAGGGGATTAGCTCGACTCCAGACCTCTGAACTGCTGCCCACGTCTTGCATGTCAGTCGATTCATCGGTCTGACTCATCCCAGCAGAGGGACAATAAAATCTTATTAAAAAATGACAAACTGTCTAATGTCGGAGTCATTAATGTAGGCAAGCGTTAGTCCATTTATCTTGTTGGAAAGTTCTGGAGCAGGCAGCTCTCCCATGGTAACACTAAAGCTCGTGGGTTGTGTAGTTTCCCACAAGAAAACAGAGAATAAAACTTAATAAAGAAGCGACCGCATAGGAACAGGTTTGTTACATAACAGGACACCTCCTACATTCCCCTTCAGCTGTTTAAATGTTGATAATTCCTCATGAGAATAACATACAGGGGAAGAACCAGTTTCAGACGTGAAGCTGACTTGTTTCACCAACCTGAAGTGTTTCCCAGAGATAGAGTGCAGTTCTTCAGCCACGGCACAGTAGATGCTGGTCTGTGCTCCTTCCCGCGGGGTTTTAAGGAACATGGAGAAGACGGTGAAGAATATCGTCATGAGGGTTGAGTGTCTGGTGAGGTCAGAGTTCACCGTCCCCGGGTGGACCGAGTTCACCGTCACATTGGTATCTGTGAGGAGGACAGACCTGCATCAGTATCACCTCTTTTTAATCTGCAGTCTATTATAAATGACCTGAAACTGAGCTCAGGGTGAAGGGACAGGCAGATGTTTGTCAGGGAGGTCCGGTGACTTTGAAGAGCATAGATTGATATAAACGCTTTAGTTTCCCTTTAAGGTCCCATTTTAGAGCAGAGACCTTCGTTTAGTTCTGTGATTTTAACCTTTCTGCACTGAAACACCAACATTACACCAAACAGTGTTTTTGTCCTCACTAATCTTCTCTTTGTTACTACACTACTACTCCTGCAGGTCATCTGTCCGTTCTCCCACGTTTGTGTACATGTGTGTGTGTTTGTGTACCTTTGAGTCTGCGTGCCAACTCTCTGGCAAACAGCACATTGGCCAGTTTGCTCTGGCAGTATGCCAGTCCGCTGTTGTAGCTCCCCTGGCTGTGAAGGTCGTGGAAACGGATCCAGCCAAAGTTGTGCGCAAGAGACGAGACCACCACGATCCGGGCCGGCGCGCTGCGCTTCAGTTGGCCGATCAGGAGGTACGTCAACAGAAAGTGGCCTGTTAGAAGTAAGAACACACACAGTCCATGGTTCTGTACTCAGCTTTAAATTCTATTGATAATTTACACACTTCTCTGGGTGAGCTGCTCGGTCTTACCCAAGTGATTGACTCCGATATGCATCTCAAATCCATCAATTGTTTTTGTGTAGGGGCACATCATCACGCCGGCGTTGTTGATGAGGATGTGAAGTTGGTTGACCTCTGGAGAAGAGAACATCATGGCAGCTGTGACTCCTACACAACAAAGCAGGGCTCCCCAGGTAGACGTGAGCGTCACTCAGATCCTCTGGTGCTTACCTCTCAGGAAGCTCTGTGCGAAGGCTCGTATGGAGCAGGTGTCTGCCAGGTCGAGCTCTCGGACCTCCACTTGTGCTTTAGAATACGCAGCTCGTATACTGGCTGCAGCCTCTTCTCCTTTCTCCACATCTCGGCACGCCATGATCACCCGAGCGCCTGTCGCGTGAAAAATAAGCAGCAGCATATTTAGGATGTTCTTTAGGATGAACTTTAATGTATGCAGTGGTCTTAAATGAAACACACTGGAGTCGTTTTAAATCTCCCTTCAAAGTTCCAGTCATATGGAAGCTTGAAAATGTGACTACACTGTCTTTTTAAAATGATTTTTTAAAAGATTTTTTTTGGCCTTTTCAAGCTTTATTATATAGAGACAGCTGATGATGACAGGAATGTGGGGAGAGAGATGAGGAATGACATGCAGCAAAGGGCCGAGGTCGGATTTGAACCCTGGGCTGCTGCAGCAAGGACTGAGCCTTTGTACACCGGGCGGACGCTCGATTAACTGAGCTAAACAACACAGTGACTAAACAGTCTTTATATTTAATATCTGGCAGGTTGTCTGAACCAAAATTAAGGCACAAATACAGGAGTCTGACTGTGTGGAGTCTGCATGGTTTCTCTCCGGGTAGTCCAGCTTCCTCCCACAGTCACATGAACAGACATGAACCTTAACGGGTTAACTGGTGACTCCAAATTGTGCCTAGGTGTCAGTGTTAAGTGTGAATGGTTGTTTGTCTCTATGTGTGTGTGATGAACTGGCAACTTGTCCAGGATGTAGCCCGCCTCTCAAAGTCCTACAAAAGGTCACCAATGACATAACCAGCCATCAAGGCTCAGCTCTAAGCAGCTGTAGATGTTTTAATGTAACATACATGCTGATGTAAGAGCAGACTGTGACCTGTCAGGTGCTAACTGTTGCTAATGACATTAAGGATTGCACAGTTTAAAAACAAAGCGGCTAACATTACAACATTCATTTTATTATCATATCATATCATTGACTGAATTCAGTTGTGAAGATGTGATCACATCATCACTTTATAGTTTTGTCTGATGTAACATTATTATGATTATATTAGTATATGTTGATTTATTATCACATATCTTAATATATCTGGATACACTATGGTATGCAGGCCGTGTTGTCTTGCAGTCAGAGCCACATTCTGTGTAGAGAGACGCTCTGCTGTGTGTTTGAACATGAAGTCACCTCTCATCGCCATGTCCAGGGCCGTCTCCTTCCCGATCCCCGTGTTGGCTCCAGTGATGAGGACTGTCTTCCCGTCCAGCACCGCTGTGGACTGACACACTCCTCCTGCTGCATATTTCCTGTTAACACACACAGTGATCACTCACTCACAGCGGACAGCTCTGTGTGAATGACCAGCAGCTCCTTCTGCAGCGGGTCTAAGTAATGTCCTCATTATAGGTTGGACATATGGACAGCCTGGTTTAATAATTCACAGAGAAACTTGGATAATGAATAGTACTGAGTCGTACGACCCACGCCACTGAGCAGGCCTGCCTCATAACCAATAGCTCTGCCGGAGTAAAGCATACATATATAACTCCTCCCACGCTCAGCCTGCTGATAGGCCCGAGCTCATCTACTGAAGACTCCCGGTTCATCTCTGTGCAAAAACTCCCACAGCTCTATCAATCTGTTCCATTGATTTTCTGCTCGAGGACCAGCCGGCATCGTGTGAAACCAGAGGTCCTGAAAAATAAAGCTGTAAAACGACGATCAGCTGATTTAAAGTGTGCGTGCACGGTGGCACGGTGTTTTATAACGAGGCTGGTCGTAATAGCTGCATCAGTGCAATGTAACGTCCTGTCAGCCAAGTACCAACCCAGCCGTGATGTGTCCAACACTGCATTTCTATGAGAGCGAATGAATGAGTGTGTGTGACAGTGTGTGTGTGTGATCGGTGCTGCTTACCTGATGTGGGGTGCAAATAAAATCACCAGTAACGTCACCACTCCGAGGCCCGCGACTATTACTAAAAGCAACATCATGCCACGGATCAGCGTCCTCCAGCAGCAGGATGCCTCTGCTCAGCTCTGTGGGCTGAACAGCTGATGGCATAAAGAGGGCTCGGAGCGCAGTGGGATGAAAGATACACCGCGAACGGAATCATGGGATTGTAGTTTTTTTATTGTGGAGCCGGTGGTTTACCTGACATCTGTACTGTTTTACATTGACATGACCGTGTCTCTTCAGTTTGAATGTATTTGAATTACAATGATAAGACATATCCTGATATTCACAATTTTAGTGCATCATAATGACCTCAGTATAAGAAGATTTAATTGTTAAATGTTTCTGATTATTCAATTTATATATTTTTATACAGTTCTTAGGACCAATAACTATTTTATTACTACCAAGACCAACACATAGATACTGTTATTATCATCATTGTTATTATTTATACTGTTCTTCTTCTTCTTACTATTATTATTATTACTACATAGTGTTATTATTTGTAGTATTATATACTGTTATATACAAAACACGTTTCATATGTTTTAGTTTACATTAAAAAACTAAAATTGCTTGTTGTAGCGTGTTAAATGTTTATTAAATAGCAGCGGTTGTAGTGTTGGTGTTTAAAACTCCATTTCCCAGAATGCGCTACGAAGGCTGTCTGCGTCGTGCCTGACTAAAAATAATATCTGGGTGCTTGAGTTTTAGTTTTTTCTTCGTGCTTAAGTAGTTTTTCATCACGATTTACATAATTGTATTTATGTGTGTACTGTTCATCTAGCTCATCTATATTTTTAGTTATATTAGAAAATAGGGAAACATTGTTGTGGTTTTTGTTCTGGCGTTGGAGTCGCTGGATCACGAGGACCATCATGCGGAAAACAGTCTCGGGGATCTCATTAGCATCGAAACTAACCTGAACTCAGCGCTGTGACTTTGTTTCGTGTTTTTAACTCCCAGCAGGAGACAGCCTAGTTAGTGAAGAAGAAAAAAAGGCGGCAAAGCAGCAACAGTCACAACCAAAATGTCGTCGGAGGAGTTCGAGAAGTTGCACGAAATCTACAGATCTCTGTACGACGAGCTGAAGCTAATGCCGGACAGAGCTCTGCGGAGCCACGGAGGTAAACAAACGGTCATGTCGATGTTTTAACGGCTGATGTTAACGTCAGCTGACCGTGCAGTGACAAACCGGCTGCTTGTTGTCGTTCACAGAGGAGAGGAAGAGGCTGGTGAGGACCTTCGATGAGAGGCAGGGGGAGGCTGAGGAAGTGGTGAGTGTGTGTGTGTGTGTGTGTGTGTGTGTGTGTGTGTGTGTGTGTGTGTTCAGAGGTGATCCCTGCTGTTCAAGTCCAGTATGGAGCAAAGTATTATTACCCAGGCATACATAATGAAACGCACAGCCGTGTCACAGTCACACCATAACTTACTGTGACACTGTGTTAAAACTGTGAAATCGTTCATGTCATTAGAGATTCATAACAGCTCACAAATCAAAGTCTGCTCTGACATCAGCGTGTATGTCACATCTGAATAAATGCACCGCCACTGAAATGGAAACTGGATCAGTTTGTAACTAAGCGATTAAAAAAGAATCAGTTGTTCTCGTCTTTCGATGTAACGTTATCTGTTTCAGTTCTGTCAGCGTCCTCTGTGTATGCCACTGCTAATGGGAGGCCTCACCTCTCTCTTTCATTTTATTACCATTGTCTTATGTCCCCAGTTACAAGGCATGGAAGTAGAGCTGCGCTCTGCCCCGTCCTCTCACCGAAATGCCATGAGTACAAAGCTGCGCATGTACCGAAGAGATCTGGGCAAGTTGGAGAGGGAGATGAAGAACTCTGCTCCTGGCTTTGGTTCCTCTTCCCAGTCAGTGGAAGGAAGTCATCATGGCATCTATTCATCACAAAACCAACACAGTGTAAGTGTGGCGTGATGAACTTTGGTATGTTATAAATGTTGTTTGAGCTTGTTTCAGTTCTCCAAGTGTTGACACACTAAGAAGGAAATAAGCACTGTAATGTCTTCAACTACACAAACTCATATGTGAAGGACGAGTTCCTCTTATAAATGTTTATTTTCATCTTCTGCATTATTAGTGTCATTTATCTGTTATTTTTGTCCACCTATACAGACACACCTGCAGTCTCAGAGAGCCTTGCTGCTCCAGGGCACAGAGTCTCTGAACAACGCCAGCCAGAGTATTGAACGAAGTCAGCGCATCGCCAACGAGACGGAGCAGATCGGTACGGATATCATCGAGGAGCTGGGAGAGCAGAGGGAACAGCTGGATCGCACCAGAAACAGAGTGAGCTGTGAATTATTATGTTACTGCACAGGATGAGCTGTGGTGCTGCATTAAACTTGGTCTGTTTAGAGTAGATACTGTGTGTTAGATATTCAGTTACGCTTAGTGTAGCCTTGTTTGGATCAAAATGATTTATATTACTTAGATTTTTAGAGAGAAGTAAAAAGTCTATTTGTTTTTGTCATGCCGAGATTTTCTTAAATCTGTTCTGCCTCTCAGTTGGTGAACACCGGAGAGAACCTCAGTCGAAGTAGAAAAATTCTTCGTGCTATGGCACGGCGGTAAGTGCTAAAAATGTAATTAATCTAAATGATTGAATTGAGTTCTTCTTTGTCTCTGCAGCCTGTATTATAGTACAAAGCATTGTACTACTTTGTGCTTCATCAAATATTTAATGCTAACTTTAAATGCTTGTAGAACAAAGAGCAGAGCCCCTCCTCATTGTGGACTGTCTCCCTTTTTTGGTCTTGTAGGTTGGTGACGAACAAGTTGCTGTTAGGCGTCATCATTTTAATGGAGCTGGCCATTCTAGGTGCTGTGGTTTATCTGAAGTTCTTCAGACGATAGCATCGGAGAAACAGTCTAGGCTCTGGATCCAGAGCAAAGTCTCTACATCTGTCTCCACTGACTATCTAGTAGCAATAAGATTCTTCTGCTGTATTCAGCCAACTATTTCCATGAGTGCAAATAAGAATTCTGAGATGGCTCAGTCTTAACGTGAACCTGTCCGTGGGGACGGGGATTCTGTCCGTGGGCAGGTCAAGTTCAAGATTTGCTGAAAATGTTGAACCTGGACCAGACCTACAGAAACTCCACGGACAAACTGTGAACTGAGATTTGCACTGTTTTCATTATCAGACTGTTCTTGCCAATGACGCCCTGCAGGATGATGATCTGGGCTTGTGTGCTGGCTGCTGCTGCTGCAGACCACACAGGTGATTCTCTGTGAGGATTTATCCAAGCATGAGCACCATCGACTTACTCCCACACGTGTAGATTCCCCGTTAACACAAACTGTACTGATAAATGTTGGTGCAGCAGTGCTCAAAGTATGTGATGAAATGGTACCAGTGTTGTCATTGTGCCCAGTATCCAAATGGTTTTATTGAGCTAATTATTCCAGACTTGAGGCCAAATTCTGTCCGTCAGATGTGTGAATGTGATGAATGTGTGGAAATAAATGCAATGTTGTTAACAGTTAACGCCGTAAAATCACTGTATAATACAAACTCTCTGTTAGGAATAGGCTTCAGTATTCCTTGACAGCCTACACATCATTAAAGCTAATCTTTACCCTCGGTTTGGATTGTATCCGATATTTTCTGGGACGGCAGCCAAACAGACGAGAGCGAAGCTGATGTCACTGAAATATGTTACTGGCTGAAGACGGACGCCAGGCTAGTGCTGTGTAAACAGCATCTGTTACTATGAAGTTAATTCTGAAATAATGGGTGATAAGGTTATTTTTAGTGATGTGTTTTTCAGGTGTGTGTGGTGCCAAGTGCAAAAACATGTTTGGTGACCTGCTTTTGAAAATTAGGTTGGGCTGGAGTGGAAGAAAATATTTGAATGCTTCGCCTTCAGTAACACGCTGATTTAAAAAACTACGGAAGAAGTAAGACGCTTGTACAAATGAACAAAAAATGTAATCACATTTATGGAAGACCAAAATATAAACTCTGTTACATCAAATCAAACACGATCAAGCATCAGATCAGTTCATGCTAAACGACTTTGTGCCAGCATTTGAATCAAAGCTAGATATTAGTTTTCAAGCTAATTAATACGACTTCATGTCAAGACTTTGTCAGTAGATATGCCTACTCATACACGGTGATTCTAGTACATGTACTGGTAGGTTCTTTGTGAAAATACAAAAGTAAACTCTAAAAGAAAATACAGTAACCACAGCTGGTCCAAAGGTGCGAACACATCTTTACTAATGTTCTTTTTTTGAGTAACTGGCACAGCCACATCCATGTCACTACCGTGTACTTCAAACTAAGT
Source organism: Nibea albiflora (assembly GCA_014281875.1). Lineage (NCBI taxonomy): Eukaryota > Metazoa > Chordata > Actinopteri > Sciaenidae > Nibea > Nibea albiflora. The sequence continues at coordinate 2,266,561 of CM024799.1, read as the reverse complement.
CAAACTTGGTTTCTCATACCTCTGAGGCAGGTTCATTCTCTTATAAACCAAAAACACACAATAAATATGTGGCAGCTGTGACGTCTAACACTTGACTTATCACATAACAGGAGCAAAATAAGTTAGTATTGTTGTTTAAATTAATAGCATTCCCATCAATAAGTGTAGTGGGCTTTAAATTATGTCAAAGGCTTTTGTCTCAGCGTTATTAATATGAATTATTATTTATGTGTTCTCCTCAAAGCCCTTTCATAGTTTTATGAATTCAGACAAAATTCTTTCATCGTACACCTAACAGCAGAGATGGGAACCGAAACAACCTACAAAACTTTAGCTGTTAGATTCAGTCTTTGTGGAATGCTCAGGGATGACGTTGATAAAGTTCATAGCTTTGCGTCATGCTCTCAGAGACGGAGCTGCTCTGTGTCGTCCTTCACTGGAGGAATCTCGTCGATGGACACGTGAGCGCCTTCCCTCGTCTGTCCCAGAGACGATGCGATGACGTCGACCGCTAGCGAGGCGGTGGCCTCTATGGCTTCGCGGTTGGCCCCCAGCACGGGGTTTACTTCTACCAGGTCCATGGCTGACAGCAGACCTGCACATCAACACATTCACAAGTTAGATGTTAAATCAGCATGGAGCTGTCTTTATGTGATGTTGTGATCACGTGTAGTCATCTGTACCTGTGTTATGGATTTCCTCTGTGATGTAGATTCCCTCCCTGTAGGTCAAACCTCCGTTAACTGGCGTTCCGGTGGCTGGAGCCAGAGACGGGTCGAATGCATCGATGTCAAAGCTCAGGTGGATCGGCCGCTGCTTTCTGTTGAAAAAAAGGTGAGGAAGTTAAGATCCGAATGTAACTCAGAGATGATCAATCATTTAGAAAGTTTAACAGTAAGTTTATATCATAATCTGCTGAAGTACCTCGCCAAAAGATGGTCAAAAGTGACCTCCATGACCCTCTGGATGCCTAGTCTGTCGATGTCCCTCATGGTGAAGTACTGGATGCCCAGGTTCTTCAGGATGTGGCTGTGATAGACAAAACCAAAAACATCAGAAACTGTTTTCACAGTGCTTACATGTTGGAAATTAAGTTCACACAACAAGCTACACGTGATTAAAGCTAGAAGTGACATCATGTACTTACTGCTCTCCGGGGTCAACATCCCGCAGTCCGATGTACACCAGGTCCCTTGATGAGAGGACTGGCTTCATCCAGGAGAACCCTGGGATATCTGGCATCTGTGGTGGACAGATGGAGATCATGGAACATGGAACATGTATGTACAGACAAGAAAAAAATGAAAGAGGATGGTGCTACACGTAACCTTGAAATGGATATCTTGCTCATACTGTATGTAGGAGAGGTGGGGGATGTTTTTGCACAGGACGATGCTCTGTCACTGTTACAGTACACTGTTACATCTTGTTAGAAATTGATTTTTTTAGGTTACTTCATTCACTTTTCTGTGAAGTTACAACTTATGTGGGCACCTGTTTCCTGCTACAAGGTGTCTGATGACAGTATCTGCATTTTGTTTAGTGAAACCTAATACTTCTCCTCACCTTGTCCTGCAGCTCTTTGAGCATGAATGCCACAGGCTGGCCGTGGAGGTTCCCTGAAGGAGAAGTCACCGGCGTGTTTACGTCTGCGTGAGCGTCAACCCAGATGAGACACAGGTCAGGACACTGCTCGGCATGGCCACTCACTGATCCAATAGCAAGGCTGTTAAATGAAAAGGGCAAACGTATAATTATATCTGGTGTTTACATCAATCGAATTCAGGGAGCTGAGTGTATCCGGTAAAATGAGCCTTTGGACATTCCCAGATAATTACCTGTGATCACCTCCCAGCATGACGAGGGTGTGTCCGGCACCGACAGCTCTGCTCACTGAGCCAGACAGCATCTTATTTGCTGCACCCACGGTGCGAGGGAACTTTACATCCATGTAGGGGTCATCTTTCTCAAGGTGGTGGAAGCTGAGGTCGCCGAAGTCATGGACAGTGCAGTCTGAGGAAGAAGAAGAAGAAGAAGCTGCTGTCAGTTCAAGCACTTAATGTTTTGAAGACATTTAGCCAGTTTGAGTCACTGTCTTTGGTGGAGAAGGGGAGTTTGACACGTGGGCACAGACACACGTTGGCTGTTGCACTGAGGGAACCTGCAATTTGTTGGTTCTGGACAATCTCTCTGACTGTTTGGACGCTTGAAGAAGAAGCCTGCCAGTTTCAGTAGAAAGACCTACATCTCTCACTTTGACATCATGACATAACACCCATCTGTCTACCTTGCGGTCTCAGGAGGCTGAGTCATTCAATGCCAGTGGAACATTAGTGACGGGGCACTTTCCACTTGTCCGGTTTCCCACGTCAGCTCAGGTTACAGTCACTGCAGTTCGCACTATGCTAGGTGGCTATGGAAGCAAAGACCAAAGAAATTCCACTTAGTTTTTAGCACACAGCCCTCGAAGTAAACAAGTGATGTGATCCACCATATTGGGGGTTCATCTGGGAATGTGAGCTTTGATGGCAGTGTAGTGTTACTCTGCTGATCTAAGGGGGAACCAATGTGGTTCATTGCCATTCGTAGACAGGACAGGAATAGACCTTGTCTTTGTGCATTTGTGAGCATCGACTGTGGGACAATTCAAAAGGTCTGTTATCGCAGAAAACAGTCTGCGAGTTCAGCTTCTGTATACTCTGAAATGATAGCTTCCGTGTGTTCTGTTTACTGTAGTTACATTCCAGAGATAATTGCTTTGATTATATGTATAAGACAGTTTGCGCACACTGAACCCAAGAGTGTAACGATTTCAAGATGACATGGTATTTAGTTCACTTAGGGTTTGGTTTCATGTGGCAGGCTCAGCTAGTGACATGGCAGCTGTAACTTTATTCACTGCTGCCAAATAGACATCAGGCCACCAGGTCAGGCCTTGAGCTGCAGCAGGCTGAGGACGTTTCTCAGAACTTTGAAGGTTTTCTTAAAGCGTTTGATATGAAACCCTGTAATTGCAGACTAGGGTAATGTTAGAAAATGTTACTTTTGTAGAGCAGGCAAACCTCTAACTGTGATTTAGTTCTCAACAGAGTCACGTCAAGAAACGAGCAAAAACAGTGCATGGTTTCTACTCATGGGATAATGATCATAATTCTAGGTTGCACATACTTATTAATATATTTACCAAGAGTTTGTCTGAATAGTTTCTCAAAATTACACCAGGATTGACATAAAATGCATCTTCCCTTAACAAATGACACATGGATTGTGAATCCTGATGTCCTCTTTTCTATGAACTGCACACACTATTAATTCTGTGGCTTAAAAATACATCACCTGCAGGAAATGATGAAATAATGTCTCAACTGTAGAAACACTGTGTGTGAGGATATGGAGGGGCTCCCGATGTTGCCCAACATCTGATGTGTACAGCTGATGAACAGCCACTCCCTTTTTTTGTTTTAACTGGCACAACACGAGAACACCCAGCAGCAACCTGATGACACACATCGGGATTATCCATTGTGTTCCAAGACAAAGCCTATGTTATTAATGACAATTACAGCACATTTTATCGCCTAGTAACCTATAATATAGTAACCTAAAATAATGGCCGTTCTTTTATGATATTAGGTAACAAGGCCATGTGATCAAATCTGAATAATTTATCTAAACAAGAACATTTTTTGAAGTATTTAACAAAATCTAACAGAGTCACTCGATGCAGCCGAGGGAGAACCCTGCCTTTGATTTTGAAACTTGAAATTGAAAGCTAATGACACCCCCCAGTTTATAATGACCTTGTATTCCTGTCAACTGTCGGGTCGTGATAGTGGATTTATACTTAGTCTGTAGTGTGTGTATTTATAGCAGCCTTATGGTACATGTGGTATTCTACTTTAAATTTTTAACAGGCACTCCTGGCCACAGTGACCTCCACGTAGGTTATGTTAGGTAGTTTTTATTGTTTTGACATCACTAACTCGTACCGAGCATTTCTAAGTGTCTTAATCAAATATAGAAAACAGATTCATTTTAATAAACACCACAAACAGTCACATGAATAACCAGTTAAAGCTCTTATGGCTGTATCTGCTCTGGCAGCATATTAATCTTCAGTGTCCTTGTATACAACAGACTTATCTGCTTGTCTCACCCACATGCAGATTTGAAGCTGCCTGGCTTTATAGTGACCTTATCACGTGAAGGTACTGGAGCTGTAAATTCCTGTAAACTTCATCATCTGTTTGCCAAAAACTCCCCCTTTGTCCTGCAAGGTGGTGTGATTTCAATGACAATGACCCCCACAGTGAGCTCAAACATAATAAAAGACTGGATTCTTCCAGCCTGAGGTGTCCGTTTACAGCTTCAAATCAGCACACTCCCTCTTCCCTCTCAGCAGACTCCAAGGCGGAGAAAAAAAGACTTTTTGTTACAGTGGGGTGAGTCTGTCTGCAGTGACGACACACTGGAAATAAATGAGACACCGCTTCCTGCGCGTTTCCGAGCATGTGCCGGAGACAGAATGACTAAACCAGACACATAGCTGCCTGAATATAAAGATAAAAAACAGATGTAATGTGCTCGGATGTGTCTGTTATTTCACAGAAGGAGTCTGTGATTTATTACTTCTTCTCCTCCTTTGTATGGTTGGCATCGCTTTTGGTGCCCGTTCCCGCGGCGCACCATCACGAGTTCGCCATTATTTCCATTCATACATATCTTTAATGATCACAGCGAGGCTGATCACACACATTCAACTGCTCATATAAAAACTTTTGGTGATGTACAGTATTATGGCGATCTGTTCTGATCATCTATGAAGAGACCTTGAAGGATCTGAAGCTGGGATCACGTTGTTCTCCGCAGCATGTGTGCTGGAATAACCTCTCCACACGGCTACATGTCGGATGTTTGTATTTACTGTCTCCCTTATGATGTAACAGACCGGCTGAAGGACAGAAGGAGAGAGAGAGGACCGGAGATAAATCTGTCTAAACGAGCCCGTTACAGCCGATTCCCTGTTACATAACACAGCGGCACCGGCCACTCCATTATTCTCCCTCCACCACCACCGTCCCTCCTCACCTACCTAAACCGGAGAGCCTCTCGATGAGCCCGGCATCTCTGATGACTTTAGGCCCGTGCTCCACTCCTCTTCTTTTCTGTCACAGAATAAACAGAAAAAATAAGTTTGATCACGCTGATCTAGTTTAACATTTATATATACATATAAAAGAATATAATATTTCCTTACCTGTCCTCTTGAAAACGGAGCTCCCAGCACTGCCACAGACTGAGCTCTGCTTTGTTGGCATGTGTGGTTAAGTTGAGCCCTGAGAAGACGGAATAAAGGTCCCCTCAATGCCATCTTTAATTCTCTTTAGAATAAAATCAACCCGGTCCCAAATCAAACCGACAGCAGCTTCCTTCTTCCGCCCAGAAAGTCTGATGAAAGCTCTGAGAGGTGTTGCTGGATGATGCTGCTGTATGTGAGCGCGATGGTGCAAGGGGCCGGTCTTATGTTTCCTAAAATCTACTTAATATTCATGAGCGTCTAAAAAAAAAAAGAAAAACTATGTTTAGAGATGATCACACCCTAATTTATTCATAAAAACAAGAAGCTGCTGCTGTTTCTGATTATATAACCCGCTTGATAAACTTTTATCTATTTTACCAGCGGTATTTATATTTAGTCTGTGACGTCAGGGGGGATGACACACCTTCGGGGTCAGCCAATAGGAAGTGTGGAAATCGGAGGGGTTCGCTCTGTGGGCGTGGCCTGTGAGCTGATATAGGCTCGGTGCTTTTTGTTGTGGGGCGTCACTGAAGCTTCTTCTAGGTGGAAATTTCCAGAGACGCAGCCAAGCGGGGCTGATAGGCTTGTTTACATTTTAGCATTTGGCCTGGATGTTTGTCCCGCACGCACGTGTCCCGCACACGTCCGGCCATAACGTGTCAGATATCAGGTCAAGATGAAAACACATAACTTCCATATATTATCTGCTGTATTCAGATGAGTGTTCAAGAGTTCCACTGTCAGTGGTGGAAGCATATTTCTTTAGTTATTATTTAATATTTAGTCTAAAGAACAGGTGTCCCATTTTTATACACTGGATTATTATCAGTGATGTATCAGTAAGTGAGAAGGGTTTAATCTGGGTCAGCTGGACTTGTTTGGAGCTGTTGTGAAGCCATCTCTCATCCCAAGAGGCTACTTCAGTTCAGTTGTCCCACATTTAACTCTTCTCAAAGAAAGATGACCTGGAGGACTGCCTCACTGTTTATCTCACTGCAGTACAGTAGAAACTGTTTATAACAGGATGTATGGATGCTGTTTTATAAAGATGTGAAGGTGTCTTCATGTTTTTTAATATTTCTTGAACATTTTGTTCTGTGAAAATAAACTTATTCTAAATGTATTTTAAAGATCATGTTTTATATGTAGGCCAATCTTAATCTGAAGCAAGTGTTCCTTATGTCACCACTGCCAGGTGTCTGTTGTAACTTCAAATGATCAAACATCTTAGTGTTATGTAAGTCTTACTCACGCTTTGGTCTTCGCCTAATAGATAATATAAAAACACAATGCATAGAACAAGAGAAACACGTGATCTGGTGATGTGTGTTAGAGAATAAATCAACAAAATAAAAGCACAGGAAAACATTGTGAATTTGATCTGAGCACAGTGTTTACTGAGAGTGTTTTTCTCATGACATAACCAACCTATGGGCCTCACGACATGACAGACAGCAGCCACACAACACGCATGAAGCGGAGGCACAGAGAGCGCTCACTGCAAACTAAAGAGAGAAGCGTGTGTCGCCACCGTGTGTTTGAAACCGGAGACTACAGAGAGTTTAATATGAAGGAAAGAGACTGAAATGTCCTGATTACAGTCTGTCTGTCTGTCTGTCTGTCTGTCTGTCGCCTCTGTATGAGCAGTAAACAGTCCTGGTGGTGTCTGTCTGTCTGTCTGTCTGTCTGTCTGTCTGTAGCCTCTGTATGAGCAGTAAACAGTCCTGGTGGTGTCTGTCTCTGCCTTTCAGACAAACTGTGGGGCGAATAAGGCGCGGGCTCTGCCTGACAGACTGCACTGAGGGCATTAAAGCCTCCCTCCTCGCTGTGGTATCCCATGATTCATTTCGAAAAGAATAGGTCCAGTTATTTGTACCGGTGACACTTTAAACGCGAATCTTTAGCGCTACGTTTGTCCGTTTACCGCGTTTAATGGGCTTTTATCCGGATAACTCAGAGTATCACTGAAGGCTGGTTTTTATTCTTCAACCGACTGCGGGTGAGTGAGTCCGGAACAATGACCGCTGCGGCTAACGCGGAGCAGCAAAGGCCACACAGAGAGTGTTAGCTTAGCGGGGAGCTAATGTGGCTAGTTAACGTTAACCGAGCACGCGCGCACACGCGCACGCACAGATACACACACGTTTGCGTGTTAACCGTCAGTTACGGTAACCAGGTTAAAGAATTAATAACACAGAGATGAGTATTGACAGTAACCGAGCCCGCGAAACCCTGAAAGACGTCAACAGTGTCCTCCTCGGTGCCCAGTTTAATGTCCTCTCCTCCTCTCCTCGCCTCCTCTCCTCACCTCCTCCTCTGCAGGTTCCTGTTGTGTTTCAGGATGTCTTACCCTCCTCCGCTCAACCGCCAGCAGATTGGCATCCCGCAGTTACCTCCCAGGATCCCTCCGCCACAGTACGGGGGGTTTGGCCCAACTGTTCCGCCAGGTAACGTTACCCAGTATACCTGTGTGTGGTACACCTGAGTCAGGCTGTGGGAGTGTAAACACTGCAGGACCTGACAGCAAGAATCTCTGTCAGCACCTCGGGTCAGCTCTGTGAAGTGTGGCGGGAGCTCAGTCCATGGAGACTCGGCTTAGGAACCACCGGAGGGTCGCCGGTTCAAGTCCCAAAAATATGGAGGGTAGAGCTGGTGGTTAGGAGGGTCGGGACCATAACTGCTCCCAGGGCAGGGCGCTATGTGGCTGCCCATCACTCCATCATCTCTCTCTCCACTTTCACATGTCCCATTGTAAAAAAAAAAAAAAAAAAAGAAAAGACACACACTGGTCCTTTAATATTCTGTATGTAGATTTTTGTGGCACATGTAGCGTTTTCAAATGTTTAATTATATATTAGAGGTTTATATTTAACATTTTTTAGGCCGGTTCAGTATGGACGGTGGACTGGCAGCCTGGAGCTCCTTTGAGCTCCCTTGAACTTCTCTAATTTAAGTAAGGTCATACTGTCTCTGTAGCTGCTGGCCTCACATTTTGATTTGATGTCAGGAACACACATTAACTGTACGGACACTAAAACTTTAAAGGTCAGCGATAGAGTAAGAACACGAAACACTAATGTCACAAATCATATTTATTACATAAATATCGGCGCAGTTGTCGACATTTGTTTGGTGAGCCGTGATTGTTATGTTGGGTATCCACACACACACACACACACACCACATTGTCCTATCATAGTCTGTGGTTGTGTATTGGTTGCCTAACACGTGGTTTGACTTGTGTTTCTGTTTTCAGGTACTCCCATGATTCCGGTTCATATGGGTGTTGTGACACCCACTCCCACAGTGAGTCAGTGTTCCTACTGCATGTCCTGCTTTTAAATCCATCATTCATGCACTTTGCATTTGTTGTTCAAGGCACTTAAACTCTTATTATTTTAATATTTACATTGATTTCCTCTTGTCGCCTTTACCGTTGCTCTGGACAAGGAAACACTTGAATACCCAAGATATCATCTGATGTTGCAGGTTCTTGTCCCGACCACAATCGCCGTAGCACAGAAGCCGATGGCTCCAAAGAAGGAGACCATCAGAGCCAAGGACACAGAGGACAGCAGCGGCCCCACCACCACTGTGTTTGTAGGGAACATCTCTGAAAAGGCATCTGACATGTTAGTCAGGCAGCTTCTAGCGGTGAGTTGTCCGAGGGCGTCTGCCACGCCTCATGTTGTTCAGTACATATTCAAATAAATTCAAGCTACACATGCTGTGAGAGCAGAATGGTAAAAGGCAGGAAACGGCGAGCTGCTCACGGTTAGAGTCACAGGTGACAGACGCACCTTGTGTCAACTCCGTTTAATGGAAAAACACTTGCACAGCTGCTCATGGCTCGTCTCATAGATACACAAACGCTGCTGTGTCCACTTCTTTATCAGTCTCTATTTGATCATTGAGTAAACATTAACACCTGTAATAATTCATTTTATTTCCGGTCTCTTTGTAGAAATGTGGTATTGTTCTAAGCTGGAAAAGGGTCCAAGGTGCTTCTGGGAAACTTCAAGGTAAAAACAAACATATTTAATCTGATATACTCAGGAATTCTCTGCATTTACAGAAAGAGCATCTTTATCAGAAATTAGATTCCATATTTTTTCATGACAAACATGTCAAGTTATCAGGTTTTAACATCTGTGACACTAACTTTCTTTCTGCTTTTAAATCCTGGCAGCTTTTGGATTCTGTGAGTATAAAGAGCCTGAATCGACACTGCGAGCCCTCAGACTTCTGCACGAGTTGCTCTTAGGAGATAAGAAGCTGTTGGTCAAAGTAGATGCCAAGACTAAGGCCCAGCTAGATGAGTGGAAGGCCAAGAAGAGGAGTGCCAATGGGGTATGCTGAGGACAAGATGAACACAATATTTCTGTTCTGCTGATCAATGTGTGAAATAGTTTCATCCATTTTTTTGCTTTTTGACATGAAGGGAGCCAGCAGTGGGTCAAAGAACGGGGACGAAGACGAGGAGGAGGTTCTCGATGAAGAAACCCTGCGTCGGGACCAGGTCGTGAAGGGGGCGATAGACGTCCTCATCCGAGAGTATGCAAGTGAACTCAACGCTCCCTCACAAGACCCCGACAGTCAACCTCGCAACAAGAAGCGGAAAGAGAAGAAAGAGGAGGTACCGTTCGCACCAAGCAGACGTTCTGCGATTTGTAGCTCATTCATAGTAACTGCTGAGTACTTAGTGTGTTTTCTTCCTGTGTTTCTCTCCTTTGTGTAAGGAGGATATCAATGCCATGGAGATGGAGGATGACAAGAGAGACTTGATTTCCCGAGAGATCAGTAAATTCCGCGACACACACAAGGTAATGTATCAAACTGCTGTTGTTACTCTGTAATTTAGGTTTTGGAGAAGAAATCCTCCACATTTGTAATTTGAAGTTCCTCAAGAGAAAATGGAGCTGCAATTTATAGAAATCCTGGAGGTAATTCCTCCATAAGCCTGTTCTGTAACTGTCAGCTATAGCATGGAGGTCGTCTGTTAAGTTGTAGATGTTGATTCAGAGACTTTTTAGTATCTATCAAAGTATTCAAACATCAACCTCTCATGGATGGCTTTATAGTATCTGTCAGTATTCCCCAATTGGGCAAGAGTTGTTCTTATTATTCACAATACTGATTTGAGACTAAATCTTTTAGCTCTGCACAAGCTAAAGTCATCACACAGAGTGCATGGACACAATGTTAAATTCCATCTAAAGCTAATCTATTGATTAAACCCCACCAATGTGGTAGAGTTCATTTGGGTGACTAGAGCAAGATGAATCTCAGAATCTCAGCTTTGGAAAAAGTTGCGAGGATAGAATGTAAGTATGATCTTTTATTTCTTCTTTACTCATGTTGGGCGCTCCCTTCTGGAGGGTCTGCAGAGGGGCAGCTGGCTCTCACTTCACCTCACATTAGATTTATTCACACGTGGAAACAACGTGCCGCCGGAGCTGCTGTTGTACAAATTGTAAGTTGCGCTCAGTCAGCTTTTAGAACGCCGGGTAGCTCAGCGAACCTCTGCAGGTCCTCAGATAATAAATGATGTGTTTGAAGAACACACACACAGACTGAGTGAGCCTAACCACTGCAGTAGTTTGAACTGCAGCCTGTTGTATTGCTAAAGCAGGGAGCGCCCGTCCACAGCACTCTGTGGTCTGAAGACACAGAAGGTAAGTCTGTTTGTTTTCTTCATTTTATTTTCATAAACTTTCTTTTTTTTGTTAGTCTTACTGACTCCACCCGACCCTCCACCCTTCAGTTACACACATGAAGAATCCTGACACATCTGAGTGTGTTTGTGAATCATGCTGACGTTATTTGAGCGAGCTGCAGGGACAAAATAATGTAAACACCTCATGGAAATGGACGTTAGCTCTGAAGTCATCACTTAATCACATTTCAAACACTGCTGCAGAGGTGAGCCATGTTAGGATGAACAATTAGCAGCATGTAGATGAAACGGTTCATTTGTATGCAGCGTGATACATCCCACTTCTGTGACAGTGTCTGAAAAGATGATTTAGTTGTTAAAGAAGACACAGACAGAGATTTATATGATGAGGTAAGTTTTATGGTGGTAAGAAGTGAACAGACAGCCTGTCAGGTTCTGTGAATCGGCCTCACTCTGGATTGGACGGAAACAAAACACCAACCACGGTTTAGAAAGCTTAATTACAGCGTTAGAACGGGAAGTTCAGACCTCTTCCTTTTCTTTCTCCTTTTTGTTTTGTTGTTGTTGTCACCTCTCAGCTGTCAGACTCACGTTTCTAACAGGTTTATTTTTAAATACTGTAAACCAGATAACTTTGATAAATCAGTTAAAGTACTGTTTGAATCGTGGGTCTGACTCGGTTAAAGTTTTTTTTATTTAAACATTTATTGGGTTGGAGAGGCCAAAGAGACCCAGAAGACGACCTGCTGGTAAGACTGCTTCACTAATTTCCTTGTGGTAAAATGGAATACAGCATCTGAACAAGTTGTTATTGATGTTATTGATGTGGCTGAAGTGTTATTAGATAAACTGCTTCACAGGTGTCATTTGGACGTTTTTTTCTTTTACACTTGACCTGCTTTTCCTCCCACACGTAGCCTGTAGGCTGTGTAGGGGCAGAGAGGCGCTGAAACCGTAGTTCATCACCTGTAAGTTGCACACCAATAGCTCCCAAACTGGTCTGTAGAAAATGCCATAATGTTTGTGTCAACTTTTACTACAGAAAGCGGACAAATAGTCAACATCTAGTGTTCATTTAGATATTTAGAGGACATGCAGGATCACTCTCCGCAAATAAAAACATATCAGCATAGTTAGTAGCATCATTCGCCCAATTCCAAGAATTTTACACTGTAAAAAATGTTAAATCTCTGTCCACGTGCATTGCAGTTTACCACAATCTAAATGTTCTAAACGTCTGTACAGTGTACTCCTGGTTCCTGGGTTTGTCACTCTACAGAACTCCCACACCGCTGCACTTGTGTTACAGTCTGGCGCCGCTCCCCTGCTTCTCAGATGACCGTGTGGAAAACACATGGGAGCTGCTGATTATGTAATTCACTAAGTTAAGGCTGTTTGCCACGTTAAGCTTGGGCTTGTTTTAATCTACTTGGCATGCATAGGTAAGACCAAACCAGGCCGTTATATAGTGCTGACCTTAAGTGTATAGTTAGAAGTTAGTGAACTTGTTGACCCGACCAAAGCTGGTCAAACATTACGCATTTTTATCTCTCACATCAGGTCAAATCTTCGACTTCTGACCATTTGCCTGAGTGCACATTGATCAGGAAAGTGGGCGGAAGTTTGCGTTTGACCGAAACGTACTGGCCTGCAGCAGAATGGCCTCTTCTTACATCAGAGCATAATCTCAGATCACCATAGAACACGTAGCAGCCGCAGAGGACGAGCTGACCTGTTACGTATGAGAAAGAATCAGTCGATATTATTGTCCGCCACAAGGGGAGGGCTGAAAACTGGAGCCATGCACAAGACTTTGATGTAACATAATACAACAATGGAACGTTAACGTTAGAGTTTCCCAAATACACTTAAACACCACAAAAGTTTTACTAGTTAGATGGATAACTTCCACTCCTGCTGTAACTCCTTCCTTAAATACAGATCACCTCAAATCTGCAAGATTGATTTACAGTTTTTGGTTGTAAGTAAGTGTGTCCTGAACTGAGCAGTGTCTGCGTTAAACCTGCTCAAGCAGCGGACCACTCTTCAGGAGGAAACATCAGGGATAAGAGGAGCAGCCAGCCTCTCCAAGGCAATGAGTCATGGCAGTATGTGAGCATGTCTGGCCCAAGGAGTCAAAATCATTTCAGTGCTGATAACCTGTGTATTCATGTAACGATCCTTTTGGTGTTGACAGTCTAGTAACATGTCTCCCCCCCTTTTCTTCCTGTTGGGCTCCTGCAGAAACTGGAGGAGGAAAAAGGAAAGAAGGAAAAGGAGCGACTGGAGATCGAGAGGGAAAGGAGGGAGAGGGACAAAGAGCGGGAGCGCGAGAGGGAGCGCCGCGACCGGGAGAAAGAGAAGGAGAGGGAGAGGGAGAGGGACAAGGAGCGGGAAAGAGACAGAGATCGCGACCGTGAACGGGAGAGGGATCGTGAACGGGAGAGGACGAAGGAGCGCGAGAGGGAGCGCGAGAGGGAGAGGAGTCGAGACGTCAGCGAAGATCGCAGCAGATCGAGGTCAGTGGGAGGACAGTGATGTCGAAGCACATGACTCACTGACAGGCCGGGCAGAGAGGCTTTAACAGGGCACAGTGGAAAATGTTTCAGTGTTGTAACAGACACATTCTCATCTGTTTGAAAGGTCAATGGCTCTGTTAAATGTTTGAAGCAGTTTATTAGATGCATGTAGTCATATTAAATGTAATCCACCACAGCAGCACTGCAGATGAATCCCACTATTATGAAGCATGGAAACGGACATAACTTCAGGGCAAAGTTTCAGTATGTGCAATACATTTCAGCAGATCCATACAGCCTGATGGTACATGTCAATCGACTGATCCATGACCTCTAACTCGACTCATGTAAACGTGACATGCAGCTCTGCTTTTGGCAGCACAAGATTCTTTGTCCCATTTCAACTTAATTAAATAATTAAATTAGACTTGTTGTCTTCTGCAGAGAGAGGACCAGAGACGATAAAAAACGAGACCGTGAGGAAGATGAAGAGGACGTGTACGAACGGAGGAGACTAGAGAGGAGGCTCAGAGACAAGGAGGCGGCTTACCAAGAAGTACGCACATTATCTCTCTGACTCTGATTAAATAATTGCACACGGTGAAATTAATTTAATGACTGTTGTTTGTGTCTGACTGTGGCAACTAACTTGTTTTTTTGGTCTTCTTAAAGCGTCTGAAAAACTGGGAGATCAGGGAAAGGAAGAAGGCTCGTGACTACAGCAAAGAAACAGAGAGGGAGGATGAGAGGCGTCGTGAAATGGTAAAACATCTGACTGCATCGATACCAGATGATACCAGTGTTATTAAATAATTATCACCTGGATTTCTACATTAATGTGAGTGTTTTTAAATTCAGATGAAAGAAGCCAAAAGACTGAAAGAGTTTCTTGAAGATTACGACGACGACAGAGACGACCCAAAATACTACAGGTGGTTATCTTAATCATGTTTGGGAGTGCGAGGTTCTTCACACTTCTGTTCTGCATTTGTCATGACTTGACTCGTGGCTCTGATGTTCAGGGGCAGCGCTTTGCAGAAGCGGCTTCGTGACAGAGAAAAGGAGACAGAATTGGACGAGCGAGACCGGAAGAGGGAGAAGGAGGAGCTGGAGGAGATCAGACAGAGGCTCCTGGCTGAAGGTCACCCTGACCCCGATGCCGAGCTGCAGAGGGTGAGTCAGTCATCGCATTTACATTACAGGTTGGGCATAAGGGAGCAAGTTGATTACTGATTTACTTCATGTATATGTGGCTTTGCAGTAACCTGGTTACTACAGTACATGTTGTGTGATTACCTGTGTAACCTTGAACTGCTGCACGGAGGATTTTTTTATCCGTCCTGCAGTGTGATTATTTCCTTTTTCAGTGTCCTGTTGTTAAAACTCCTCAGTCATTAAATATTGATTCCTGACATTAATGAAAAGTGCGAGGTCATTTATCAGGCGTGTGTTTGTGTATTTGTTTAGATGGAGGAGGAGGCAGAGCGCAGACGACAGCCTCCCCTGAAACTCGAGCCCGAGGAGGACGTGAGCCAGGAGAAGTCCCACAAAGATCGTGATCGGGAGAAGAGAGGGTCGGGGAGGCCCGCGGAGCCGATTCCTCGCGGCCCCCAGCCCCCACATTCGGACGATGACGATGTAGAACCAGTGGAGGATGACTACCACGACGAAGAGGACTCGCAAGAGGCCAAGCCGCAGCCCAAACCCGTCATGCGACCAATCACTACAGCTCCCTCAGTGTCGTCTGCCAGTGGGAACGTGACTCCAAACACACCAGGCAACGAATCTCCCTGCGGCATCATCATCCCAGGCGAGAACACTCCTGAGGTCCAACCTCCAGAGGAGCACCGACCCAAGATTGGTCTCAGTCTCAAACTGGGTGAGTACAGTCACGCAAACTATTGTTTAACATCAGCGCTTTGTGTGTGAGAAGAATAACCTTGTGTTCCTCTCCAGGTGCCACCAACAGTCCCAGCCAGCTTAACGTTGGAAAGCGAAAGAAGCTGGCGACCGTGGAAAGTGTTTTTAACAAGTTTGACGATGAGGAGGCTGACGAGCAACCTCGCAAAAGGAAACTGGTTCCACTGGACTATGGAGACGATGACAAGAGCCTCGGGCTGGACGGGGCAGAAATTTCAGGAGCCAAAGGAAGCATCAACACAGAGGAGAAACGCAAGCACATAAAGAGCCTGATCGAGAAGATCCCCACAGCCAGGCCTGAGCTCTTCTCCTACCCTCTGGACTGGACCATGGTTGACTCGGTAAAGAGAGATTTTATTCCTTCATATCTCAAAGATTGTAGTGATTTCATAATCTCTTTGTGTGCAGTAACGTTGAGCTCCTCAGCTACATTTACATTCTCTGTTCTCTGCAGACTCTGATGGATCGCCGCATCAGACCATGGATCAATAAGAAGATTATTGAGTACATTGGCGAGGAGGAACCCACGCTGGTTGACTTTGTCTGTTCAAAGGTTTGTGACCAAGTTTCACCATATAAAATATTTGAATATATTATTTGACATTGATTTTTCTTTAGAGTGTGTGTGTCTCTTAGTTGTGTTGTTGTGAACTGAATGTTTCTTTTTCTCTCCAGGTGATGGCACACAGCACTCCTCAGGGTATTCTTGATGATGTTGCTATGGTGAGTTGAAGCTGTATCGGATCACAAAGCCAGTTTGATTAACCACTGATTGATCTTTTCAGGAGGTAACCAGTTACCTGCTTGTAATCACTTGATTTGATTACTGTGACATTTTGTCATTAGTCATGACATTCATGGTCCCCATAGGAAGAAGTAATCAAGGAACAAGTCAGATTAATTTTGTAGATTCATCGATCTGTGTTGCTATAAAGTTTCTGTCTGTGTTCAGGTTCTCGATGAAGAAGCAGAGGTCTTCATAGTCAAAATGTGGAGGCTGCTCATATATGAAACAGAAGCAAAGAAGATCGGACTGGTGAAGTAAAGCCCACGTCTCCCCGTCTGACCTCCTTTAGCCCACAGTTCTGCTGCCTTCAGTTTTCTGGTGCAGCAGACTGTCAACATGTCTATACATCCCTCCATTCCATCAGCAAGGAGCTGCTGCCTTGTATATGTCTTTGTTTGGAAGGGAGAGTCCGAGCTGTGAACAGAAGGTTTGCACAAACATACTGCATGATAAAACTTCGGTTGTATTTTTTCCCCTTTGTTGATGCTGTTGAAGCAAAAGACAGCCACATTTCACCCATCTGTTCTCCAATATGTTGGACACATTCTGCTTTGATTTACTGTTGTCACGTTGAGGCACTGCTCCATTGTGTGAACTAATAAATATGCTTTTTTTTAGAAATTGTCTGTGTCTCACTGCAGATTTTTAAGAAAAAAGTCAGATTTTTAAGGAAAAAGTTCGAGTTTTCAGGAAAAAAGGGTCAGGTTTTTAGGGAAAAAAGTTCAAATTTTGAGGAAAGAAAGGTGGGATTTTTAAGAAAAAAAGTTCAAATTTTCAGAAGAAAAACCAGAATTTTAAGGAAAAAAAGTTCAAATTTTAAGGAAAAACGTGAGAATTTTAGGGGAAAAAAGTTAGAATTTTAGGGGAGAAAAAGGTCAGATTTAGGGAAAAAAGTCTGAATTTTAAAAAAAAATGTTCGAATTTTGAGGAAAAGCGCCAGAATTTTAGGGGAGAAAAAAGTCAGATTTTTAAAGAAAAAAACGTTCGAATTTTGAGGAAAGAAAGGTGGAGGTTATGAAAAAAGCCAGAATGCCAGAATTTTAGGGGGAAAAAGTTTGAATTTTCAGGGGAAAAAAATCAGAATTTTAAGGGAAAAAAAGTCAGGTTTTTAGGGAAAAAAGTTCAAATTTTGAGGAAAAACGCCAGAATTTTAAGGGAAAAAAGTTGGAATTTTAGGGGAGAAAAAGGTCAGATTTTTAGGGGAAAAAAGTCTGAATTTTAAGAAAAAAACGTTTGAATTTTAGGGGAGAAAAAAGTCAGATTTTTAAGGAAAAAGTCAGAATTTTAAGGGGAAAAAAAGTTTGAATTTTAGGGAAAAAAGTTTGAATTTTCAGATTTTTAAGAAAAAAAAAACCAGAATTTTAAGGAAAAAAAGTCTGAATTTTGAGGAAAAAAGTTAGAATTTTAGGGGGAAAAAGGCCAGATTTTTAGGGGAAAAAGTCAGAATTTTAAGAGGAAAAAAAGTTTGAATTTTAGGGAAAAAAGTTCGAATTTTGAGGAAAAAAAGTGGGATTTTTATGAAAAAAGCCAGAATTTTTTGGGGAAAAAAGGTGGGATTTTTATGAAAAAAGCCAGAATTTTAGGGAAAAAAGTTTGAATTTTCAGAAAAAAAGTCAGATTTTTAGGGAAAAAAGTTCAGATTTTTAGGGAAAAAAGTTCAAATTTTAAGGAAAAATGCGAGAATTTTAGGGAAAAAAGTTTGAATTTTCAGAAAGAAAAGTCAGATTTTTAGGGAAAAAAGTCTGAATTTTAAGAAAAAAAAAACATTCGAATTTTGAGGAAAAGCGCCAGAATTTTAGGGGGAAAAAAGGTCAGATTTTTAGGGGAAAAAGGTCTGAATTTTAAGAAAAAAACGTTCGAATTTTCAGGAAAAAAGACAGAATTTTAGGGGACAAAAAAGTCAGATTTTTAAGGAAAAAGTTAGAATTTTAAGGGGAAAAAAAAGTTAGAACTTTAGGGAAAAAAAGTTAGAATTTTGAGGAAAGAAAGGTGGGATTTTTATGAAAAAAGCCAGAATTTTAGGGGAAAAAAGTCAGATTTTTAAGGGGAAAAAACAGAATTTTAAGGAAAAAAAAATCGAATTTTCAGGAAAAAAGGGTCAGGTTTTTAGGGAAAAAAGTTCAAATTTTGAGGAAAAAGGACAGAATTTTTGGGGAAAAAAGTTAGAATTTTAGGGGAGAAAAAGGTCAGATCTTTAGGGAAAAAAAGTCTGAATTTTGAGGAAAAAAGTTAGAATTTTAGGGGAAAAAAAGGTCAGATTTTTAGGGAAAAAAAGTCTGAATTGTAAGAAAAAAATGTTCGAATTTTCAGGAAAAAGGCCAGAATTTTAGAGGAAAAAAAGTCAGATTTTTAAGGAAAAAGTTAGAATTTTAGGGGGAAAAAGTTAGAATTTTAGGGGAGAAAAAGGTCAGATCTTTAGGGAAAAAAAGTCTGAATTTTGAGGAAAAAAGTTTGAATTTTAGGGGAAAAAAAGGTCAGATTTTTAGGGAAAAAACTCTGAATTTTAAGAAAAAAACGTTCGAATTTTCAGGAAAAATACCAGAATTTTAGGGGACAAAAAAGCCAGATTTTTAAGGAAAAGTTAGAATTTTAAGGGAAAAAAAGTTAGAATTTTAGGGAAAAAAGTTAGAATTTTGAGGAAAGAAAGGTGGAATTTTTATGAAAAAAGCCAGAATTTTAGGGGGAAAAAGTCAGATTTTTAAGGGGAAAAAAGGGTCAGGTTTTTAGGGAAAAAAGTTCAAATTTTGAGGAAAAACGCCAGAATTTTAGGGGAGAAAAAGGTCAGATCTTTAGGGAAAAAAAGTCAGAATTGTAAGAAAAAAACGTTCGAATTTTCAGGAAAAAAGCCAGAATTTTAGGGGAAAAAAGTTAGAATTTTGAGGGAAAAAAAAGTTAGAATTTTAGGGAAAAAAGTTAGAATTTTGAGGAAAGAAAGGTGGAATTTTTATGAAAAAAGCCAGAATTTTAGGGGAAAAAAGTCAGATTTTTAAGGGGAAAAAAGGGTCAGGCTTTTAGGGAAAAAAGTTCAAATTTTGAGGAAAACGCCAGAATTTTAGGGGAGAAAAGGTCAGATCTTTAGGGAAAAAAAGTCAGAATTTTAAGAAAAAAACGTTTGAATTTTAGGGGAGAAAAAAGTCAAATTTTAAGGAAAAAGTCAGAATTTTAAGGAAAAAAAGTCTGAATTTTGAGGAAAAAAGTTAGAATTTTAGGGGGAAAAAGGCCAGATTTTTAGGGGAAAAAGTCAGAATTTTAAGGGGAAAAAAAGTTTGAATTTTAGGGGAAAAAGTTCGAATTTTGAGGAAAAAAAGGTGGGATTTTTATGAAAAAAGCCAGAATTTTAGGGGGGAAAAAGGTGGGATTTTTATGAAAAAAGCCAGAATTTTAGGGAAAAAAGTTTGAATTTTCAGAAAAAAAAGTCAGATTTTTAGGGAAAAAAGTTCAAATTTTAAGGAAAAATGCGAGATTTTTAGGGAAAAAAGTCTGAATTTTAAGAAAAAAAAACATTCGAATTTTGAGGAAAAGCGCCAGAATTTTAGGGGGAAAAAAGGTCAGATTTTTAGGGGAAAAAGGTCTGAATTTTAAGAAAAAAACGTTCGAATTTTCAGGAAAAAAGACAGAATTTTAGGGGACAAAAAAGTCAGATTTTTAAGGAAAAAGTTAGAATTTTAAGGGGAAAAAAAGTTAGAACTTTAGGGAAAAAAAGTTAGAATTTTGAGGAAAGAAAGGTGGGATTTTTATGAAAAAAGCCAGAATTTTAGGGGAAAAAAGTCAGATTTTAAGGGGAAAAAACAGAATTTTAAGGAAAAAAAAATCGAATTTTCAGGAAAAAAGGGTCAGGTTTTTAGGGAAAAAAGTTCAAATTTTGAGGAAAAAGGACAGAATTTTTGGGGAAAAAAGTTAGAATTTTAGGGGAGAAAAAGGTCAGATCTTTAGGGAAAAAAAGTCTGAATTTTGAGGAAAAAAGTTAGAATTTTAGGGGAAAAAAAGGTCAGATTTTTAGGGAAAAAAAGTCTGAATTGTAAGAAAAAAATGTTCGAATTTTCAGGAAAAAGGCCAGAATTTTAGAGGAAAAAAAGTCAGATTTTTAAGGAAAAAGTTAGAATTTTAGGGGGAAAAAGTTAGAATTTTAGGGGAGAAAAAGGTCAGATCTTTAGGGAAAAAAAGTCTGAATTTTGAGGAAAAAAGTTTGAATTTTAGGGGAAAAAAAGGTCAGATTTTTAGGGAAAAAACTCTGAATTTTAAGAAAAAAACGTTCGAATTTTCAGGAAAAATGCCAGAATTTTAGGGGACAAAAAAGCCAGATTTTTAAGGAAAAAGTTAGAATTTTAAGGGAAAAAAAGTTAGAATTTTAGGGAAAAAAGTTAGAATTTTGAGGAAAGAAAGGTGGAATTTTTATGAAAAAAGCCAGAATTTTAGGGGGAAAAAGTCAGATTTTTAAGGGGAAAAAAGGGTCAGGTTTTTAGGGAAAAAAGTTCAAATTTTGAGGAAAAACGCCAGAATTTTAGGGGAGAAAAAGGTCAGATCTTTAGGGAAAAAAAGTCAGAATTGTAAGAAAAAAACGTTCGAATTTTCAGGAAAAAAGCCAGAATTTTAGGGGAAAAAAGTCAGATTTTTAAGGAAAAAGTTAGAATTTTAAGGGAAAAAAAAGTTAGAATTTTAGGGAAAAAAGTTAGAATTTTGAGGAAAGAAAGGTGGAATTTTTATGAAAAAAGCCAGAATTTTAGGGGGAAAAAGTCAGATTTTTAAGGGGAAAAAAGGGTCAGGTTTTTAGGGAAAAAAGTTCAAATTTTGAGGAAAAACGCCAGAATTTTAGGGGAGAAAAAGGTCAGATCTTTAGGGAAAAAAAGTCAGAATTGTAAGAAAAAAACGTTCGATTTTTCAGGAAAAAAGCCAGAATTTTAGGGGAAAAAAGTCAGATTTTTAAGGAAAAAGTTAGAATTTTAAGGGAAAAAAAAGTTAGAATTTTAGGGAAAAAAGAATTTTGAGGAAAGAAAGGTGGAATTTTTATGAAAAAAGCCAGAATTTTAGGGGAAAAAAGTCAGATTTTTAAGGGGAAAAAAGGGTCAGGCTTTTAGGGAAAAAAGTTCAAATTTTGAGGAAAAACGCCAGAATTTTAGGGGAGAAAAAGGTCAGATCTTTAGGGAAAAAAAGTCAGAATTTTAAGAAAAAAACGTTTGAATTTTAGGGGAGAAAAAAGTCAAATTTTAAGGAAAAAGTCAGAATTTTAAGGAAAAAAAAGTTTGAATTTTAGGGAAAAAAGGTGGAATTTTCAGGAAAAAAATCAGAATTTTAAGGAAAAAAAGTCTGATTTTTAAGAAAAAAAGCCAGAATTTTGAGCAAGTGAAAAAATAATTTTGATTAAAAAAAGACAGAATGTGGGGGGGAAAGTCTGAATTGAACGAAAACTCAGATTTTTAAGGAAAAGAGGTTGAATTTTGAGGGGAAAAGTCATTTTGAGGAAAAGCCAGAATTTTGGAGAAAAGGTAAGATTTTTGAGGAGAAAAGTGATAATCTTGAGGAAAAAGTTAGAATTTTGTGAAAAAAGGTCCGATTTTAAGAAAAAGACAGAATTTGGGGGGGGGGAGTTAGAATTTTGAGGAAAAACGATGGAAAAGTCAAATTAAGAGGTGAAAAGTCAGAATTTTAAGAGAAAAGGTTCGATTTATAAGAAAAAAAAGCCTGAATTTTGAGGAAAAGGTTAAGATTTTGAGAGATTTTTACTGCTGCAAATGGGCTTCCATACAACAGTCTAAGTTGAGCAAAATAAAGGTGCAGGGAAGGCAGAAGGAGGGTCGCAGGAGGATAAATTAGTGTTTATAGTTAGTTGATAGCTGATACAAATATTTATAGATTTGATTAATTATATATTATAGATTAAAATTGACTGTTTGGGCCACAATAAATGAATAAAAATACACAAATATAAAAAGTTGCAGAAACGACCATCATGAAGACAAACTCTGGGAGCACGTGACATAAATGTATCAGATGGACAATAAGTTAATTTAAATGATTATAAAGCATGAAGTGTTGGATGAAGGTTTGAACCAATGACAGCTGTCTAAGCTCATTACCTGTCTACTTCCTGCTGCGTGTCTCGTACAGCGGTTCTCTGACGTGGCAGGCTCGCTTGGACAGGTGACCCGGAAGTCCTTCTCATCGGCACCAAACAAGAGAGGCTGTTCTGTTAGCTTAGCCTGGTTAACCGAGGCGGGAAGTTGCGGTGTTATTTGTTGACAGCCGAACTTGCCGAACCAGCCGAACCTGCAAGAAACGATGCGGAGTTTCCGTCGTTTGCACGTGACCGTGAACGCATCAGGATCGATCAGCTGTTAATTTGAACTACCGATGCTAGTTAGCTTAGCCGCGCTAACGCCACCGAGGCCAGCTGCCGTTAACGTCTCCGCTTAACGTGGACTGAAGACACACTCGACGGTTATTATCCCAGCAGACTACAGCCGAACACCCGCTGCGGTCCGGGGCATGTTAGTGAACCCGACCAGCACCAGCGAAAGCCCGCGTCTGTTCGTGTGTTCGGTTCGGATGGTTTGAGCTTTAGCACGGAAGATTAGCCTGAAGAGAGAAAAGTGCGATCATGGACGACTTCAGCTCGATCAGCCTGCTGTCTCTGGCCATGCTGGTGGGATGTTATGTGGCGGGGACGATTCCTTTAGCTGTCAACTTCTCAGAGGTGAGTCTGCAACATGCCGAGCTCCAAGATGAAGCTCAAAGCCTCAGAGGTCAAAGTTCACCTGCCAGCAGCTGCACTGATTACACCTGAACACACTTCTGCTTGTGTTTCTGTCTGTCCAGGAGAAGCTGAAGCTGATCACGGTGCTGGGAGCCGGGCTGCTGTGTGGCACCGCGCTGGCTGTCATCATCCCTGAAGGAGTCCACGCACTCTATGAAGAAATCCTGGAAGGTAGAGATCAGCTGAAAGGTCCAGTGTGACGGACTGTTAGGTCTGTCTGCTGGACGGAGACCATCGAGGACGAAGAGCTCACACTCACAACGTCTGCGTATATTTATGAATATTATATTTCATTCCCACAGACTCCGTTTGATGAGACAATTGTAGTTTAAACCAGCGAGAATCCCTGTATTACACACACACACACACACACACACACACACACACACACACACATATGAGGATCTTGCCTCCGGTCCCTCGTTGCTCTCTTGGTACAGTTAAAAACAAAACAGACAACATGGCCGCTGTGTCGGAGACAAATTCTTTAATGTCAGGTTCCTTCAGAAACGCCACGAGGCAGCAGGACGGTGCAGAGCATGCAGACACATGGTGCCATGTTACAGACTGTTATGTGGACTGAGACTCTCTGAGTCCTTCAAACAGAACAAAGTTCAGCGTGTGGTTCAGTGCAGGTTGCGTAACAAACAGAAGTTTGATGAAATCAGCTGGTGTGTTTGTGGTGATCTCTGCAGCGTCCGTCTGTCTGTCTCCCTGCAGGTGGACACCACAGCCACGGCCAGGCCGGCGTCGTGGAAGTGTCCGAGTCGAAGGGTGAAGCAGAATCAGTTCTGAGCGCCGGCGGGAAACACGAGCACAGTCACGAGCAGCTTCACGCCTGCATCGGCGTGTCTCTGGTGCTGGGCTTCGTCTTCATGCTGCTGGTGGACCAGATCGGCAGCTCTCACGTGCACAGCACTGAAGGTCTGTATCACAGCAGACAGCAAACACAGAGCACTGGTTTCTTAGACACGAACAGCACACAGGTCTGCACTGTTCATGCGGCAGCAGCTTTGTCGTTACTAATCCACTCTGGAAAGAGAATGATGGAGTTGAATTGGACTCAGCTGCAAACTCTGCCTTCCCACGCCGGGCACGGAGCTTTTTATTTGAGCAGCTAATGCGCCACAGACTGTTCAGAAGGTCAGCCAACACGAGACGGCACGCTGTCCTCGCTCAGTGCAGACTCACTTCTACTTTTATGTCATAGTATTTATATATTATTGTAAACAGTGTTCTGCTTTTTTTCCTGGTTTAGATCCAGAGTCAGCACGGGTCACCTCCTCCAAAATCACCACCACGCTGGGCCTCGTGGTCCACGCTGCAGGTCGGTGTGTTTCTGGAAATTCTCTCAGAATTCTCACGGCGATGCCGGATGAGACTTTTCTTTGCTCCGCTTGAACCTGAGCTCGCTGTAACTTAAAGTTAGAAAGGTGAAGGTGTTTTCACGTCGTCAGAACTCTCTGAACCTTCTGGTTTGTGTGTGTTGTCTCCAGCTGATGGCGTCGCTCTGGGAGCTGCTGCCTCCACGTCTCAGACCAGCGTGCAGCTCATCGTGTTCGTAGCCATCATGCTGCATAAGGTAACGATGGCTGATATCTTTGGATTATTTTCTTTGTGTAGAAGTGACGAATGAGTCGTAGGAATAATCGTCAGTTGCAGCTTTGCAGTGTGAACTCTTCTGCTCTGTGGTCTGCAGGCTCCGGCGGCGTTCGGCCTGGTATCGTTCCTGATGCACGCCGGTCTGGAGAGGAACCGCATCCGCAAACATCTCCTCGTCTTTGCCCTGGCAGCGCCCGTCCTCGCCATGCTCACCTTTTTAGGCCTCAGTCAGGTAGGTGTTCCTACGTCTCGTACTTTGGAAGAGTATCTGGTGACGTTCTGCCTCACGCTCTTCTTGTTTGTTCCTCTTTCAGAGCAGCAAAGAGGCCCTGTCAGACGTCAACGCCACCGGCGTCGCCATGCTCTTCTCTGCCGGAACCTTCCTCTACGTGGCCACCGTCCACGTCCTCCCTGAGGTGGGAGGCGGCGGCCACAGCCACGCTCCCTCCGGAGGCAACGGAGGCAAAGGACTGAGCAAGGTGGAGGTGGTAGCTCTAGTGCTGGGCTGCCTCATTCCTCTGGTGCTGTCCGTCGGTCACCACCATTAGACCCCGGAGCTCAGGACGGATTTCAGACGGGTGTACAGAGCGGAAACGGAGAACTTGAAACGTTGCGGATCTAAATGTCTTATTGCTTGTCGTCTGCTGATGGACCTCGGGGCCAGACTCTGGACCGGACCCTGAAACAGGAAACAAATGAATGTCAGGGACGGCAGAGACAACAGAGGCACACAGCGATCTTCTTTTTTTTTTTCTACAGACACTAATGACGAAACATCTCACAGCTACTGTACGCACTCATTTGGTCCATCAGCAGTCACCTCTGAAGAGAGGCCACAGGTGGACCGTCCTCACCGTGGAGTTTTCAGTGTTGTCCTAGTCCAAAAGTCAAAGAACCGACCCTGATTTCATTAGTGATGTTCTACTAGATGGCTGCTGCACAGTGAGATTTAGATGGTCTTGATTTCAGCCTGTGGTATCAGGAAAGCAAACTATAAATATATATATATACAATTGTACAGTGTAAATGCAACAATCCAGATTGATTGGAACTGGAACTGGTTTACAAGTGCCATACATGAAGCCGACACCCGACGAGACGCTCCAAACAGTTTTTTAACCCTTTCTGTGTGACGCAGGATGAGAGCTGAGCTGGAATGAAGCAGCCGGAGCTCGTCACAGTTTGTTGTCTTTGTCTTGAATAATCCGCTTCGACGAATGCTAACGGCGTCTGTCCTGTTTAAAACCGCACGCACAGGTTCACGGACCACGCTGAGGAAGAGGCACAGCCGGCCTCCATGTGTCACCACATGAACTCACTTTTATTTGATCTGTTTCACTTCTGGATGTTTATTTCTGTTTTACATCTACATAGAGATGTGAGGGGGGGGGGGGCTGTACAGAACTGTCTTAAGGTTTAGAGTGTTAAGCTTCTTCAGAGGTGGAGGGTCATTTCAGCAGCTCCAGCAGAGGGCATCAACTGTACGACGTCTGTAGGGACCATCGGATGTATATCTGCTGTTTTTAGTCTTTTAGTTGGTTCGTCCCTCGTTAATGAGCAATAATCAGGAGTTAATGAGGCGTCTGAAACGGGCACAGAGGCTTCACCTTCACCTGTAAAACGCTTGTTTTCTGATTCACATGTCAAAGTCTGTCATCTCTCCCGTCCCGCCTGTCGCTGACATTAAAACAGTCAAAGGTCGACGCGTTACGATCCCTCTTCTGTCAGGATACATGGATGTTTGTTACTGTGTCACTGTGCCTGCTCACAGCAGAGCGCCTGTGTGTGTGTGTGTGTGTGCTGTACAGAGGAAGTCCTTCCTACCACAGTCATCATGATCTCTTGTGTGAGTCGGGACTGCTTACTCACAGATTCCTGCTCTATTTGATTTGTTCTGTTTGGGACTGTACAGACTGTTTTATGTATAAATTGAACAGTTTTACACACGAAACTCGTCAGTTAATTCAAAGTTTAAACGACGAGCAGAAACTCACCGCGATGCTTTTCTAGGCGTCCCTGTGTGACTGCGATGTGGATGGTTCGCATGCAGACCAGCAGCTGCATGGACATTTTATTTTCTGTGAGGACGCTGTGTGTGCAAAAAGGGAAAAACACGTCACGCCTGGAGGACAGCCCCACTATGTGCCATTTCATCTCTCTAACAGTGTTGCATCAGGATCTTTGGCAACGTGTTTAAGCAGCAACAATCCGAGGTGACGTCTTCAAACGCTTTGTCCAAAACTCCAAAAAAAAAACATTTTAGGAGTCGGGAACCGTTTTCATTGCAGCTTCGTGTGTTTTGTACCTGATTTCTCAAAAAGCCTCAAAACACGGTTTAAAACATCTATGAGTTGAAATATTCACGTCAAAATCAAAAGTTAAAGTTGCTTTAGTGTTTAAAAAGTCACCTGACGTGCTTCATCAGGACGCTGGGTGTGGTCTGACCACATTTAACCAGCCATGTTATTAAAATCAGCAAACAAAAAACGTACGATCGGACTCTGATTGGTGCGTGGAAGTAACATGACGTCACCTTTTTCCTGCTGGCCACATCAGAGCAGTGAGAAGAACTCAAACAAACATGAAGTGTTCAAACTTCAGGAGTTCATGTAGAGCCATCGATCACTGCAAAGATCTGACTGAGGCTGTAAATGAATCTGAAGTTTAAGAGTCTCGTGTCTCTGCAGTGGAAACCAAATATCTCCAAACATGCTGACTTTGAATGCTTCAGATAAGTTGAAGGATTAGAAGTTAGACACTGATGTTAGGACGAGACGTCTCCATAGTTTGGACAGGAGGAATAATTCCAGTTTGAGCCGGCTGTACGAACAGCTGACTGTTTTTGGAGATGCGTGGTTTTCACAGGACAGTGACGGTTTAACGTTCGCTGGCTGAGGACAGAAACGTCACCATGTTGAAGTTTTGAAGCCGTTCACTGACGTTCGAGTCGTTGTTATGGAATGAATGTTAAAATGCTGCGCTCTGATTGGCTGACGTCCTGAAATGTAATAACCTCTTTAACACTGAATCACACAGAGTGCGTTCATCTTTGATCACGTGCAGAAAAGTCACAAATGAACTCACTCGAGTCCCTTTAAACTGTCTGCAGCGGGACGGGACGGCACATGTTGGGGCTGGTTGGAGGTTTCAGGATCCGTTGGGATCAGTTTTAGCGTCGGGGTCATATTTGTAGTTTCAGGAGGGGCTCGGTGTCTTTTTTCTATTTTTATTGTTTCCTGTCATTCCAGAATGAGTCTGCCTTATTTCCAAACTTTTTGATTGTGATTGGTTGTAAAGCGACGTGTTTTATGACGACTAAATTAAAGTTTTTTTAACTGGTGAAAATGTTTGTTTGGTGATTGATTCAGTAACTCGTCTTGTTTTGATTGGAGCCTGAACGTGAACTTAAATATATTATTATTGTTCTTATTAGTGTGTGAACTTTTCATCGTATCTGCATCACGGTAAGAATTTCTCTTCAATCTTTCAAATCTGACGGGACGTTCAAGCTGATGCATTTCTCTGTAGAAGCTGAGCTGTCAATATCTTGGTAATCCGCTCTGACACATGTTCTGTAAATTAATCTGACACTCACGACGATGCTGAGCTGCACGTTAACCGCTCGCATCCTCTTTTCTAGGAGCTGCTCGTCTGCCACGTCTCTGCTGCTGCCACAGATGTTCTAATTCACTGCTGGAGTATCGGGTGGAGGGATGGATGGAGAGTCCATACCTGCCAAGAGCTGCAGACTGCTGCGAGTACAGTAATCTGAATATCAGCTTTTACTGGCTGGAACGTATTGACCGGCTTCAGATTTAACCACTCATTCCTAAAGCTTCCCTCCCCCATCGCCTCCCAGTCTCCCTCCTCTTCCTCCCTCCCTGTCAGCCCTGTTTTCTCTGCTGTGCCGTGCAGTCAGTCAGCCTCCAGCTGATGAGCGTATTGGCAGCTGCATCATTCCACCCTGCTGAGTTATTGGGATTTGTTTTTTACTTTTCCTGTTTGTATTGAAGCTGCCGCTGCAGCATCTGTGTGTGTGTGTGTGTGTGTGTGTTATTGATCCACTGAGCTGTGCTTCCACTTTTATTATTCTATTGATAGCTTGTTTGTGTTTTTGGCTCCACCTCTCAGGGCGTGGGAATCCACAGAGAATGTTCTCGTCCTCGTCCAGAAGCTCTCCGTACTCGCCCTGGTCGTCCATGGAGCACTCGGACTCTGAAGTGTTGGACTTCAGCACCAAAGTGCAGCTGCACGGCGTGCTGTGGAAGAGGCCCATCGGACGGCCGTCTGCCAAGTGGTCCCGCAGGTGAGGGGAGGGAGGTGACTCGCCTGTTTGTAGTCCAGTTACAGGGTAAAACTCAGCCTCATCAAAACTCAGCTGAACTCTGAAAACTCTGCGTTTCCTTTCATCTTTAGAAAAGTTGATATCTTGAGGGAGAAACATAAAAATGCAGATTATTCTGAGAGAATGATGAGTTTCTTTTCAAAGTGCTGAAAAGTTCATTACTGCTGTAACATTTGACAAATAACTTAAATTCAGAGGCGTAAAAATTGAAATGATTCCTGTTCTGAGAGCGAAAACTGTTAAATTCATCTGTAGTGAAGAATTAGAGAAAAGTTTGGATTGATCTCTGATGTGATGATGAACATGGACTGTTGGACATGTTGTGTATTAGTGGACTGCTTTATATAACAACAGGAGACTTTATCCACAGTCTCCACATCACAGTGTCACCGTACCTAAAAAAGCCTGAGTGTATATTTGGATGTTAAAACGTCTGGACCGGTACCGTATGACACGATAATGCTCTTAGTTTATGTAACAGTTAAAACGACAATACACGGCGGATCCAGACGCTCCATCTGCAGCGCGCTTTGTAACATTCGCCTGTCACGAAGGTCAAACTGTCATTTAGAGTTTTATTTGTAGTCGTCAGATTAAAAAACAAAAAAACAAACGTTTGAAATAAATCTGCCTCCAGGAATTTCAGACGTGGCTGACTGACTTTAAATGAGTTCAGTCATAATGTGGCAGAAGATTTAACAGCAGGGGAAATTAAAGAGGCACTCAGCGTGAAGAGTGCCACTCAGCTGCATGATGGGAAAAAGTCAGGATATCTGGAACTCGTACATCAAATACTTTTAATGCATCACATGGCAGCAGCATGACGACGCACTGTCCCTGCAGCTTCACCTTAAACTGAAGAAAATGGAATTAAAGAAGTCTCTTTCAAATAAATATTATAGTTTAGGTAATTAATACAGTTTGTTTCATGTTAATGAAAAATATGTTGAAGTTTCTAATGTTTTTTCTCATTAACTTCAGTTTAGTTTTAGCGTACAGTCAGAGTTATTAAGCAGGAATATATTGTAAATGTATCAGTCACAAACTTGCTTGAGAACATCGGCAGACGTTGGTTCCTTTCAGCCCCACAGGATTGACTCACTGCTGCTTTCATTGTCTTCCTCGGTACAAAGATTCTTCATCATCAAAGACAGCTTCTTGCTCTACTATGCAGAGAGCGAGAAGAGAAACTTTGAGAGCAACAGGTACTTCAACATCCACCCCAAGGTGAGCTGCTGCACCTGCTGCACCTGTGTGAACGAGAAAATGAAGGCAGTCCAAGATAAACGAATGAACGTCACTTCTTTCATCCACAAACATTCCAGATAACTGATGCTGTGTTTCTCTCAGGGCGTCATTCCTCTGGGAGGGTGTGTGGTGTCAGCTAGTGAAAACGTGGGCATGCCCTTTGCCATCGTGGTCAACCTGGAAGATTTTAGTGTAAGGTCCTGTTACATATTTAATGCAATGTCTCCTCCATCTCTGTAGTCAGTCCTACAGAGGTTTGAAGTTTTTTAAGACATGCCGTGGTATAAATGTGCAGACGGACAACGTGGAACAACAAATCAAATCAAAAATGTCCCATAAAGTTGTTACTTGTTGTCCTGTTAGTCACAGGTAACTGTGACCTAGCAGCCTGCAGAGCGAAGCTGAAATAGCTCTTTGTAAATGTTATCGCTGCAGCAGCGTGAGAAATCAGCCTAATCCTGCAACAAATGGGACACATAATGGACTGACTTTAACTGTGTTACATCAATTTTTATTATCTCTGCAGCCTAAAGATGGAAATCTGCTGTCTGTTTTACAGCCTGAGCTCATTATTGACAAGCTAATGTAAAATATATTGTCGATCTGTCCTCCAGGGTACCATCGTGCTGGCTGCTGAGTCTGAGGAGGAGCAGCTCCAGTGGATGGAGATGCTCCAGGACTCGGGGAAAGTGTGAGTGCTCAGCCGAACTTTCAAGACACAAAGCCTCTTTGTGCAGACGAGGAAAGTGTTTGTCTGTCGGAAAATATTTGGTCATAACCCAAATCATTGAGATTTGACATGAATTTAAGAATTCATCCAGTAGTCAAGATGTTTCAATAAAAAACAAAAAGTCACTCTCAGTGGCTCTCGAGGAAAAAGGGAATGATTGTTAAGATTTATCCTCTAGGAACTACGAATCGATGAGCTGAATTTAGTGCCGGTCCAGAGTCAAATCAATCAAGATGAGATAGTTCAAAGTTATGTGAACTTTGACCTGCTATCAGAGCCGGATGTTTTTACTTCATTAGAACATATCCTGATGGGAGCATGAATGTCTTCCTCTTGGGATGAATGCTTGGTGATATTTCAGTCTGGACCTCGGAGGTCGTCGGTATCCCCAGAGGATGCTGCTACACACCTGGCAGAGACAGAAAGCATCTATTTTAGCGCTCACAGTATTTTACCTAATAAATAAATGAATGTTTGTCTGACAGCACGTGGAGGAACGCTCAGCTGGGGGAGGCCATGATTGAGAGTCTGGAGGCTCAGGGGCTGCAGCTGGCCAAGGAGAAGCAGGAGTACCTGGGTAAACACGGGGAGAGTCCGCTGGATAAATGAGCTGATAAACAGAGGCAGCTAACGTGAACATGGTTTCTTTTTCTTTTCAGATAAACTGATGGAGGAGACGGAGGAGCTCAGCCATCAGAGAGCACAGAGAGAGGTGAGCTTTGTTTCCTCCTCGGTGTCTTCAGACCAACAGTAAGAGTTTTTTCTTCTGTGGCTGAGAAAGACTGAGAATTTCTTTAGATGTTTTATTTTTAAGTAAAAATATTGAATTTTGCAACAAAGAAGTGCTCTGTTTCACACCACTCACCTTTTTTAGCATCATATTTTGTTTTTGTTATTTTTTAATTCTCAAAATTGTGAATTTCTTTGACAAAAAATGTTGGACTCCCCGTTGAAGACCTCTAGATCCTTTCACATCATTCTCCTTCACATTGGCAACTGGAGGGCGAGTGGAGGGTGTTGCAACCAGCAACTACACCACTAGATGTCACTAAATCTTTTACCCTGATCCTTTAAAATAAATAAAATGTTCTTACATGAGTACAACAGGTGTGTGTGTGTGTGTGTGTGTGTGTGTGTGTGTGCAGGAGCTGGAGCGTCTGAATCAGGTCCTGGAGGAGGAGAAGATGAAGTTTGAGGAGGTGGTGCTGGAGCTGAAGGCAGAGCAGGAGCATATCAAACTGTAAGAAGTGTTTCCTGTCTCTGTGAACTGATGCTGATCTCACCGTGTGAGCCTGTGATCGAACGTGTCGTCGTGTTTCCTGTTGTGTGTTCACGCAGAGACCTGGACGGCACAGCTCGCTCCCTGAAAGGTGTCGAGACAGAAAAAGAAGAGCTGAGCAGTTTGACCGTCATGCTGCAGAAATCCATCGAGGTATGAAAAGAAAAGAAACTTCACGTGAACAGGAATAACTCGCTGATGATGTCATCTTACAGCTGATCATCAGCCAAAAATCAAACAAACATTTGACATTTTATTCACGTCAGATGTGAAGACTGAGATCACTCAGATCTGTCTGTGGGTAAATAGAAAGCTGAAGTTTGCTGTATGAGTATAATATCAAAATGAAATAACTCTGAACTCTAAACATGTGGAGATGCAGTATAACTATAATATATATAGTTTGGACTTCAGCTGAGTTGCTCCAATTGAAAAAAACAAAAATGACAACATAAATAAAGTTTATGTTCAGTCTTGTCAAAAAGAGGATCTAAACTGTTGACCTGGACTCTGAGTGTTCGAGGAGGGAGAACTGAGTGTGTTGTTTTGTTCATCAGGAGCTCTCTCAGGAGAAACAGAGAACCCTGCAGCTGCTGGGCGTGAAGGAGGACGAGAAGGAGACGGAGGCGGCAGAGAAGAGCTCGGCCCACGGGAAGCGTGAGGACGACGGGGATCCCGGAGACGTGGACCTGCTGAGGGACCTGCGACACATCGAGGAGCAAATGAAGGTCCTGCTGAGGGAGAAGGAGCAGGCTGACGGCATGTGAGTGACAAACAGACTGACAGCGCTGCTTCACTGTCACATCAACAACAAAAAGTTCAAAACAGAGGCTCCAGCCTGCGATTCCATTTTGGCATCGGTAGAGTAAAAACACTCTTTCCAGGGAACCTCGATGCTAATGGCACAGAGGATGTTACTGTTAGTGGAAATGTGTATTGATCCCTAAACAACCAGCCCATTGATCAGCACCAGTAAGTGCAGCTGCTATTGACCGTGCAGCACTAATGTTCTGTTATGAACACTGAAATATAACGTCACGTTTCCATGAGCGCTCTGCCTACACACACAGCTGCAGCAGCTGGAGCTCATACACACACACACACACACACACACACACACGTATAAACATACAGCATTACAACTGATACACACTGCTGCAACAAACAGGATCAACTTTCTGCCAGGACTCAGCAACATATCAAGAATAAAAAGAACATAAATATATTTAATATGAAATGTTCTTTCATTATTTTGTCCACCTTATTTTTATATTATCGAGGAGCAGAAACACCTGAAAATGATAAAATACGCAGAGATACGACAACACCAGAACCTGATGTCACACAAAAGTAGAATTTAGTTCTGTTTTATTGGATTATAATGTTTGTTTTTCTAATTTAACTTTGAGATCTCAATGCATCACGGATGATGGAGGTTTTAAATAATGCCAAAATCATTCAAATTGCCAAATTTAAGATATAAACATTACATTTTTTAAAGTTATACATGTTGTGTGTGTGTGTGTGTGTCGCTCAGGCTCAAGGAGAACGAGCAGCGGGCTAAAGTCCTGCAGCAGGAGAGGGAGTACTACTCGTCTCAGGCCCGGACGCTGCAGCAGTCGCTCTCTCAGCTCACTGCAGACAAGCAGCAGACGGAGGCAGAGCTCAAGGTAACACAGCATGACTCAGCTGATTTCAGCTCGCAGTTTACACAGCAACAAAAACACAAAGTCTTTTTAAGGTCAGCGCATTCATCAGATAAAAGAGTGAAAAGAGAGCTGGCCGAGTTCAAACGAGCAGATCAGTTTTTTCTTTGTGGCCTGCAGCCCCGACAGATAAACGACACCTTTATTAGAATTATTGGCACGAGAAGTCCCGTCAGCTCTTACATAACACTGCAGGCAGAGCTCAGGTGGAACTAATAACAATAATGTTGGTTCATGAAGTGAGTCATCGTGCTCTCCACCAGGCTAAATTACATTTATCATTACTTGTGTGAAGGCAGATATCAGCTTAATTATAGTGCTCGTCCTGACGCTGGTTGTTAGGCGGCTCTGAATCATACTGAGGTCACCGAGTTTAAGAGCCACAGCGCCGCTCTCACAGCCTTCAGCATGGACCAGACGCAATTCTTTAAATTTTCATTCAACTATTTGACTTTTTTCTAAATTGCACATGAACATTTTCAGATGATCTGATAGATATTTAAATGAGTTTATTCTCAGGAATTAAGAGAACTTCCACAACTGATGAAGGAACATTTGCATAATTTAGTTCATCTGAAAAAATCCAAGTCAGAAATCCGATTTTAAATGTTGAGTTGTTACTTCCATGTGTTGGACATCCAGTCAGAGTCTTGTATATCTTCGGGGTGGTTCAGCAGCAGATCCTTCCTCATCTTTCATACCAGTCTGACGTGTTGAGTCTCTCTGGCGTGAGCAGCTGATCTCATATTACATTTACTGGAACAAAAAGTGCTCGTCTTCATCTTCGTCTCTGTCTTCCTGCATTATTTAGAACAGACAAACAGTTTAAGACACAAATTCCTGTGAAACCTAAACCGACTGGTTGTACCAGAATAACTCTGACTTGGAAAGTGTTCATCACCTGGAGTGAAAGCTTCATCATCATGTGACACAAAGTGTCGAGACAAACGAGGCCTCTTAAGCAAGCCTATATTTCTATATTACGCACATACAGCTACAGTATACACATTTAACCCTCTGCGCGACTCTCGTGTGTCTCAGGTGGAGATTGAGTCTCGGGTGGAGCTGGAGAATAGGCTGAAGCAGGCTGAAGAGGCTCTGCAGGACCTGGAGAAAGGCCTGAACATGATGGAGCGGACCAAAGAGAGCGACGAGAAGATGAAGGGGGACGTGTCTCACCTGAAGAGTGAGAGAAACTCATATCTGATGTTAAATATGAACTTATTAGTGATTATTAGTACTTGTAATAATAGTATTAGTGTAATCTGTGGAGAAGACTGCAGCAGATTTATTAAATGACTGTTAATAGTTAAAAACGCCTGTTATAATTATTACAGGATAAGATCTGTGGTTGATGCTGTAATAACATGAGTATCCTGTGCCACATGATGTGTGTGTCGTACCCAGAGTTCTTCGAGGAGTGTATCTGTGCCGCAGAGATCGAGGCGAAGCTTCCATCGATCATGAAGAACGCCGTGTATCTGCACAAAGCTGCGGCACGCAGGATCAAGAGCTGCCGGGTCCAGAGGAGAGCCTCCAGACGCCACTGGTGTAAGTCTGAGCTTCAAACACTAACGACTGCACGCCGTGCATATTTCATGAATCCATCCACGCTCTACAGAAAAACACCCAAATCTACATTTTAAAAGACGATCCTGGAGTATTTTTGAGTCTTAGTCTGTTCTTTAATTTGAATTCATGTATTTACTCGTTGTATTTTCTTTTATCTGAAACACTCTGTTACATTTTATGCATGAATTATGTATGATTCATACTGACAGTGATGCTGAGTATCAGCAGTCATAGTAACAACAGTGCAGTAGTAGATGTAACAGTAGTACTCATACTAATACGAGCTGAATTTACGAGCTGCATGTGAAGTGAGGCAGTATGTTATTTCTCTGTAGCCAATATGGCAGCAACTGAAGCTAATTTTCATTGTTAATTAATTGTTCAATTTATAATAATGTCAGAAAATAGTGAAAAATACTCCAGAGCTCCAGTTTGCATCTGCAAATCTGCTGATTTTGCCTGACCGAAAGTCCAAAATCAAAGATCAGTTTACAGCGATACAAAAACTGAAAACAACAAACAGTCGATCGCCTAAATGATTGATCGGTAGCTTGTCAGTACTTTGTTATTCTAAGAAGCCCTTGTTAACGTCATACCAGAGCAACAGTTCTGTTCGTTTCTCCTGGTTACAGTAAAACACTCCAAGTCTTTTGCTGTGACCAACACCGACGACGGCAGCATGGAGGAGCTGCGAGAGACGGCTCGACGGCTGACCTCCGACAGCAGCTTCAGAGAGAGCGTGTACAAGATCATCACGAGCAAAGACGCCACGAACAAACCAGAGGACTGAGAGGAGAAAGAAACGGTCCTTAGCTTTACCTCAGGCCACAGTGAGTGATGTAGAGATCCTGATCCCAAACCAACGTTCAGATGCTGTAGATGATTGTAACAGAACTGTTTTTTGTCCCCTCATGGTTTAACTGGTTTCTACGTCTTTTCAACTAAACAGTTACATAAAACACAAGAACTGAACTCAGGAACTTGAAGCCTCTTTGTCCTGTTTGTGTTTCTATCAGGATTTTATTTTGAAGTCTCTGTATTTACTGTTGCTGGGACTGAAAACTCCAGAACACCGGCCTCCTTCACAGACAATCTGACGAGTGTCTGACTCATCTGTGAAGCTGAGCACAAGTTGAAGCAGCGATTCTGGTTCCTGAGTTTAGTTCCTGGAACTGTTGCATCGAATCTGCAGATTTCTTATCACACTTTTCTACCAAAGAGTGAAGAGTGAGTTCACGTATGTTAAGAACAGCTGTCGTCTCAGTGAGGTCTTCAGACTCCATCTCATGAGATCCTGTAATGTTACTTGACATGATGAAACACGTAAAGGAGCAGTGTGTAACAGTTAGCGGCTCGTCTCACCTCACCCTCTCCTTCCCAACATGAAGAAAAAACAGAGCCTACAAAACTGTCAGAGGAGCCGCCGCATCTGAAGATGTAAAATCTCATAAAAACAGAAAGATTTTCTGATGATTATAAACCAATAAAAACATAGTTATATAAGTACAGTCCACTAAATCCAACACACTGGACCTTTAACGTGTTACACATCATCATATATCAATGAGTCAGCAGTGTGACTGTAGCCTTGTACCTTCTTTCTTGTGTTTTCACCTCCTGCTCTAATAGATTCACAGACGATGAATCCGTCTTGTAAAATGTTTGTTTTTATTCTTCTGGACTGTATGCACAGGTTGTTCTTTACTTTGACAGAGGTTTTATGAAAACAACAAACGGTTTCCTTACTGCTACATCGGAGAATCTGCTCTGGATGAAGCAACTCAACTCAATTCACTCGCAAGCATCTCATGATAATGTACAAATGATAATTTAACAGCAGAAATGATAGAGACGTGTCAGGGGAAGGGAAGACATCAGGGTAGACTGAACACCATGCCTTGATGCTAATAAAGCTGTGTTTGAACCTTCATTTCATTGATGCAGGTAAAAGGCTGGAGGTTCTTATCTGGCTCAGCTGTCTCAGTTTCATGTCCTCAGCAGCACACTCGATGGCACTGTTACCACATTAAAATGAATAAAAACTGCTGATATGATGTGTTGTCATCCGAGGACAGACGTGTCATGTGTTACACCTTGATAAAGTTCAGTGTGGGACGGTTGTAGGTGTCACCGGCTCTCTTTCATCACCGGGTCCTGCAAAGAAAACAAAGAGTGAGAGTCGAAACATTACAAACACTAATATGTGCAGTGAAATGCGACGTGTACATGGTATCGTATGTTTGACGTCATGAATTAAATCCATCCATCCATCATCTGTGACCTCCTGACCTCATCAGGGTCACATGGTGGGGCTGCAGCCTATCACAGCTGACTGAGAGCGAGAGTCACCAGCTCATCACAGGGCACACGGAGCCAAACAACCAGTCACACCTATGGACACTTTAGAGTCACCAGTTAACCTGTCGATTGTCTCTGTGTTGATGCCCTCAGTCAGCTGGGACTGGCTCCAGCCCCGCCGTGACCCTGACGAGGATAAGAGGTCACAGATGATGGATGGATGTTTTAATCCAGCAGTCATTATAAAATGAAGTCCAAGACACTGTTTCCTAACATGCACTCTCTCTGTGACCCGACAATGACAGCTCAGTGTCAAATATTAAAACATGAGCTAGTGTGTGCAAAATATTGAAGTTCAGGATTTTGGTGTGTTCAGATCAGAGTTATTCAAAGATAAAGTAAAAACAATACGCCGCTTGAGGATGAGCTGGACAGCGAATTAAACTACCTTACATAGCAGTGAGTGGAATCTGGATTTTTAGGTACACTAACTACAGTTTAGGAGAAAAACTCAACAGGTAGAGGAAGAACATAAAACACATCGTTAGCTTCATTCATTTAAAGTGCTGCATCACGTCCCTCGACCCGTCTTTAAGTATTCTGAGCTCTGACACATAATAAACACCGTTCTCATGTCACTGACTTCTCTGAATGAAGGTTTTCTTTCTTATTTAGGATTCAGCTAAAAATCGGTGCTTCACTCAGAGTTATTTGTCATTATGAATAACATTTTCTACATTTCATCTTCTCAGTCACCGTCATAAGCACACACAAATCTGCTGTCTCATCGCTCTGACCTTACATCACCTCCCCATGATTATCTGTTGGGAACAGCCTGTCTGTCAGGCCTCTGCTGCATCCTCTAAAGCTGTATTTCATATTTTCATTCTGGCTTTTACCTCAGTAGTTACTGACATTAGCAGGTATCAGTGTGTCTGAGAAGCTTCACCTGCTGTAGAGTCAAAGGACTTCTGTGAGTGAGTGAGGATGAGGAGCGCTGCAGTCGTTTTCCTGCCTCACACAGATTACATGAATTTAACAGTGATGGTGTGTTTTCTAATAACGTCCCGTGTCTCCCCCTCATGTTCCCACGCACTGCTTCTCGTTCACCTTTTGCTGCTCCATCACGGCTTCTGTTGCTACAGCAACGGCTACATCTGAGGCCGACGTCCCGTGTGTATCTCCCTTTTACTTTTTTTTTTTTAATCTGAGAGATTGTAGGATTAGCGCAGAGAGGCCTTTAAAGCCTGTTGTTGGCTCACATATCAGCTCATGAGTGAATGCATTTTCCCGAGGTCGAGGTCAGTGTGTGATCAAGTGTGTGCTTTAATTGCAAGTGCTGAAAGTCTGCTGCAGTTAACAAAACAGAAGGCATGCAAAAGCATTTCAAGTCGTACCTGCTGACCTTGACCCGGTCACCAGGCGGCTGTGTGAGGAGCTGGTTGGCTGCGTGGGAGTTGATAGGCGTCTGTCTCAGAGCTGTTTACTGTAATCTGACATGAACTGACGGAGGGAGTCCTTTGAAGGGAATACGTGGGCGAGAGAACAGCACCCTGCTGCAGGAATCGGCGTCCTCTAATGCTTCATCAGCACAGGGCTCGTGCACACAGCTGCACTGTCAGCGGTTAGGTGAAGACAAGTGTCCAGCCCAGGGCTTCGTTTCCATGCTATATCTAACTCTGTACAAAAAGAGCCCTCGTTTGCATCGAGGGTCTAGAACCATTTGTGTTCAGTGTTCCCTTACAGGAGTGTTCCTTTAAAAGCCTCTGCAGTTGTCATGGAGTTGTGCTTCCTGGTAAACAATGACTCTTTTCATTGCCGCACAGCTTTCAGTCCAGCAGCTGAGACAGACAGAGCAGAGGGCAAAAGAGGAGGCGAGAAGAGGGGCAGCTCTCTCTACACTCTCATCTAATATGAAGTCTACAGTACGTCCTGTCCAGGCTTCACTGTTCATTCAGGACAGCTGATACAGATTGTACTCTCACTACATCCATGATACAGAATGATTTGGTTCTCTTTGATAGGAACAAGAACAAAAACTGATTAAACTAGCTGCTGGGTGAAGATATGTGTGGAAAAAATAACATTGTGGGTCTTCATGAGAAAAAAGGTAAAGCTGTTGAGTGATGAGGGCCACAATGGAGGCAAGAGCCAAACACATGACCAGAAGTAAGGAGTCCACGACAAAGTTAGGGGTTTATTTCTCATCCAGGCTGGCTTTGAGTTGAGCTTCCAGGGCCATTTTATCAAAAGTACGCATGTTGGTCTCCTCTCGCACTTTGTCCCGTACGTGAAAGGATGCTCGGGCCACCGAGCGAGCGCTCTCCAGCACCGCTCTCTTCTCCTTGAAGATCTGTTCGCTCTTCTCCAGCTTCCTCTCGATGGACTGGAGCAGCTCCAGGCGCCTCTGCTTCTCCTCCTCTTCCACTCGCTGCCTGTTGAGCCTCTGCAGTCTTTCCTTCTCCTGCCTGCTCTGGACGGCTCTCTGAGCTTTCTCTTTGGCCTTCTCCTCGGCCACTAAAGCCGCCTGCTGGGCTCGTTTCTCTGCCTCCTTCACGCGAGCTTCCAGAAGCTGCTGCTGTTGCTTCTCACGCTTCTCCGCCGCCTTGCGTGCTTTCTGGATCTGCTTCTCCTCACGCTTGGCCTTTTCTTTCAGCTCCTGCCCTCGACGCTCCACTATCTGTTCGTAGTTCTCCAGGGAGCGGCTGAGCTTCTCCTCTGCTGCCCTCCTGGCGTCCTCCCTCTCCTCCTGCTCTCTGCGGGCGATCTCCTGTATCAGGGCGGCGTGACGTCTCTTCTCAGCTTTGTTCAGACCTCGTCTGTCCTCCTGGGCCTGGTGCTCCTTCTCTTGCCTCTTGAGCTCGGCCATGGTGAGCTTTTCTTTGAGCAGCAGCCTCTCCTGCTCCAGCATGGCTGCCCTCTCCTCCTCCAGGGCCTTCAGGTTCTGTTCCTGGAGAGCTTTCTTGTGCTTCTCCTCTCGTGCCGCCTGCTGTAACCTCAGCAGACGATTTCGTTCCTGCTGCTCTGCGAGCTCCCTCCATCGCTCCTCGTTCTCCTCAGCCTGACGCATTTTGGCAGCTGCTGATTGTCGCTCCTGTTGGCTGAGTCTTCGCTGGCGTATCGACACCTGGGTCTGCCACACCCGCTGGCACTGAAGCACCGCGCGCTGCTTCTCTCTGTCCTCCTGCTCCCGCCGAAGCTCCTCCATCCTGCGCTCGCTGTCCCACTGAAGGTGAGCCACGTAGCGGGTCTGACTCATTATGTCTTCTTCCTGGTATCTGGCGAGCATCAGAGCTGCAATCTTGCGATCGCGCTCCGACACGGCCTTCAGGCCTCGACGCTTCACCTCCTTCACTATGCGCTCCACCTTCTGTGTCGTCTGAGGAGAGTGGCTCAGGTCACCGAGGCTCAGGCTGCGGCCCATCAGGGAGTTGAAAGTTGCCATAGTGCGAGCGCGAGGACTGGAGACTTTAGCCCAGTGATCTCGGGCACCATCCCAACTGTAAGAAGAGGAGGCACCGGACTCTGATGAGGTGCACGTAGTAGTAGTTGTGGTGGTGGAGGTGGAAGAGCAGACAGGATCCATCCTCCTCTGTAAGGACTCCAACGAATGGCTTTTTCCTCGCACCTTGGAATGAAATCCAAGATGTCCATTGTGCTGAGAGAACGGCCCACCTGTCACGCCGTTCAGAGGCTTCCCGGGACCCTGAACTGCGGGCTTTGACACTGATGACGCTAGCGTAGTGTTGGCTCTGGGGAAGGCGGGAGGTTTTGGTGTTGATCTGGGGAAAGTGTTTGAAGATTTACCTCCTGAGGACTTCCTGACTACTGGTGGGGGGCCGGACGAGAGTGGACGGGTGGTTTTTACTTGTTCAGAGGAGGAGGACAAAGGATGCTTGGCAGGTCCTTGGAAACCAGCCTTGGACGATGGCATAGAAGGTGTAGAAACAGTTTTTGAGGACTGAGTTGATCCAGCATGGACAAATTTAGGGGAGCTACTAAGACTGGTGGTGGAGGCTTTAGATGAAACAGCTGTACCTGTTTTCGAGGACGGACCCGATGCTTTGGCTCTAGAGGATGCAGTAAAATCAGGGGTTGAGCTGGAGGTCACTGGCACAGATTTAGCAGGCAGAGTGGAGCCGGTGGAGGCTTTGTGCTGCTGCTCCACAGACGAGGATGATGCACTGCTGCTGCTATTGACTGCTGCCTGCAGAATCCTTCTTTTCTCCTCTCTAATAATCCGCTCCCTCTCCTCCCTGCATTGCCTCAGTTTGGCGTGCCTGTCCCTCTCGTAGACTTCAAACATGCCCGTCGCAACGCGCATGGAACGTCCGGGAGCCTCCCGGGCAAAGTCAGCCAGCGGGCGTGGCAGGAGCTCCACAGGTTTGACCCCACATCGAGCGCACGCCTCCAGAGAGTGAGGACTTGTTAACACGTAGCGGCTGCCCTCTGCGGCAGGCGAGTCAAAGTTGTACAGGTCCAGGTGCAGTTTGGGTGAGGGTTCCCTTTCAGTTTGAGTTTGTGGTTGCTCAGGTGGAGTCGCCTGAGACGTGACGTCCGGCCCCACCGGGGATGCAGTGTGGCAGGGGCTCGGCTCAGAGCTACCGGTGGGCGGCGTCTCAAAACCGGCATCCCCATCGTCTTCGGTTGATGTACCATTGGCCGGTTCTGGCAGTCGAGAGTCTTCAGTGGCCACGGCTGGTGCGTTGAGCTGTGGGCCTTTACACTTGCTCTGCTCCTCAGCCTCCGAGGGGTCAACCATAGTTGGCTAATACTGCAGGTGGAGAAGAGGGAGGGTGGAGGGGATGGATGGAGGGATGATACATGAGGGGAAGTGAATAAAAAAGAGTTTTCAATTAGAGGATTACAGCGTTCAGTTCAGAGCTTTAGAGAGATGCAGTCTATGGGGGAGGGTCATAACACACGCATGCATGAACACATATTCATGCACC
Organism: Nibea albiflora; assembly: GCA_014281875.1. Lineage (NCBI taxonomy): Eukaryota > Metazoa > Chordata > Actinopteri > Sciaenidae > Nibea > Nibea albiflora. The sequence goes on along the minus strand of CM024799.1, from coordinate 2,223,876 downwards.
GATTTTTACTCCAGATGAGACATTTTCCCTTCAGGGAGGTGACACAACATAAGAAAAACACCACGGTCCTTTAATAGAGAGTCTATTTTTGGCAGAGTTACTGGGCTGAGAGAATTTGATTACTCATAGCAACGTTTTTCACTCCACATCACTCAATCAACCTACAAATACATCTGATACCAGGTCCTGCAGCATATATCCATGAGCAGCCGATAGTAAAAGCTTGATTTGAAACGTCTGGATGTGGTAAACAAGCAGCGGACTGATCTGTTAAACCCTCTGCTCACCATCACCTCACAACCAGGAGAGGCCTAGACCGTAGAGCAGGACACAGGCAGACAACACCTGCACTTTGACGTGAACAAAAGACTGGAGGGTCAGATTTTACAGACAGATCTCAGAGATGTGGCTGCAGTTTGCTCGTGTGTAACAAAGACAATATTTACTCTCTTTACAGCCCCTTCATGCCGTGGACTGGTTGTATTTCATGCGGTGGCGCACCACACAAACATCCACTGACCTGCCAGTTTGCAAAACGTTTTCTAAACCGGTACTTTGTTCCCCTTTAATCCGTCCAGCGCGGCTTGTTCCCTGCATAATACCAGGCTTCAGGGAACAGGCTGCGGTCGTCGATCCAGCGATGGAGCATCACATCGTCACAACCTCCAGCGACACGACAGACACAGACGGAGCCTTTCGCAGCCTGTCGGTGAGCAGCAGACCTCGGATCGGTTCCCTGTCTCTTCTAAACACACAGAACCGAACCCAAAGTCAAATTTACGCTTCAAGACGCGAATAAACCAAGTCTCCTGTCCAGCTTCCTCTCATCCACCTTGAACAAAGTGCATCCCGTAAACACGAGCGGTCCCCACCTGCTTTCTACTCAGCAGCATCCCTCCATCTCAGCCTCCTTAGCTCCGCCCGCTTGTGGCAAATATGCTAAAAATACTGTCTGCATGCTGCAATTAACCAAGCGCACCCACACTCACCCTGCATGCTTTTACCGTGCAACAAAACGATGCTCTGTGTTAGCCTCGGGCAAAGTGACAGAATAATGTTACCCAGTGAATTCTTTAACACTTTTATAACGTGTAAAAAAGGAAATACAAATATCTGTTAAAAAAAAGAAGAAGACAGAAATCAAACATGTTGTGTGAGAATCAACCTTCTCTAAAAATAGATAATTCTTTAATCTGTGCAAGCTGCTCCATTAAAATCAAGAAATCACGGCATGTATCAGCTGCCATCTGTCAGGATAATTACACTGTGATTGCTCAAACAGCCACTAGATGGCGCTGTCACATAATACATTAATGTTTGAGCGGCTGAGGGTCAGCGGCCAATCAGAAAACTGCTGCCATGTTCACGGTTTACCTGATTATAACATAATATAACACTCCACATAAAAACCTAATAAGAGCATGCAGATGTCTAAATGTTTCACTCACATTTCAGCTGCAAGAAGACAGAAAGGCTTCAGCTGGCTGGTCACAGGCAGACATACAGACACAAACACAGGTGACCTTAGTAACTGTCACTATGCTCAGGTGCATTAAATGTAGCCGTGACAGTGAAGCAGCTCACACAACAGGAGGAGCTTCCCTCTGTGGGATGGAGCTATCATCACCACACCTGAGTTTCCTGATATGACGTCAAAATATCTACAACTATATAAACTGCTATTATAAATGTAAAGTGGATACAATACTACAAACAAACTAACTGTTGCTACATCTAAGACCACAAACATTTTTCTGCATTAGACGGGGAAAAACTGTTCTCCAGATAACATACGCACTGATACTGATATTCTGTGATTGGACGATATCGGCTGATTGGCTGACCGTGTATGAGTCTTCATTAAGACAGTCTGGTCTGGTTTGGTCCAGTCAAAGCGGTTGATTCAGGATCAGATAACTGTGAGTGAAAATCACAGTAATGATGACCCACTAAACTCCTGACCCGGTGTGGGGAACAGTGCGACTTTAATTGGCCCCACCCGTGAGCCGTATCAGGAGGACAGCGTGTAACAAGTGACAACAGGGAACGTGCTGGCTGGCTTGTTAACCGGGGGCATGGGGTCTGGGAGGGGGGCCAAAGGGGAGCGGGGCATGGTGTGGTTGCTGCACAGTTCACTGGTGCAGGGGTATGCTCCACAGAATTTTTGTGTTTTTGTTTTTGGTACTGTAGGGCATGCTCCCCACCACCAAAGCTGGACTGGGGGGTTCATCGAGAGGTGAGCCGCTCTGTGCAGTCATGGAGACCACTGCAATGCCCGGCTGGTGGGGAGGGCCCGGAGCTTTGCCTCATGTATACTGGTTTTATGATGGGAACCGGTCTAGATTAACATTAAATATAACACATACACAGGAATTTGTTATGTGCTACTCAGGACTCTAACTACACTTAAAGACACAAAACTGAAGTTTATTTGACAGAGAAGATTTCTCTTCATTATTTTCTAAATGAATCCAAACTGAGAGACAAATTAACACCCTGAAATATATTTGAAGTTAAATAACTCAACAGCAACCAATATATTATAGTGAAAGCTGTTATTAAGACGAACAGTTTATGTTTCTGTTTTACATTAATGATTGATATTTTCTGTAAAACATAAACCCATTGTGGTAATTAGTGATTCAATCATTTAGAGATCAGTGTAACAAATGAACTTGTGTTTGGTTTTACTAATTGTCTTGCAAATGAAAATGTTTGGTTAATAACGTCTGACAACTTTCTAAATATATTCATCAGAGCAATAAGTCATGAACTGAATATATAAATATTAAAAAGGAAAATTAACGACTAGAGACAATGAAGCAGACAAAGTGTTATAAAGTCCAGTGCTTAGATAAAACGTCTGTCTGCTAATGCAGGAGAACATTGTGCTCCTGGTCAGTGTGGAAAATCTGTTAAGAGTACTGGGAGATCTCACAGAAAATGATTGATTAAGACGTCTTAAGTTAGAATAACAAAGTGAAGGCAGTATCAGTGCAGTTAAGAGGATCTATGTGCCTATTTTTACACAGAGGCAACAAAAGAATCCAGCCAAGAGATTACAGACAGAGAGAAACTCAGGGAACTCAGACAATAACCACTTTTGGCTACATGACTCAGCAGCCTCAGCTGAGATGAATTCACCCATTTCATTTCCCTTCAAGAGGCAGATCTGATTTTCAGCTCTACATGTGTGCTGAACTTTGACAAGTACGGATAAAGACATGGCAAACTCTTTTACAGACCTGGAAATAAAGAGGATACAGTTGGTCTCAGTGCAGTTCCACCCCTCCAGAGGGCTACTGATTTTCCACATTATTATATTTTACTACTATTGTAGTGGATCATGCCAAGAGGACACTGTAGGGGTGTTCGCTCAGAGCGGAACATTTTTAGTGAGTGTATAATGCTATTCAGACAAGTTCAGTGAACCAAATGTGATGATAGACCCAGAAAGACTTCTTCGGTGTTATTCATGACTAGTTCTGCCATCCAAAGAGACAAAACAGTGAATAATAAATGATAAATTACCAGCTTAGATGGCTGATATTTATTTTTAAGATCAGTCACTTCCAATATGTGAAGATTTATGTTGGTTTCTGCCAGAGCTCAGCTAGAGAAGCAGATCTTACAATTCTGCATGTTCAGCTGGCCGACTGCGCTCAGAAACTCATTGATATTAATTAATTAAAAGTGCATCAGTTGAACTCTCGTCTCGCTACATCTACCAGTGAATTGCATAACCGTTCCCAGGTGGTATAATAACACAATAACAAAGAACACATCTTAATAATTCATATCTGTGCTGCAGAAGATAAATGAGTAAAACAAAGACTGACAGACTAGCAGATTGTGAGAAAGACCACATGAGCACTCCCATGTGAGTGAAGTGCTGTTGTACTGTAGGCTGATGTTGTGTTTGCTCCCAACAATCCTGTCTTTTCACTCTCTGTCCTGCTGGAACTCGCCGGTCCTGTGAAGACTGAGACCTTTCGTTGCCCCCAGTTCACATTTCCAGCCTGGGTTTGCCAACAGAAAGGGACACGTTTTCTGGACACTTTCAACAACTCCCTCTTCTGACCCTTTGCTTTCTCCAGCCACCAAGCCCCCCTCTCCACCTCCACCTCCACCTCCCTCTCCCGCTGCCCTGTCTTCTGTGGGACGGTACAAGGGTCCCATGCGGGTGTGGAATAGTCCCCCTCCTCGGTGGAAGGGGAAAAGGTCCCAGAGACAGAGCTGTTAATTCAATCAGGAGAGTGGTATGCTCAATTAGGCATCCATAAGGGCCCTGGATGGGTCCGGGGGCCCTGTAGAGGGCAGGCAGCCCAGTCTCCATGAGGTATTAATTGTGGATGACAGTGTGTAAACAGTGGGGTGAATAGACAGCGCAGGTGCGGGACACCCCAGTCCAGACTCAATAGCCCTTTTCACACCCGCGGCTCTCTGTTGCCACTTTCTCTTTCATTCTCTCACTACGTAAAAATCCCTCACATCTCTGATTAATGTCACGGATAATTTGACTTTGTGTGCTTATTTATTTGTTGCTGTGCGTCTACATCAGTAGGCATGCTCCTACATCAGCTTTAGCCTGTATGTGTGTGTGTTTGAAGAGGGTAATAAGAGGCCAGGTTGCTGCTGTCCAGAACTGTTGGCCAGCCAACGGCTATACACAGATCCTCGTTTTCAGGAGCTAGTGAAAATTGCGGCCAGTACATGTAAAATATGTGGAATTTATGAAATGAAATCCAGATGACACTTTAAAAGGAGTGGGCTTTCTATGTGACCTCCGATTTTTCCGTTCAGTACACCACCCAGCCCCCGCCCCCCCGTCTGTCTTTCATTCAGTGCTGTAATTGTGTTTGGCCGTGTTTGACAATACTAACTTTTCAAGAGCTATCATGCACACAGACCGTCAGAGACCTGCAGCGGAAGAAGAAGTACTCAGACCTGCTCAGTACCACGACGTGAAAATACTTTCATCAGGTATCATCAGCAAACTGTGCCAGTGTTATAATTCATATAACATTACTGGATTATTGATACAGGCTGCATTAACATGTAGGCAGTGGTTAAATGTTGAAGCTGTTCACAGTGCAGATATACTCTTGAGTAATGTAGTCAAAAAATATAAAATCAAAAATAAATCAACTGTGAAAACTGTAATATTTTATTCTGAAATACTGTTGAGAGAAGTAGAGAGTGTAAATACTCGTAACTCGTGGTAGAAGTACTCAGATACATGACTTTTATTTTGACAGTAATGAGTATAATAACTAAATATTAGGATTCATTATTCATTATAAGTTCATTGATTAATGACCCTTTCAGAGTCATTAATCAATGAACTTGTCAGCTGCATTTGAATGCTGTGACTGTGAGGTGACATTGTACCACACACTACTGAACAAATACTACCATAAATACTTATACTATGGTATTAGAGTATTAATAGAGAAATATACTATTGTTATATTTCATCAGATTATTTATTAATGACGTTAGCTGCATATCTATGTTGTAGCTGGTCAAAGTGGAGCCACTTTCAACTTTATATAGAGTGTGTTTATTCTTTAACAATTAATCATGCTTTATAAGATAATCATTGCTTTTGAATGTATAGTAAAAAAATGTGTATATGTAAATATATTTTAAAAATGTAGTGGAGAAGAAGTACAAAGTAACATGAAATGGTAGTAGAACTATAATTATAGTATAAGAAATGTACTTTAGTTTACTTCAGTAAATGTTCTTGTTAGCAGCAATGTTTCATGCTGTGTTAGTGAAGTAACCATTAACCACTAGCTGAGTAAATGATGTCTGCAGAAGAAAGTGGCACAAAATGGAAACACAGCAGAACATCTGGTTTCTCTTGTTTATAAACTGCAGCAAACGTTATATTAAAATTATCATATGGTTTCACAGAACTGATAAATTGAGCTTTTATTTTGAAAAGAATTTAGTGTTATTCAACAAACTAATTTGCGCCTCCTTTATAATTTCTTTGTACCCCCAACATTCAGCATACCACATCTGAACTCTGTGTGTGTGTCTAAATTGTACTTTTGGTACATGTGACATCATGGCTGAACATCTGCGCTAAATCCGCCTCCCCCCTCCGGCCGTCAGATCTCTGGGTGGCCTCTGTGCTGCTCCGTCTGTTTCTGTGTCTACAGACACCTGCTAATTTTCGGCCGTATGTAGTTGGTGTAAGCTGGTGGGGGGACAGCGGCTGGGGCGTCTTTGGAAGGGCCGCTGCAGTAATTGGGAAATACATTTCCTTTCAGCATGCCCATTCATTCCCTTTTTGTTTTTGTTGTCAGAGGTTTTCTTTCATGCTCGGCCAAATGACAACAGAATTAAAGTGTCGAGCCATGCTTTCCCTACAACAGCTTTACACCCGAGAAAACTTTGTCTTCTTTGTTAGGGGTGGAAGGTTGGAGCGAGAGGGAAGAACAGATATGAACTGATCTCGTTAACATTCCAAGAGACACTCCTGTTTCCCCTCTCTGCTCCTCATCCTCACCTCCCACAAGCATTTCTCCACTCACGGCAGGACATGAGTGGACCGGCTGGCACAGAGCAGAGAGGAGGGGGGAGATGATGCCCCAGCACCAGAGTGAGGCGCATCCCACCTCTCACGGCTCTGATAATGATACTACATAAATGCTTTACTGAGTCTCTATGGTGGTCCAATAAACAGGAATCCAGATAATTCACAGTCTCCAGTTCATTCAGGCCTCAGTTTCTCTCCTTTTATGTCCTTTCTCCTCTCTCGCATTTGGCCTGACCCTCTTCATGAATTCTCTCCATCCTTTCTGAGAAAATAGCCCTTTACTGAAACCGCCTGGTGCACACAGAAATCATTAATGCTGACCCTAATTGTGCCAATTCCAGCAGCTCAATAGCTCTAATTACAAGGCTCTTCACTGAGGCACTCAAAAAGCCGCTGAACTGTCATAGCCAACAATTAAAAAATATCTATAGGGACAAAGACTGAGAGAAGGGGACCTGGGAGGGGGTTACCCATTCCAGAAAAGGGTGACCGGATGGCCCTTTTCAGCTCTTAAAAGCCCACTTTTCTGTGGATTGAGGGGTTGCTGAACTGAAGCTGGACACCTGCACTCAACACTCGGCTTCCCTCGCTCACCCTCTTTGGTCTCTCCACCTTCTTTTTTAACTCACTCTCAATGGGCCACACAATTTATCTGAAAGGGGAAAAGATGGAGAAAGAGAGAGCACAGAGAGAAAGAGGACGTGGGAGCCAGAAGTTGAGAGTTTGTGGGCCGACCAGAGTGTGGGAGCAGTTTTATGAGTCCATTTAGTCTGTTTTTTTGTCAGGCTGGAACATAATGCAATAAGGAGAAGTATTCAGTTCCTCGCTTTTGTCTTAAGTCTTATTTAAAAAATGTACTTGAAGTATCAAAAGTAAAAGTAGCCCTGAAGCAGAAAAATGGATTTACATTTTATATCACAGCTAACTATTAATGTGTATTTACCAGTTTACTGTTACAATTACTATTTAATATACTGTCAGATTTTAATTTGAGAAACTTTATTAATCACATTTTAAGTTATTCATTCACATTTGACCCATCCAGTTGGCACCTGTTGGAACACACACAGTGGCAGACCTTTAATACACAGACTGGAGCGGTGGGTAGCAATCCACAGCGCCCAGGGAGCAGATGTTGGGGGGTACGGTGCCTTGCTCAAGGGCACCTCAGCCGTGGCAAGGAGGTGGACTGACACCCCATCAGCTGTCAGCTCACCTTTCCGATCAGATTAATCATTCAATAAAAATGTGGCATATTTAATAAGATGATCATATGTTTAATGTGTAAAATCTGAATTTGAAATGTAACAGGTAAAAGCTGCTGATTTCCTGCAAATTACTGTCAAATCTAACAAAACTTATAATCACGTTTGTTTTGTCTGATATCTTGCATAAAAGCTGACCACAGTTTGTTGTATTCAACATACATTTGACTGGCATCGTCCAGTGCTGACTTACAGTGCATCATAAACAGACGTGCATCATCTGACTTTAAATTAAGATTAAATATACATGGTCATATGATGCAGCCATCAAGCATAACTTTATAATATTAATTATTACTGACTCTCGAGACATACTGGTGTATGTGTGTGTTGTAGTACATTTTAAAAACTGCTTGAATTTCCTTCAGGATCAATAAAGTATCTATCTCCATCTATCTAAGACCTCTGAAGTTTTACACGTTATGTTGAACAAATGTCTTCATGCTGCCGTCAGCTGCCATGATGAGCTTTCATCTTAAAAATCAGTTAAATTAGAACAATAATTAGGGATTAGCACACACACACACACACACACACACACACACACACACACACACACACACACACACACACACACACACACACACACACACACACACACACACACAGCTGTTTTCGCCCAGTCAGCCACTGAGTCCTCATCCTTCCAACACACACAGGCCCACCCCCTGCAGTGCTTGTGACAGCTATTGACTTTACTCAATAGATGTTTTCTATTGTAACCCAAGTACACAGGCTAAATGTCACGGCAGCAGGATACTGGGCTATTATAGAGCTTTATGTGTCTCTGAATGGGGATGAGAACCTAAAATTTGACTTCACAATTGCTCGGCCATTGTTCCTGCTTTCAAAGACTGATGATAATACACTGAGTGTCCCTGCAGCTGCTAACTCTAACTGACCACAGCAGCCTTTTCTCATCTGCGGAGAGTTAATCTTGGACCAGTTAAGGGTGGGCGTGGCCTTTAACGCCATCCCTCGCTGTTCATTGGGTAATCTGAGTGTCACTCAGCGCTGCTTCTCCCTCCTTTGCTTTTAAATGAAGTATGCAATGGATACAGGCTTGACTCAACCTGTGGAAGCCGCGATGAACAGCTGATCCTCCCGCAGTGGATAAAACCGATCACCATGGTCACCGCCGAGTCATGATTTCTCATCCCACGCACGGCACTATGTGAATAGTTATTGGAGAATAGACAAAGGAAAAGAACTAAAAGGAAAGTAGAGAGAAGGAGTGTTTCTGGAGCGTGTTATTTGTTCACGGTTTGGACCTGTTGATCATCAGTGTGACACCCGGACACACAGAGTCTACCTGCCGCTCCCTGCTCTGCGCTCACCGACCATCAATTATGTTATTGTCAGGTTTTCTTCTTTTCACCTTTTCTCACTTTTTGGCGCCTCTGCTTCTCTGTTACCTGCCTCAAGTCTCCGCACAGAAGTCACAGAACTCACGGGTGAGTATTACCTGTGTGTCTGCTGGCTCAGTCTTTTTGATTTCAGACATAGAGAACACTTTGGTTCACCGCGAGCACCGCGTAAAAAAGGAGCGTGCCAAATAATACGAAGCGAATATAGCGCGTAATTTACGCAGAAATATTTAACCTTACAATAAAACTATACTTACTCACTGTGAGATTAACTTATACAAGTATAAAAGCACGTGGATATGATATATAAACGCCTGGAAATAAAGTGATGAGATTTGACTTGGTTTTTGTCGAGCTGTACACTCTGAGGTACAATCGACTTTAACCAGTTTGAATCCTGCAAAAACAATCAGGGTTAAATTTAAAGTCTTTCAAAGGTCTCAAAAACTGCATTTTATGGAGTGAAGCCTAAATAAAATCGCCTTCATACAAATGAAACATCTCATTTATTTTTGATTATCTTGTGCTGCAATAAGTAATGAAAGATAATTAATATCTACGACGCAGCTTATTTATTTTTAAGCACTTTCAAGGACTTTTAAGGCCCATATTGTATTTATTTAGAAAAAATGCTGGAGCACTGTGCGTGTGTAGCTGCCTTCCAGACATTGTGGCTGTAGATGGCTGCAGTTTTGAGACCTTTCATGAAAACCTCCAGCAGCATTACTAATGAAGGACACATTAGAGAAGGTTTCAGTCTCCAGATGTGTTAATAATGCTTAAAGCCACCAATATATAATTTCTTGTATTTGCTTGTGCTGTGAAAGTGAACGTCCTGATGCTGTAATTGAGTGTAAGTCACACTAACAGGCTGTTTTAAAGGACATGATCTGCTCACAGCATCCTTTGCTCTTACCCCTTCTACTTTTCTCACACAGATCTTTGCCACAGATTATGTCCGCTTCATTTGTTCCCCCCTCTAGTTGAAACTTTTTACCCACGGCACTGAGAGGGAAGTAAGTGATGGGGAACAGCATTGTTTCACAGATGCAGTGTAATATTTGTGGTTAGAGGAGGGGGTGAGCGGGTGAGGGGGTGGCTGTGATTCGGGGGGTGTATGGGAGAACATGTAATACTCACATACTGGAGCTATTTCACAACAATCCTTCCTCCTCTCTTCCTACACAGGACACTGTGGTCAAGATGACTTTGAGGAAAGAGTGATTTGATACTTTGCGTAATCGCGTCTCTGGTGCTCACTTTATAATTGTTTTCATGAAAACATCCAAGTGGAGTGTGTGGCTTACTGTCCTACAAGTGAGTTTGCCATTTGTTGTATTTATCTTGTGGCAGATCTGTGGTTAACCATGCAGGATAAAGCAACAAGTGCTTGAAAGTTTAGGGAAACAGAGGAAAGGTAATTTTATTGGACCTCTCTGTGACTGACGACCTATCTGAGCTGTCTGGCTGTGGTGAATTTTTCCAAACTGCTGTTCTAGCTTTAGTTAAAGGATTTCATGCTCCTCTGCAGGCTGAGAAACTCTATCACCCTGAGCCTTAGGAAACCCTTTCAAAACCACACTGGACAAACTCCAAAATACAGGGTGCTGTCAATTTGAAAAACAAGACTGCTTCTTAGTCCTTGAACAGTTGTCACTTTTGAGACAAAAGCTTTTCAGCAGAGAAGGAATAAAATACTGACAACTTACAAGGTTTGGTGAACAATTGTAACGTCCCTGCCAACTTAATCTGTTTAATTAAACACTCTCTGCATCCACTTCATCCTCCTCCTGGCTTGGACTGGGCACTGAAGAGGAATAGTCACACTCAGGCCTCTGCACACCCCCACGTGCACCACAGTGGATACTTTTAACATTGCTCACAGTTGCCGTAATACCAGAATTCACACCCCCACTTTCCACATTGATATCAGGGATGAAAGTCTGAGCTAACTTCTCTGCACAGCTCACTTCTCTCAAGCCCCATGATGCAAGAAGTCCAACATTTCTCACAACTAAATACCCACTTAAAAAAATAAATTTAAACCTTTTGCCCTGTGATTGTTGCTTATCTCACTCACTCCCTTTTCGAGAGTGTAACTTTGATGTCTCCTCTATTGGTAAGTAATTTGTAGAGGGAGGGCAGCACCGCTCAGATAAGGTTTTCCCATGATGGTGCAACACAGTCTCTATAAATATCTAAATTATTCAGTTTTATACAAGGGCAGTCACGGTGCGGGGAAGAAACAACAAAACTCCACATCCACCTTTCAGAGTCTTTATATGAAAAAAAAATGCTTTTTAACAGTCTAAGAGGATTAAAGTTCAGTTCTTAATGACTGCAACAAGGTTTTCTGGTCTAACGAGGCAGGTGGTGGCCAGGCACTAAGAAATCTCTTTCTCGGGGGGTTGAGGGGGATGTATTCCAAAAATGAGGACTCCATCTCTCCTTAATCCCCTTCATCAAATCAACCTATTAGTGCCAGGGATGGGATGCGATGAGCAGTCGACCTGCATACTTTGGAGACAGCATCAGTCAAGAGTCATAAACTAAACTCATTGAAAAACAAATATAAACAGCCTGGTCTGATTGCCGAAGCAGCCAAGACTGCATACCTTTAGCTTGGGAAAGTAGAAGTAAGGTTCAAAAGCAGGAAAGTGGTTTTATTGGTGTGAGGTAGATCACAGCCACAGTGCAGGTGTGAGTGGTCTGCATGTGTTGGTGCATGCAACGTATGGTGCAGGTGCCTGTGTGTGATTGTAATATGGTCAGCTAATGACTTAATTATGCTTACAGTGCACAAAAGAATGGAGGTCAGAGACTGGGCTAGTTTTGGAGTGAGAGAAGACTAATATGAAAGCAGATATTCAGATCACGTTTCTTTGCAGCAGAAAAGGTTTGCCATACTTCTGGTGTCTAAACTAAAAAAAAAAAAAAAACAAGCAGTGAGACTTTCTGGCAGAAATCCCTGAAGGCAAACTTCTCTCATGTGGTTCTTTATAGGCTCATCATTTTCACTCATGCGGAGAAATCATAGGAGGGAAAAGCACTGCAGTAGAGGTGGAGATGCCATTTTCTCCACTGGAAAAACACATATCACTTATGGTTTCCGTGCAAAAGCAACAGAGCAAAAGAACAGAGTTCACCTCTGTTATGTCAAAGGGCGTTTGTGGAAATGAAAGAAATCGGGAACTGAAGATGAAGCCGGTGAGAGAAAGTGGCTATAACACCAAAGTAAACAGCAAAGCAATGAACAGAATAACAACAATAGACATCTGAACTTCAGATAAAACGAAAAAGCATCCAAAGTTCTGTTTTTCTAAGACAGCTAGGCTGGCAAGATGACATAAATCCATCTTGCCAGGCTTTAAGATAAGGACGTGTGTCCATTGTGACTGATCAGCATCCTGCGTGGAATTACTAAAAGCTACAGCGACATGAGCTCCGGGTGTGGTTTAATGATCTGTCTGCTCAAAAACAATGGCAGCTGCCACTGAAGGCTTTTCTGCATGGAAAAGATATTTTCTCTTCCCATCTGACTTTGGTAAGAGTTTGACTATGCTAAATGGTTTGTAGATCTAATTTGGTTAAAGTTCGCCCATGAGACAGTGATGGACAGATGGTTCATAGAATCACAGGCCAAGTATTTATGGGAAGTGCCTGCCCTTTTCCAAATACTTTCCAATGATGGCTTACCTGATCGTTCTGTATAACAAACCATCTGGTGCAGGTTAACTGGACACTGGATATAACAGACCGGAGACTGAGTTGATGCTTTTAATCAGTAGCATCTTGTCAGCTCAGAAGCGTCATTCTGCTCGCCAACAGGCTGGACAGCAGCAAAATAAAACAATGATGAAGAAATGCAACGAATGGAGTGGACTTTTGAGGAATCCTAACCATTCCTGCAATGTGCTGGGAATGTGTTTGTGGCACAGCTGTTCAAATGAGAGCTAAAAGATACTGAGCAAAAAAGCAGAATAATCATTGTGAAAAGGCACAACCAACAAGGCAGGAAGAAAACGGTCCATGAAATATGTTGGAAGCTAAAAATAAGACTTAAAAAAGGTGTTCTGATTTTATCATGAAAGAGTGAAAGCAGAATTACTGATTTAGTATCCATGCACATATAAACCAATAGATAGATATAAAATGTTACATTGTGTTTTGAGCTTGAGTGTGTGCAATTAGGTGGAAGGATACCTATTCTTAGGATAAATGTAACCTATTACAAAGTATAGTAGACAATGAGATGGAGTGAAGAAAGTGAGGAAGAGTGTGAGAAGTTTGTCCCTTAACCCTCAAACCACTGGGATGCATAGAAGAAGAGCTGTTGACCATAATCATGCAGATGTGCAGTGCACGTTTCTCCGTTTAGTCTTTATGTGGAAAAAACATTCTTGTCAAAGTGATAAGGTCATAGTTTGGCAACACCGTCTTCTGTGAAGAGAAGTCTGAAATACAACTCTTTCAGATTAACGTTTGTGTTCAGCAGAAGTTTCTAATTAGACACTCAAAGGAAAATCCCTAAAAACAGTTATTGGTGACGAAGCTTGTGGTTCTTTTGTTGTATTGTGGTGTGAGCTTGAATACTGATACGACAACGTACATATGCATGACTCTGCTGTCCTTACAACCTTGAATTGATGATAACAGAAAACCCAACACACTGGGGATCATGGATGTCGATCCACCAGCCTACCGCAGCACACATCACTGTATACTGTATGCATGTGGAAATTAGGCTCAGTGGAGGCCATAGTAATCCTGAACTCTTACTTTTTATCCTCTGAGGATATTGAGATCAGATTTCATGGCAATTTAGTTGTAACATTTTGAGGTTTCTATAAAGCTGGCGTAAGCGTGGCAGACAGTTTAAAGGTGGTGTTAGAGGAAATTTCATGCAATTATGTGTCTGTGCCTGATTTTGTTATTTCTTGTGTAGAAGCTAAAAATGCACTCTAGGAAAAGCAAAGCAAGATCAAAATGGTTTATCCTCTGGGGATCAGTACTGTGCTCAGTAAATTTATCTAAACTCTGTCTATTACATATTTCTTGTACACAAGTGCAAATTTAAGAGGATTTGTCCTCTGGGGACCAGTAGACAAAGCAAACTGTTGGATTATAAAACCAACTTTGGTCCCGTCACTAAATTTGCACAGTCAGTCTACCACTACTACTTACTACTATCTGATTTAAATATCTCAATGGACTCCTTTTAAATTTTGTACAGCCATTCATGGTCCCTAGAGGATGAACCCGACAGACTTTGGTGATTCCCTAACTTTTCCAGCAGGTTAAAGACTTCACTAATCCAGCGATACATCTCTACATCTACAACATAAAACTGGCACAGATATCAGTACATACATTTTTTGATACTCTTTACATTGAGTATTACAGCCTCACAGAGCCACTAGCTTAGATTTTTCATCTTGGTAGTCTCACATTTTGCCCTCAGTCATACAGGGAGAAATATTTTTGTTGTCAAGAAGCTAAGAAAGTCTTAACTAATGAATTTCATTAAATGTCAACAATCTGATTTCCTTTTACTGAGAACTTCAGTAAAGCTTCATGTTTACAATCAAGGCCTGACATGACTAGACTAGACACCTTGGCTCCGCTTACAGTTCACAGGACACGGATGGACGGCTTTAAGGGGGACTCCACTTGCGACCAATCAAATTGCTTACATATGTCGATTCCCTCTGATAACTGCGTAATCAGCAAACGCATTTCATGCTCAATTTCGGGGCTTTCTAATCAGTGTAATGAAACGCAGTCAAAGTCCAGTTCTGTGATTTCAGGCCAGTAAGCTCCACGCATGGATCATCGCTACTTCAGTCAGCCTCGTTTTGCCTGCAGATCACCCGATAGTTGTGGTTTATGGGGTGCGTTTTCATTTATTGTCTAGTTTGCTATGGGAACTTGTTCTATGTAAATTCAGTGTGTTAGTGACATGCGTGGCTCTTGTTTGAGAGGAATACTGCCTGTTGAAAGAATTATGGCTCTCTG
Source organism: Nibea albiflora (assembly GCA_014281875.1). NCBI lineage: Eukaryota > Metazoa > Chordata > Actinopteri > Sciaenidae > Nibea > Nibea albiflora. The sequence goes on along the minus strand of CM024799.1, from coordinate 2,208,676 downwards.
TAATCCTTCAGATTATCAGGATGGCAGAAACACTTCCTCTTCCCTATCAAACTAGCTCAGCAGATTAGCCTCTGCTCTGCCACATATTTAATAATTTCCTTTGATATGAGCGAGTGTGTGGTCCCATCTTAAGTATGCAGCGGTGGTATAACGTGTGATGGACATACACATGCACACACAGAGACACACACTTCCACACTTCCTGGGAACAGCAGAGACAGCTGACTGTTCTGTAGCCAGGATGTAGCATTAGTGACAAACAAGGAATGTTGTTAATCAGATTTAGAGCCATTTCCGAAAAGGAAGAACACCTCCCTCTCCCCTTACTCACACTTTTATTTTGATTCCTTTACACCACTTCAAAAGAAACATAAGGAAGTCATCCTTTTCATTAATCTCTTATTTAATCTCCTGACCATCAGCTAAAGAGGAAATCTGATTTAAGCATTGTGTGAAATTGCTTTTCTTCGACTCATTATCAGACGTATTAAATCTGCTCTTGTTTTGAACCATTATAAAACATAATAATACATTACAGCTGCTAAAATCAACATTTGTATTAACAATAAATGTGTAATGTGAGAGGGGTCACATGTCATGATAAAGCCACAGAGAATTATCATCCAACTTTGCGGTTCCCCTCAGCTTTATGCAGTGTTTTAGTGCCCTTCAGCTCATTGTTTTGGTTTCCTGCCTCACAGCTTTACAGTTTTGGTTCAGACTCACTGCTCTCATCAACATTGTTACCAGACACAGTGGACAGACACTGCCTGCCTTAACATAGTAGAGCATTTAGCAGCTAAAGTGCCAGATATTTCCTCAGTAATTGGTAGAGACCAAAAATAGAGCTAAAAAAGAGAGTAAATATTAGACATTATTGCATCTGCTGGGTGGCGGACACATGCTTCCAAATGAATGCTAATGATACTGCGTGTCTCCTGCATTATATCATCTTGCAAAAAACATGCTGGTAATTGTGGTGGAATTTTTATTTTACAAATTGCGGACATGGCAGATTTGCACAAGATTAAGAACTCAGACTTCTTCAATTATCACAAATTATTAGAGGCCCCCAGGAAATATACGTATTTACATGTATAAAAATACAACTGTACTGCATTTGGATAATGTTAGAATTTGTGTTTCAGTCAACAACAGACTGCTCGATACTTCACACGAGTTTCAAACAGACAGCAACTATTTTTTAAAGGTGAGGCTCAGTTCTTTGTGGTTCTGTATTTCTTTGTAGAATAGCCCAGTGAGAGAGATGAAAGAAAATCAAAGCTTATTACTTTGAACGTTAGCGTTCAAATCTCTATCCTTCTTGACTTTATTGCTCTGTCAACTTTAAAAACTTCTTTGCCAAAACTTTACCTACTCAAACATGACAGTAATTACATAAAGAGGTCAAATTAAAAGAAATGGTGGAGTAGGGGGACTACGCTTTAATGTTTTTAAGCCCGATCTCCGGCCTCCTGCTGTGAATGGCACACACACTTTGCACCACCTCTGTGAAAGTTGCCCAGCTCCTTTAGTGCCCACCAGTTCACAACTTATTAAGACCGGGTTTTAGGGGGTTTTAAAGGGTTACTTTGAAAATGTTAAATTACAGGTTTCTTTTTTAAGACAAAACCCAATTAGAAATTTAAAAGGAATGAGAGGGAGGGGAAGAAAGGCACAGCTTTTCATACATTCCTTTTTATTTTCTCCACTTTTTGTTTTTATAACACAGTTAAGTAAAGTGTGTTAATTGAAACAGCATGAGGGATGGCATTCGCTTTATAGATTTCCTGAAAACTAAATGGTAATTATCGGACAAAAGTGATTACCTCGGGCCGTTAAAGGCACACAACAGTACAAAATTATACCTGACTTTGGTGGACAACTTTCATTGGCTTGTACCTCTGTGGTTGGCTCACTTTTATTCACTTTTTCCTCCATTCGACTAATCCACTTGTTGGTTAGTGAGGAAATGCCAAAAATGCCTGGAGATTAATGAGTCAAGGATGCGTGAAATGGCTGTATATGTATGTTTTTATGTATGTGTTGGTGCATTGTTTGTTGTTGTTGTGTCCAAAGGAGTTAATGAGGCCATCACACGTTAGCGTGGAGCTGGCTCGCTTTCTGTCACACGCACACACACACACACACACACACCCACACACAGCCTTTTCTTTAGAAGCAGTGATGTCATTCATGTCAAGGTGTATGCTCTGTTAGTTAAATAAAACAGACTTTTTTTTTTTGAGGATCTGATTTAACATCCCGTGACACCGTGTCAGAGTGCGAGCTTCAGTCGGCCCTTGTTAGAACAAAGTGGAGTCACTGCAGCGGGCTTCTCCAGCCAAAGATGTTTGATTCAATGGAGTTCAATCATGAGAAAAGAAACGGCTTTATAATAACAAACATATCTCAGGCTGTATTTGCATTGTTCTGCTTTCCAGTTTGACAAAACCACACAATTAAAATTACCCACAGTCTTTTTTTCAGCACATGAACATTGACACTTTGGAAGTGTTTCATTAGTCTGCAGACATCACAGTGTACTGCTTAAGCTGTTTTAACAGCCACATAAGAGCCATATCACCTCTGTGAGCAGACGGATGACGCTCCAAAAATATGTCCCTGAAAAATCACCTCCGTTTAACATTTTTACTATGAAGCCCAGATTAAATCTTATCCGGAAAATGATGCAGACATTTCTTTTTAAATGTATGCACCACAAATTTCCTTGTAATATTAAGTGATTAAGATGTTTCCGCTACAGTTATTTGGAAATGAAAACTCAAACTCTGGCAGTACAGTTTTAAAACTAACCAGGAGTATTAAGTAACTCTCATGGCTCTGGTGTACTATAATTTTGAGTTTTAACAGTGACAGCAATACAGCTGGTGATTTCCAAACGCAGCATCCTCAACAGTGCAACATCTCGCTTATTGCAGGTTTGAAACCTCTTTGAAGTAACACAGTAAGACACAGCTGACTTTTTATATGAACCCTCCACAAAGAAAGAGACAAACACACCATGATTCATTGTTAGTTTGACAAGCATTTTCTAGTTTCAACTAGAAATGATGCAGACTTGTTGAACATTTTCAAAAGATCAAATGTATTTTTTCTATAGTACTAAACACCCAGATAATTTCATTTGCATGAACCTTGTTGGATAATGCATCATTGTAACTTGCAAACTGTGGTGTTGTGTTTTAGAAACTTTAATTTACTTTTCTACTGCCACAGCTGTGATTTCTATTAATTTCCATACAATCTATTTGCAGACTCTTTATTTATTTACTCATATATGCCACTTCAACATGGTGGAAGAGGACTTGTGTCGACATTATGCATAATATTTGTGTGATATTCTGTAAATACAGGCCCCTGAATGTTACACACCTTTAAAGGGGAATCCCACTGATGTACAGAAGGTACAACTTCCACATTTCTTTAAGGTCTTTTGTAGCTTGTTTCAAGTGATGTGAGTCAGTGTTGGTTGTGGTTGAAGACTGAGAATGAAAAGAAGTCCAGACCTAACCTGCTCATCTCTGCTGGAGGTTAGCGGCTCAAGGCTCCATTAGCAGCTACTAGCTTAAGACCACAATCGTGGGTAATATAGGTGCCAGCTTTGACAAGGAAGAAGAATATGTGGAATAAAGAGACGATCTTTCTGGATATGCTGTAAAAGAAGGCTGTGCTTTTTGTTCAGTGCGAGTCTGACGGTGTTACAGGAGTGTTTGAGACGTGGTTGGCTGGCAAAAAAAAGGTATATAAATCTGATTTGTCAGACTAGTATTCCCATTCTTCTCCTACCTGTCAGCAGAGCTCTGGTGTATCTGGAATATAAATCAGCTAGCATGTTGTTAAAAAAGAATTTAGTGCGTCTGTTCCCACTAAAGCAAAAGCTGATAAGTGAATAAAGGTGAAAATGGGATCACAGTTTATATTGTGTTAAATGTTTGTTTTCGTACCATAGAACTGAACGCCGGCCTACGCACATGAAGCCAGTTGGAAAGTTCAACTTAATTGCACTGACTGTAGGAGACGTAATCCACAGATTTGTTTATTTACTACCTTTGTTCCATTTCACATAGCCTGCTTTTTCCCCCGTCAGACCTTTAGGCGAGCATATATAAAAATGATTATTTTCTAATCATATTCTTTTTTCTTGTTCCACTGCCGTGGCTCAGGCTGGAACAGATTCCCTGCCAGTGACGGTAAAAAAAGACCATTTTGTTAATGCTGTAATGGTTGCACAATGGGGGTTGCATTTCACTTATTTTATGAGTGGTGGAGAGAGAGCTCAGGGCTCTGTGTGCTCCTGGCTGAGATGTGTGTGTGAGATTGTGTGTGTAGGGGGAATTTGGCTTGTTAAATGTGATCTCATTGTTTCCCGGTCAAGATATCGGTACCAAACCATCCTGTAACTCCCCTGGTGTTTTACCTTCAGCTCATCTTTGGCTTCATCTCTTTGGTGGGCCATCAGACAGAAGAGGATAACATGTCCTCACAACGTTAGGGGATTTATGTCTAAGCTGTCTATTTCTTCTTGTTCTCTTATTTGGAAATTAAAGAAAGGGCCTCTTAGCGGTTGTTAAAGTAAGATTATTCCCTCAGTGGTGCATTCAAAACTTCATTATGTTATTTGGTGCCCTGGCCTCTGTAAATCTTTGATGTGGTGCCTGTTGCACTACAGTGTAAAACTTTGCATAATGATGTGCAGTGTGAGCGGGTTCCTCCGTACAGGTTTAGGTAATTAATGTTGTACTGAGCAGCACGCGTTCCTCAGCAGATCCAGCAATAGCTCCTGTTACGTGCTAGTCTGTTTAATTTAGATGTGTTTGTTTGGTTTTGATTATGGAAGGCCGGGCAGGTCTTAACCCAAGCCATTATTGGTCTAACAGTAGGGGCTGTTTTCCCTCAGGAGATAATGCCAGGTCCAGTCATCCTGGCTAATACTGGAGCAGCTGATTGCTGTCAAACAGAGCTGGGTCAGGCAGTTACTCAAAATAACCCTTAGCGTTTGTTTTAACCTCCAGAAGTTGCCAGATGGGTGGGGTTTACCACATCAGGACAATTCAGTCAGTATTTGGTGAGCTGAAAACCACAGAAGAGCGTAAGACTGTTGTCAGATGCTTTGCCGATTGCCTGCAAACTACTTCATCTGGTGCTAAAAGACAAACCTCACTCGTTTGGTTGTCCACAGTAGTTAAAGAAGTCGTTTTTTAAGATACCATGGCATCCAGTGTCACTCACTGCTGATGTGAGTGAACTTTATTTTGGCAGTAGTCAAATGTGAACCACGTGCTGGTTTACTGCAGTGAGGACCTCCTGTAGAGCAGACTGGGATCAGACCTGAGCGATGGCTGGGATACGTCGCAGAGTCAGCAGATTAGATTAGATAGGGTTTAATACACCGTCTGCCATTTAATATTCTCTCCAGAATGTTTGATTTCTCTGTCTCCATTCATTTAGATGTTTTTGCTACAGCTCCTTTAATATGAAACAGTTCTTTGGCAAGTATGGTTAAACATGCACTTTAAGGTTTAGAAAATTAGGTATATATTTATTTCCTGTTACACGGCTCCTCGTAAGGATTTCGTCAGTAACTGGCCAATTATGACGAGCAGGAATAGTTTGACATTTTGGGAAATACGCTCTAGGTGAGATGATTGACAACATCACTCTTATATTTAGCCTGTCACCTATAAATATGATGGCGCCAACTTTATTTTACTTTTTTCCTTCTCTTTTATGAGATTATCTGGGATGTCTCTTCTTGTATTTTTTCTGTGTATTGTCAGATCCAGTAAACGGTAACTTGTTAAACTTGTTAAACTGAAATGTGTTTGTGTAATATCGGTGTAAATCAGGGGCAGTCACATCTACACTTTAAAAGCTGAACAAAGAGTCAAAATGTTCCTTTCAGTTATTTTCTTTCAACAACTATAAATTAAGAAACTTTTTCTGATGTCGGAGTCTCTGGTTTCACCTTTACGGGAGACGAGTCTGTGGGTGGGACAGCATGACTAAGAAATGACTACGTGTGGGAGACTTGGTAGGAGTGTTTATTTGCATTTACCGGACAATGCTGTCTCGAAATCTGTGATTTAATGTTTTATTATGACAGTGGAGGCAGAGGAGCTGCATCCATTAAGGCTGTGAGTCAGGGATGGGGAGGACTGGTCAGCCTGTGGGCAGAGGCCAGACTCCGTGGCACTTAACCTGGAGGAGTGGCCGGACAGACCTAAATCACTTTCTGTACTTTTTTAAGAATAGCTGGCTCTGGACGCCGAATCATGGATTTAACAGTTCATCACATAGACAAACTGCTTTCCGTCCACAGCACTTTGGCTCAGTCTGGTCCACTCAATTTAACCACCGCTGCTGTGGAAGAAACATGTAACTGCTTTCTTCTTTCCTTATACTTAAACATTTAAATGGTGGTTCTCTGCACTACCTGTATATATAATAAGAAAAGAGTTGTGTTTCTTTATTCCTGTGGAAAAAAACAGATACAATGCAGATACATGCTTTTTTCCGACGACTAAATTATTCCTGTCTTTCACCGGAGCCAGAAGGAGGACACGCAAGTTAAAAATGAAATGATGTGCTATGTTTTCCTCCCTGTCTGCACTTTCTCATAAAGACGCACATCATGATTTAGTTTTACTCCTCTGAGCTGTCTGACAAGAGATTTTCTACCATGCTTCAATGCCAAGGCAGAAATCACATTAAACTGTCTGGCTTGTTCTTGGACGCATTGTTACGGCGAGGCCAGTTGGACTGGTGTCCTATTGTATCCTCTGAAGTATTATTCCCCTTTTGTTTAAATTTCCTTTCACCTTGTTATATGAGGGGCTTTTTGTATCAATTTAAGGGAAGTATCAACATTTCACCGGAGGAGGTTAAAGCAGCCAAAAGAGTCTCTCTGTGCTCCGAACTTGGATATTTTATATGGAGCTTAAACCTGTGACCAGTTTTGGGACACTTCTTAAACTCTGGACCACCCTGCCTCCCTGTTACCTCACCTCCTGATTGTATCTGGCAGAGGCTGAAGCTCTGGTATCTTTTTCTATTTCTGGAAAAGTGTAATCTCTCTTTCCTCTTTACAGATAATACAGTATCTGTCTGCGGTGACAGCAGTGACAGCCGTGATAATTACCACAATAATTCCTCCACTGCCAAACAATCTACCTTGAGTTATATATTTACTTTTCTTTCATCGTTAAAATATTCTGCCTAAGGGGTGAAATAATTTCACATTTTTTCCAAGGAGACTTCATCTGTTTAAATAAGAGTGTTAAAACAAGCCAGAAAAAGGCAATTCTCTTCACAATGTGACAAAAATGATCCAAACAGAGTCTTGAAAGTCAGTTAATCTGCACTGGACAGATGGAGACGTATGGAGATATTAGCTCACCAGTTGGAAGATTTTACACTTTCTGAATTTTGGCCTCAGTTTCTGATTAAATTGCAGGGATTTAGAAATTAATGTTCATGACTGTCAGAACTGTCAGCTCTGGCAAATTCTCTCCAGCATGGGTGAAGTAAAAACCCACAAACGACTGTAGATAGATTATTTTCTGACCTGCGTCTCATTTTCTTCACCACATTTTGGTTTTGTAATTCGTGCTATAACAAATTGAAAACTCCTGTGTTGTTTCCAGGTTGCCAGAGAGAGAGAGAACATGATTAGCCAGAATGTGACAAAGAATATAAAATTCAAGTAGTAACACTATGCTGCCACTGTGGCTGAGCAAGCCTTCATCATTAGCCACACTAGCGGCGTTGCTCTAGGGACAGTCGTGCCACCACTTTGGTCCAGACTGAAATATCTCAACAGCTATTGGACGGACTGGCACAAAACTCTCTTCAGACCTTCATGGTTCCCAAAGGAAAAATGATAACGACTTTGGGGATTGGCTGACATTTCATGTAGTGCCACCATGAGGTTGACATTAGTGGCTTTGAATGAGATATCTTGACAGTAATTGGATGAATTGCCCTAAAATTTAACGCAAACATCCAAGATGACTTATATTATCTTTGGGGATTCCTTAACTTTTCATCTAGTGCCATCATCAGGTCAAAATGTGAACTTGTCCAGCACCAAAGACCTACAGAACTAGCTGCAGTAGCTCGGTCCATAAGGAAGGTTAGTTCAAGTCCAGCATGGACCAAAGTATGGCGAGGGACCAGTTCAGCTCCTCCTTGGGTGAGGAGGAGATGCCCCGCTAGCTGGCTGCCCATCACTCCACCATCTCTCCATATTTGCATGTCTATTTTGAGTGTATGTGTGGTTCAATGAAAGTATGATTTTATTAACAGTCATTATAGGTCAGATTGGATGGAGAGGAAAAGAGCTCAGACAGGATGATTGTGATGGTGTCTGGAGCAGTCTGCGTCTTTATAACAACATTAAAACTAATAATGATGGTGCAGAGGCACAGATGGACGCACAGCGCCGCATTAACAGAAGAAAAAAACAGACTGCCGGAGTAGTTAATCTGCTCGGAGCACATTTGAAGAAAATTCTTGGTGATTCATTTGTATACGAGATCCAGTTGTACAGCAGTTCATTCATGACATCAGCGGCTTGGCTTTGTTACCATCTACACTTTGTTCAGGTCAGTCTGATTGCGCTTTATACGTTCAGAGAAAATCTGTCTCCAAGCAACATTTTTGATGTTGTTCAAAATACAGCTTTTTTTTAGTCGGGCAGTGGAATGAAGAGGGAGAATGACAAAGAGAGAAGTTGTGCTTGTGTACAAGTTCAACACATGCATTTCTAATGTGGATCATTTTGAAAACTGCCTCAGATCGTCTGATATGATTTGGCAAGTGAAGGATGGAAACTACTTTTTTGTTTCTGGCTGTGTCTTATTTTCCACCACCTTCTTGCCTCTGTACCTGCCCTTAATGAGATCTCCTGTGTCCAGTTCAGAGCTCCACAGAGAATTCTGGTAATTGCTTGAGAGGCCTTGGGTGAAAAATGCGTTTGAGAACATTTTCACATGCAGTTATTTTACTTAAGAATCACTTAATTTTATTTATTTATTCTTGTCCCTCATGAAACAGGTGTTTGAGCAGCCATGATTAATCATCACTTGCGAGATAAGACAGCTCCTTGTGTTTTTTTTAAATAGTTGAAACGTTTTCAACAAGAGTTGGCTCCTGTTCGCTGCCGGGCTACTTTTCACAGCAGAGGATTCTGGTGCTGCTCAATGCACACCTACTCTCTCTCCTCACTAACCCACAACTCCATCTTTTTGGCAAAGTTTGTGCTCCCCAGAAATCCTTTAGACCTTAAATATATTTGAAGCAGCTGCAAAGCCAAGAGCCATTACTGCTGTCAGAGAGAAGGCGGTCTTCCAACAGTAGAGTAGAATTGACTCACTAATAGATCATGAGTAAAGATCCGGGGAGAGCGAGAGAAGCATTCCCCATTACTCTGAATGCGGTTTGGTTTCTTTGAACCTTAATCAAGGTTCAACCTGTCTGCAGCCAAAGATCAATTAGATAAATTAGCCTCGAGGTTGAGCTTCAGTGCAAAGCTGCTCACACCCTCGTTACAGTAGCCTAAACAAAGAAAAGCAGCAGCCGACAAGTGTTTGAGGAGCAAAGAAATGTTTTGAGCAAAACGAACAAGTGACCCATGAGTCCAATTTGTACGTTAGTTTGGCATAATCTCAGATTGAGCTGAATGCAGCCTTTGTTCAAACACAGTGAAACTAGAAAGAAAGAAAAGGAGCCAAAAAGAAAGAACAACCCAGTTTTCAAGGAATGAGGGAAAAAAAGCTATAAGTTCAGTAATCTTAAAATATATCTGTTGTGTTATGTGAAACCTGAAGCCAGCTACATTTCTCGTGTATTACACCATTGTGCCAACATGTTGCTGTATTTCTGATTGCAGTGGCTGATTGGAGACAGAGACAATCACTGTGGGGTCATCTGCTCACGGACACAGGGGAAGCCGGTGTGCGGCTCGGACGGGCGGAGCTATGAGACCGGCTGTGAGCTGCAGAGGGCGCGCTGCCAAGATAAAACACTGACACTGGCGTACCGCGGCCGGTGTCGAGGTGAGAACTGAACTCTGCTTACTGTTTATGTACGCCATGCTACGAAAATCTTCTTGATTATATGGTATCACAAAATCATTGTGAAAATACCTGAAAGATCTAAGCACTTCATCACATCATGCATCAATCATATAAAAGCCTAACACTGACACTAATACTGCCATCAAAGCTGTTCTGCACGTTGATTTGCAACATTGTTTAAAATGGTGAAACACATCCAGGGACAGTAGAAGGAGCTACATGGTATGAACAATAAGCAGAAGTCTCACATTGTTCACTGCTGCCTCCAGAAGCTGCTGCAGAAAATCTGCCTAAAAATGTTTGCGAGTATACAACACGATTGTCACAGCTGTCAGTTTTCTGAGGACGTCCATGCATGAATAAACAATAAGTGCTGTCCTGTTGTTAGACATACAAACAGCATGATACGATGACACGATAATGGCTTTAACCATGACACGACTCCAGCTTTCAGATTACAGAGCATCATGTGGCTGTTTTTGGTCTTTCAGGTAAAAACTGGGTGAAAATCGATCAGTTGCCCGTGGCTCCAGCACCAACTTCCACATCTGACGGGAGAGACATGGAGCTCAAAGGTAAGGACCAGAATACTGGAAACCTGCATTTCATCAACACTCCTACGAACAGGCGATGACTATGATCAATGGTAGATGCAAAATCAGCACTTAATATTTAATAGTTTCGTGTAGTGATCTCCTCTCATGGAGACGATGTATTGTAAACTCAGTAAAAGAATACACTGATTTATTTCAAGAGCCTGTTTAAGATGTTGCAGCTTGGAGCCAACGTGAAACACGGCACAGTTTGGGAGAAGTGGAACTGAATGAGAAGATGTCTTTCATTTTCCGCCTCTCTGTAGGCGTGTAAGTTTTTACAGACCAGGATCACACACTTCCTCAGTGTCTGGATGCCAGCCACTCAACAACAGCAGAGATTGATAGGTCTAGAGTCAAGGTTGGAACTTGGCATTCCTCCCCACACCCCTTTTTTTCAGCCCCACTGTCCATTAGGAAAACAGCAGTCCCAACCAAATCCATTTTTGGAGTGAAATTTGTTCCCTCTGTATGGTAATACGTGGTTTTGTTTCATAATATCTGTGGTGTGCCAAGGAAAGGAAAGCCGGGCAAAGCTGAGGCAGTCTTCAGATGCAGCAGGCCTGTTTTGTTGTAATGAAACTGTGGCTTCATTTAAGCAGGCAGTTCACGAACCAATCCTTGTTTACAATGGCGAGGCCTGGCGAAGGCTTACTGAGGTGTGCGTGAGATTTAAATTAAACACAACAGATAAATTTGACAACAAGACATATAAATTGCTAACAGGTACAACAAACAACCACAAACAACCACAAACACATAACTACGGCTGCTCCGAGAGGCTGACCTGTTTATTATTATTTAGCTGTGAATAAACATCATGGGTAGAATGAAGACATCATGAAGCAGCTCGCCACTCTCAGTCTCTAAAATGAAGATGACAAAATGATTCTTTCACTCAGGTTCTGTGTTTTGCAGTCAATTTAACTTTGAACGTGGATTTTTCAAATAATGGACATAAATATTTGTAACAGTAACTTGCCGCTGTACAAATAAATTTCCTTTACGTAATACAATATAAATCTATAAAAAACCACCATTCGATGTGCATTTATTGCTGCTCTGTCAAAACTAACAAGCGCAAATGCAAGACACGTTGAACAAACTGCTGATCGTGACGTAGTTTAAATGAGCTGTTGGGGCCTTCAGCAGGACGTTAGACTCTTTTGGACAACAATATTTAATGAGCCTTCTTTCTAAGCTAAGACTAAATATTCTCAAAGTCCACGTTTATAAATTCACATAACCATGTCTGTCCCTCTCGCTGACATCATCACCCAGTTCTGGCTCTGTCAGTCTCTCACTCTGGAGGAGACAACATGTCTGTCTCCTCTCAGGTCCAGAGACAACTTTATTTAAACTTTTATTTATCCGAGGAGAATGTTTGCCAAAAGTGGAGGACTGTGGTCTCGCCGGGAGCTCCCTGGTGTGAACGTGTATACATGAACGGTTGAACATGGAGATCGACACCACAGGAGCTGTAATAAAAACGACAGTTGCTGATGGGACTTTAAATCAGTGACCAGCTGGTGTGGAGCCCACTTCACTCTCTGACCTTTCAGCCACTTCCATCTCTGTCCCCTGAGACCAGGTCTGGCTCATCAGAGCTGCAGGAACAGTTTCCACTGACATTTCAAAATATCAGTGTGGAGCACATGACGCACTCAGCACTAACAATGCGGTGCTCATAGTCTACCTCTGGCACCGGTGATGGTCAGTGTCAAGGAATGTGTTGTTTTAGCATTTTTTGAATAGTAATAAAAGGTCTCTGACTCGTCTGGGCTTCGTGTATCTGCAGCATGAATGGTTCTCAAAATCACTTTGGATGGAGAGGTGTGTTTTTTTATTCAGGATCGTGAGTAACCATCACTGCAGCTTGTTAAAGGCTGCTTGTCTTCAGGAAAGAAAAATAGCCTAAAGGTTGGAAAAATGGCTCAAAGCTCTAACTGGAAAGTACAGAAAGGGAATTAAAAAATACTCCTCTACCGATCCTAAGAACAACGTTGAGCAAGGCACTTAAATGTCAGACAGTGCAGCAGTGAAGTAGTAAGCAGTAGTAAAGTGCGGTTGTATTAGTCAGCACCCAGGTGTGAACAGGGTGCTGACAAAGAACATGCGTCTTCGCAAAAAACAACAGGACTGCTGGAGGTTTATACGCAGTGCATGAGAGCCGCCTGTCCTGTCGATCTGTTACAGATGCGGGTCAGTCAAAGTGTCGTGTTGAGAGAACCCAGGCTCTGGAACAAGCCAGAAGACCTCAGGAGTCCATGTTTATCCCAGACTGCAACGAGGATGGAACGTTTGCCCAGGTCTGACAGAAATCTTTTGTTGTACTCTTCCCCTTCTGCTGTAGTGACTTTGGTGCGACTTACCTTTTTGCCTTTGCAGGTCCAGTGTCATACTCTGACAGGTTACTGCTGGTGTGTGACCAGTGACGGCAAGCCAGTGAGTGGCTCCTCTGTGCAAAACAGGACCCCGGTGTGTTCAGGTACTGGGGGGGAAACCGGCCTGCAAACCTGTGGATGAAATGTTGAGAGTTTTTCAAAAGAATCGTATCAAAACGTTCGTCCCGCACAAGGTTTCCAATGGGCGAGACTCTGCTGCCAACGCAGCCTGCATCTGTTGTGACTTAGTACCGCGCACATTAGTGATTAAAGTTATTTGTGTGTACATCAGAGTAATGTTTAACAGGTTGTATAAAACCCCGGTGGAAGGGTAGGATGTTTCCCGTCAATTCTTTAGTAGGGTGGAGAAACTATCCAGTAAGAAGTTTTCTTAAAGCCAAGAGTGTTAGCAGGCCAAGTCACTGAAGTTTGGGCCAATTAACTTTTGATCATTTATGATTGGACTGTTTTAAGAATTCAGAAACAGAAGAAACTGTTTCTCCATCATAGAAAAGGTTGTGACTGGATGCATTGTATTTGAGGAAGGACATACTGCTGAATAATTTATCGATGAAATGAATGACAGTGAGAAAGGCTGACTGTGCTGATGAAGAGCACAGCCTTCAGGTTACAGTTAAAGACGCTCTCTCTTGCCAGACTACGGGCACATGTGTATTACACATGTCATGTGGCATATAGCAGGTGCAAGGTCAACGAGAAGGCTAATGGCCATACATCCAGGGGCCTCCTGGACCCGCCTACTCCCCCCTCCCTCATCTAACTGCTCTCAGCAGGCCGGAGGAAAGAGAGGCTCTGCACACTGATCCTGGATGGGAACACTTTATGATAATCACCATCATTTTCCCTCAGAAGATAATACACAGGGGTCTTTGCCAGAATTGGTTTGCACAGCCACTAGAGCATATGGTGCAAATTTTGTGTGGAGAGTGTGGTCGCATGCCCCTCTGACGCTGCTCGACAGACTGCCAGAGGCTTCCCGCTCTCTCTGCATCTTTTCTGCTCTTTATCTTTCGCCCTCATTCCTCTGTGCAATCTCTTTTCTCTGGATTTCCCACTTGTGCCACTAATCACCTGGATGGTTTCCCCTGGCACCTGCTGTGTTTCAGTCGTCTGAACAGAAACAGCAAAGCTGACAAATGGAGCATGGTTACGTATCCATTCATACTAGAAAACCACACTGCATACTAATGCGTAGTAAAAGTTCAAGTCAACCTCAAGTTATTTTTTATTTCTGCACCAGATAAGAAAGAATTTTTGAGGCAACAAATTTTCAACATTGTGCAAAATAATGACTCTTGTGTGCAACAGGTCTCCAGTGAGTTCAAGTATGTGGGGAGGACAGATCTTTAAAAATCTTAAAAGTTCTCCACTGGAAGCTTCGTGTTTTGGTTTGAGCAGCTATAAGTTTAGACCATCTATTCATAGTTTGTACTATCTACTCTTATCGTACGACAAAGCAAACCACGCTGTATCTCTTTTGCGAGGATTAGACATCCGAACCATTAGTCAACTATTATTAATAATTTTAGTAATTTTTAGTAGTTCCAAATATATGCTTGTTCAAGCCGCTTAAATTTAAGAATATGGAGCTTTCCTTTGTCATAGATGAAATATCTTTGGGTTTTGTTCCACTTGGATAACTTAAGCATCTTAAGCGACACTACACCAGAAAAAGAAAAAGAAAATCCTCTCTCATGCAGAAATTAATAACTTGTAGAGATCTATTATGTTATGAGACCTACAGTGACTTCATGCAGTCTACCAACACAAGAAATCTGTTGAGTCGTCCAGGGTTAAAATAATGAAATTACGTTTATGGCACAACATTATCTCTACTTGTCTCCTTTCTGTCCTGCATAAGATCCAATATCTTCATTGTTTCTTGCAAAGGTATGTATGACACTGGAACCAGAATCTGGGCACAATAATCCGATACTGTATGGAGCTGCTACGGTCATACATTACCCAACTCACCTTCCCTTACGTTCCCTTCCCCCTTAGCTGACAACAAATAACCTTTACTGACATGCTCAGACACCCCTGTACACTATGACCCAAATCAATCATCTCACATACATTTGCAGGAAACTTCCGTGAATTTATGGGAACTCATGCTGGGACAAGTGGATTGTCAGGTAGTAAATTTCCTTCCAGTTGCCTTCACTCAAAATATCTCCCCTTTGCCCTTCTATTGTAATTGGTTTGTCTAATTTAGCTCTTTTCCTCCATGCATCCATGCATGAAACCGACTACCTGCATGCACCAAACCAGAATGTTATTTGGAAACTTCAACGTTAAGATAAAGAAAAAGCCTAATGTTTCGCTGTGTGCCTATCAAGTACTAACAGAATGTACTCATCAAGCTCTGATAAACCTCCGTGTCTAATTCTTAGACAAGACATCAGTTGGATGGGTAATCTGTGGGAGTGATGTTTCTCTGTTGGCCTGTGTTGTGTGTTATGTTGGAACAATCAAATTTAATTTCAGATCTTTTACAAAATGATTTATTTACAGTAAAGTGGTACTTTTGTTTTCTAAATTGAATAAACAACATCTTGGAATCAAATTGTTCAAGTGTTCCCAGGAGTTGCAGCTCTCTGGTTTTTGCTTTGAACATGTTATGTTTCTTTTTTTTTTTTTTAAAGGGTCAGTAACCGATAAACCACCTGGGCCACCGAACTCTGGTAGAAAAGGTGAGTTGAGATCTGCTGTAGGTTGTGTGTGCATGTGTGTGAGTGTTTCTATTTGTATGAATGAGACAGAAAAAGAGCACAAGTTCAAAATGTCTTTTGACCTGATTTTCTCCCTGTGATCTGTGCAAAGTCCATATTTGTGCAGAGCAGAAAGGTACATGGAGTGACGTTTCACTTCTAACTTTAAGAGGATTTAGATGACAATGGTCTTCATAGTTAAAGAATAGATCTTAAAATTAGTTATTCCCCCCTTTGGCATGTTAGATCATGCAAATAAGCATGTAAGTAATGTTTTTCTTTGTGCTGTATCCCTGGAAATAAAAGTAAAAAATGACTTTACAGAAATGGGCAGCCTCTTTGGGTTTCTCTGTTGTAGCACTAGATGTTCTGAGTGCAGCTCTGAGTGTGTTTTATTGAGTAGAGTTGCTGTTGTGCAGGACTCGGGGGGAGGAGGGTGGGGGCAAGCCATAGTTGAGGTAAGGGTTTGCTGTCGATGCTTACATTAATTGTTTTTTCCCCCCCTCACAGTTTGTAGCTCACAGTCGAGACCTGGATCAAACAGTAATTGTCAAATACTGTAAGTTACAGAATTTGTTTCAACATGATCAGCATGCGTCATCAGTGTGTTCATGGGGAAGATTCAGAACGTGCATTTTAAGAAAAGAAAGGAAAAAATAAAGGAAATCTGCAGGAGGTTGTTTGATCCATGTTCCCACTCCAGATCAACCTTGTAACCATTGTATTTTATTTACAGTTTGACCAGATACGATCAGTTTAACCTCAAGTGTTCCAATTTGCTGACAAGCCATCAAATTGAAGGACTTTAGTGTTTTTAGAATGACTCCAGTTCTCTGTGGTTTGCTTTTGTATTGTATCATTTCCTAAGGAGTGTTCCAGATGCTACAAAACTGCACATGGGTGAGTATTTTAGGTATATAAATTATCCAAGATACATTGTAACTTATTATTTTATTTTATTCAATATTACTCGCTGCTTTTATGTAGACATTCTCTTTATCACACAGTATTATAGCTGCGACAGCATGTTAGGACAATAAGAAGATCATTTCCAATGGTTTGTAACCACATCATTTTATCTACAATAATGACATGTTTTGACTAAAGGTTTTAAACCAAATAAAACTTCATAAAAAATTGTAAACAAGTTTATGAAGAGTAATTTGAAATACTTAATGGTCAAATTCTGATGTTTGCTTCCCCCAAAGGCATATACAGCATTTAAGAAAACTGGATGAACAAAGAGTCTGACAGTTTATTCACCCTGCAGCCAAGAAAACCAAACTTGCTGGGGTTTCTTAAAGTTCAGATGCGATAAACAGTCATCAACATGGTGATCTTTTTAGTAATACTACACATGTGGCCAAATCCAACTGAGAAACAGAAACTGTGTTCAAACGGACTGAGAACCACTTTTATCAGGAAAGGCCTTTAAATCCTACCTAATTTATCTAATTGAGAGAACTAATATTTTTTAGATTTTTACTGTACAAATTATGATATGTGTTATATGTTGGACTGATTGTCACTAGAGGAAAGGTTGGGGAGAGAAACTGGATATTGTTTTTTGTGAAATCCTTCTCATGGATCAAGGGGTGAGAGTCAACAGTGATCTTTGAAGTGATGGTGGAGTTAGATATTTCTAATCATCTTCAGGAGGCCATCACGCCCAAATTTCAACACAGCCTGGCTGTTTGTTGAGATTATACACAGGACAGCGCTTTGGACGACCAACCAATCGACCGACTGACCGAAGCGGCACCGGCATCCTTAGTGGGACGAATCATCTTATTTTGACAATCAGGAATGAAGAAGTTCACACTTCATTTGCTCAGACGTCCGTTCACCTCTGTGTCTGGATTAGTTGTGGGTGGGCCTTTTTGTCCCTATCAACACCCCTATCAATACTACACCTGCACTGCACTCATGCGGGTCCTGATGTGGGGAGGTGGGGGTCTCCTCATGTGAGTGTATGTGCGTGTATATGAGTGTGTGTGTGTGGTATAAAGTGTGATTGTGAAGGAGAGTGATAAATGTGCAGAATGATGATGTTGGTGTGAGAATGTCGGTGTGAGCAGTTGATTTATTGATGTGTGTGTGAGAGCTGTAGAGCCGCATGTGGGTGGTCTTCTGTTGTTATATTGTTCTTTCTGTCTGTTTTTCTGTCTGTTTTTCTATCTGTCTGGCCGGGCCATGTGCAAATCCCAACCATTCAACAGTTCTGGAGAGTAGATTGTATTAACCTCAATAATGGTAGTCTCTTTCCGTTTCTTTCTCACCCTCAACCCAGATGATGGCTCCAAGCCCACACCCACCATGGAGACTCATGTCCCCCCTGAGGGTGATGGTAAGTCTTCTCTAACTACTCCGCCTGTGATAAGACGGTCACTTAGGACTGTAAGCTGCAGATGCATACCGTGAATTCATACCAACCAACCAGGTTAAAATGCAGTTCAGAGATTTCTCTTTTGATCGTACCTTCAGATTCACTTCAGTGAATCTGCAGTTCATCAAGTTTTTTATATCCAAACTAAAGATGTGATTTCATAAGAATGCACCAATATAGAAAATGGAAAACTGTCAGAATTGCCGGATGACAAATTTGGTATTTTTGGAAGTGCTGGGATCTTGGATGCAATTTTCACTTTGGTTTTGTGGGTAATTCTTGGCTGTACACTTGCTTGAAATATGCAGCTACTGGTGGATACGGCACAGATCGTTAAACAAGGCTTAGCTGTGGTAAATTCTGTAAAGATCATCATCTCTCTATCTTCCTGTCATTGCAGAGATAACTGCTCCAACACTTTGGATAAAACAGGTTTATAAGGGGAATAAGAACAGCTCCAGTTCCAGGAAACAAGGTAAGATAAACAGACACACCCTTACTCTAAGAACTTTACGCATATATTCTTCTTTGATGGGTGTAGCAAATTCACTCTTAAATTTCTTGCATGGGGTTGCATGGTGCTTCAGTGGTTAGCACTGTCGCCAAACAGCAAAAACTGGTTTGAACTTTGTTTGGGACCTTTCTGTGTTGAGTTTGTCTGAGTGGATTCTCAACGGCTTCCTACCACAGTCCAAAGACGTGAACCGTAACACGTTAATTGGTGACTAAATTAAATGTAGGTGTGAATGTGAGTGTGAATGGTTATTTGTCTCTAAGTGCCCTGTGATGAGCTGGGACAAGCTACCCCCAAGATCATATAGGAAGGATAAGCGGAAGAAAATGGATGGATCAACTTCTAATTATTCCCCTAATTGGTATGATAAAGTACACTATCAACCCACAGATTGACAACACGGAACCCAGATTTCATCCCAGTACAATCTCCCACTCAAATATCACCCATGCACTGTTGTCAGGATACAATTATTATGAAAACTATACTGGAGAAGCAGCTGAAACCATCAATAAAGCAAACTCTGAACGTATCAACGTATCTCCGGTGTAATCGGTTTCAAAGCCACTAGTTCAAATGTCAAACATTTCCAGTTTGAAGACAGTCCCTCAATGGTGGGATTATATTTCTTGTTTTCTTTCCTTTGGTGTAATTTGTTTAGCTTTCTCTGTCTCCTTTTCAATTACACTTCGACATGTTCACTACCCTCTGGGCAGCTGGACGGCTTTCACGCTCCTGCAGCAAGTCAATGAATGAATGAATGTGGTGGGGGTTCAGTGTGTGTCTGGGTATGTGTGTTAGAGTAGGACGGACATATTGGTTAGATGATATATCGGCCTGGTGCTCTATTATTAAATAGTCTGCAAAAATGTGCATTTAATTTTTTTTATTTGCATGTTTTTTATGTATTTATGTCAAAATTCATTTGGTTCTGCTTTCCTTTAGTAATGTCTCCTAGAGAGTTTTAATGTTCCAGTCACGGCTAATCAATTTTGATTTTACTGATGTTTACAGAAAACGCAGCGTTTTTTTTGTAAATGACCAGATTAATTTTGAAGTTTGAGTTTGAGTCCTGAGCATTAACAAGTTATGATCACCATGGATGATTAATTGTTGGCAGTCCAAACAATTCAGCCTTGAAACACTTGCTGGGAAAACTTTAAGTATTCATCTGTACGTATAATATAAATATGAACTAACGTGACTCTCTGCCTCAAATGTGTGCATGTTGCATTAGGCTACAAAGTTAGCTCTCTCCCACACAACAGAGCGCACAAACAGTTGATTGTAATATGTTTCTTAGTCTTTTGAGTGATGGGGATGGGGCGGAGGAAGCTGTGGTCGGAGCAGCACTGAGGATTGTATTTTAGATCAGAGATATTCGCTGTGACAGCTCTTTGAAACTTCTGTGGAAACACCAGCTTCCTGCTTCCAATTAGCATCCGGTGTCCTCAAAGTACAATCGACAAGGCCGAGTGAGGGGGAGATGTCATCACGTTCGAGACATGAGCGATGTGTGTGTCTGCGACTGCATCTGTATGTGATTGTATACAGTGTGTGTGTGTTGTACTGTGCTATAGTACAGCTATGGAGTTATGATACTAGAGCATTTTTGATTTTGGTGGAAAGCTCAACTTTTTCTGCACGACATTTCATTAAACTTTTTACGTTTAAACTCTTCCTCACACCTCGTACTTTGACCTCAGGTACTCAAATACATTCAGTTACAGCTGAAACAATTAGTAGGTTAATCAATGTTTCAATTGACTGATAATTAATTGGCAACAACTTTGAAAGTTTGAGTGAGTTTTGAAGAAAGACTCTAGTTTGTAGCTTCAGAATTTGTTGCAGGACTGAATATCTTTGAATATCTCGACTGTTGGTCAGAAGCTATTGGAAGTTCTTTTTAATGAAACAATAAATCAATAAGATACTAAAAATTTACTTTTAATTAAGCAGAGGTTAAAAAGTTTGAATACTTCCATCCCCAGTGTGTGAACTTTGTGTGTCTTGTGTTATTGGGTTTGCAGTTTGCTTCATTCTCTTGATAGATGCAAGCGTTTTAGGCCAAAATCCAGAGAGTCCGAGACTGCAAGCAGACAGCTGGAGAGAGCCTGAGCTCCTCACACAGAGCATGCCAGCTTGTCTGTCTTCCTTGCTGAAACTGTTTCCAAGGTTGTATTTGTATTTGGTGCAACAAATCCTCGATATTTAAACACTTCTCTGTCTTTCTCTCCCTACATGCTGGAAAACCTGAGTGCTCAGAAAGCAGCTCTCCTGTGCGCACATAAACTGTTATTCATTTACTGGCTCTCTGTCTCTGGATACCCCATAATTATGATTTAGAGCGATGCGGAGATTGTGTTAGTGAAACGTGTTTGCTTAGGCAAACCAATGCAAAGTCCATTTTTCAAAAAGATTCCTCTTTTTGCCAGACTTTGACATGCTGTTGTTCCAATGCTGTAAGGAGGGGGAAGCGCTCTGTCATGCAGCTCATTTATAAAAATGTGTGGAGGACCAGAAACCCGCTAACCGCCGCTCCTCCTTTTGCGGTGAGGCAAACAAAAAGAAGAACAGAAATACTGAGGGGATATAATGCGATCATGTCATCCGAAAGCATGATTTGTTATAAAAATATGCAGTCTCAAACTTGGTATTGGTTTCTTTTAATCCTATTTGCAAGTCTAGTTTGAGGCAGCATGCACTTGTGTTTTACTTTTCAGCACAATAAGCGACGACAGTAACGCGTGGTGACCAAACGCGCTAACGAATAGTGTGTTGAAAAGTAACACAATTATCGAAAATTACATATCCATTTCATGAGTGAACTCTCAATCATCTCATCTCTGGTTTAGTTTCACTCTTGGTCATAAACACACACACATGCACCTACATACCTTCTCACAGAGTTCCCCTATTACTAACATTTCCGCTATTTTTAACTGCAGAGAAGGCTTTCTAGAGACAATATTGCAGTGATTACTCCACAGCTGAAAGCCATTGGAGTGAAGCGAAGAGGAGAGAGTGCTGGGTGGGGTGGGGGTCGGTTCAGAGAGGAAGGTATTTGGATAGAGAGAAAGAAAAGGAAAGTGAAAGAATGAGAGACAGGCACTGGAGAGGTGGGAGGAAAGGATTGAAAGAGTGATCAAACATTAATGATAAAAGAAGAGTAATTAAGAAATACGGGAAAGAGAAGCCGCCTGGAGGACAAAGGCCAAAGCGAAAGGCATAAAATGGGTCAAGCCTGTTCTCAAAGAATCTGCATCTTTTGTCCATTATCAGTTTGCCCTGAAGAAAGAATCACCACAACAACGAGCAAATGGTTCCTGACATCCACTTGTGTGGGTTTCTTTTTTTTTCCAGGACAATATTTGTTTTCTGAGGGTTTGTGTTTCTCATCATTCAGTTCCTGCCAGGGGAAGAGAAGTAAAATTGAAAAAGAAACAAAAATAAAAAATAAATAGAGCAGAAATGCAAGACAGGCAAAGAAGTCGTAGATTGAATTTCAACTCCACATAAAACTGAGAGGACTACATTGCAAGGGTCCAGCCTTTTTCCATTTATATGTATAAAAACAATTTTCTTTTGGGAATCCTAGCGCCTGGCGCCAGCATAACCTCTGTATAATAAACAGTGCTAAATAATTTGGATGTGAAGGAGCCTTGGCGAGGACCAGAGCCACAGCACAGCGCTAAGAACACTTGAGTGTGAGTCTTCGCAGGAGAAAAGGTTCTTTGGTGTAGAGACACGTTTAGTTCTCTGTTGGCAGCCATGCTTAAGAAACATGAACACCCCCCGACAACCACCAGTACCACCACACATGACCACAGATCTGCTGCTGAACCTGTCACCACTGTCATCTCCATCTTTATTGATGTTAACACAGAGGAAGACAAAAGGACCATTGTGTTTAACTTTTGTTTTGTCAAACAGACTCAGTCAATTTAGTGAACGCTCATGCGACACGCTGTGAGACATATATAAGTAAAGTCTGACAGCAGATTTCATTAACTACGAGCAAGAGATTGACAAAGAATGGACAGCACCATGTATGTGCATCAACTGTTACCTGACCCGCCTCAAGGTCCGACTCACAAACTATATTGTGCTAATGATATTACAGTGCAAAGACGGCCATAAAATTTTGCAGCTGAGTGCAATTTGCCTTTGTTTTGGGTCTGACTGTAATTACCCGTGTGGCAAAGTATAAATTATGGTGGCTTCACGCCAAAGACGCAGTCGGAAGAGAGAAGGAGACCAAAACAAGTACAGTCTATGGGTGGTATAATGTAATGCTCTCTGGGTGCATGAGAGAGAGCTCAGCTCTATGCTGGACGGTTACAGTGACTGTCTCTGTTTCTCACAGCAGTACAGTGTACAGTACAGTTTCAGTCCATCATGTTGAATATCATACATTACACTGTGATTACCACATGTGTGCATATGATGGACTGTGATGTGCCAGGCTACAGTCTGTGCACCACAAACTCTGAATACGCATTTTCACTCTGTGTATGGCTGTTCACACTCGTGTGTATTAATGCATACAAAAATATGTGACAATCAGATGCAACTTGCTGGACTGCAAAGTTAGGGCTGTTTTGAGAATTACAATCCTTGAGAAAACAAAATGTGTGAGAAAACAAAATGATCGGATGAGCTGGAGGCGTGACAATCATCACACGTTTCGTTGATTGCTTTTTTTGGTCACTTGGGGTTGGTGGGATGACTGACACTGAGCAAAATGACACTAAAACTCTCAGAGCTGAGAGGAACTGCAGATTCAGGTGATATTTCTTTCTGGGTTTATCATGAAGAGTGACCACTTTCACAGACAGGTAGGTATTTGTGCCAGTGTAACTAAAGGACATGAATTCTTCCTCCTCGGGTGTTTTGGAGGAGTGGATACACTCAGAGTTCTGTAGAAGTCGTCCCACATCTAAGTTCACAAGCTCCCTGCCTGACGTTGTCTTGAATCAGACGGTGACTGTGCCGTACTGACTTAATTATGCTTCAGTTACTGGAACTGCGTGAGCTGAGACTACCGGCATGCTGTGGGAGTAATCAGCTCCACAATGTGAAAATACCACATCACCACCCCAAAAGAAAGGAGTCCCAACGGTTAGCACGACCCTCGTATTGTAGATTGATGCTTCATAGCGCACTTGAAGGTAAAATGAAGAATGGGTCAAGAGTGGTAAAAGCACACTTTGTTGCCATGGCAACAAGTTTATCATGCAGCTCTGTTGTACTTGGCTTAAGAGTGAGCAATGGACTAAATGGATGTGAATGTAAATACAGTGTGGTGGGACAAGGTGTTGCAGGAGCGACTCTCAAGGGCTGAACGGCTGTTGTTGAATATATAACAGATACGACAGATTGTGGTTGGTAAAGACGTACGAATACAACGAGAGGAAGAACTAGTCATAGTTTTATGGTCGTCGCGTTTCATGCTGAAGTCCACGCAGAATACAAATGATTCAATACAGTTTTATGAGGATTGTTTGTGTCCACCGTACAGAAAACACCCCTAACACATTAACATTGTTTTATAATGTGGCGAATGATTTCCAGATGCATCATGGGATGATGTAGAATTCAAAGTTATTTTGAAGCAATTGAAAACACTGACACTTTATGAACTTAAGCTACCTGCTGCATCCAAAACCGCACAGTCCTGTTTCCTGTTTCTACTCTCACAACTCAACCTAAGTAGAGTAAGTCTTCAAACAGCAGCAGGACAAACAGACACAGAAAATGATATGAGATAAATGATAAAATAAGATTAGACTGACCAGTAGCTGGCCAACTAGAATTGGTTGACTGACGGCCAGTCAAAATGTTGGGAAACTTGCCTCCAAATAGTGACTTGCACCAAGTACAACAGATGGAAGAATGCTTCTACAAATGCTTTGTTTAATAATTTAATTTTGGAAGCTGCGACACGACTGTCCTGGATCTGTTTTATGATAACCAGATGGTCTGAGATCTTTCATCTTATACAAGTCTTATGTGTTTCTGTATTCCTGATCGTGGTCCCTCTGTATTGAGTGTGTTTCTCATGGTTTTAGAGAAAGTTCCCTCTTGTGACCAGGAGCGACAGAGCGCACTGGAGGAGGCTCGGCAGAATCCTCGTGAGGCCGTTTTCATCCCCGACTGTGGGCCTGGAGGCCTTTATAAACCAGTCCAGTGCCACCAGTCCACAGGCTACTGCTGGTGTGTTCTGGTGGACACGGGACGACCCATTCCTGGAACCTCCACCAGGTAATATGATTTAGCACTTTTTATTAAGTTACTATGGCATTTATATGGTCACTGGAAAATATTATAAGCTTCCTTTCTAATTTTATTGAGTGTTTATTTCTTGTTCTGGGAATGCCTATCTGATATCCAGCTGGCAGGTGGAAGTAGGCAAAAACAGTTCATTTTCTTTGGTACCACTGCTGGACAACACATTTGGATCCACAAAGAACACTGCATACTCTTAAACTGAGGTCTGGTTGGTTAAGGGATGATCAAAGTTATTCAATTTAAATATGATGGGAAAAATGAATTGCCAATCCATCCAAGAGATCAGGTGGCACCAGAGCAAAGGTCAAAGGATCTCTAAAGTCTTCAAGGATTCAGCCTCTGGGAACCTTGAATGTCACTTGGTTTCATCTTCTGGGCATCATGAATGTTTCATGGCAATCCATCAATAGTTGTGGACATAGTTCAGTGTGGAGGCCAAGTGAATGACCAACACTGCCATCCTTAAAGCTAACGACTCAGTGGCTCTCGCTGCTTAGACCTTAACTTTTTGGGGGATTCTGGATCCAAGCCGCCGCTGCCAGTCCACTTGGCAAAACAATTAGCTTCAAGCACTGGTGGGAAGATCATTTAGTTGGCCATAAACACTCAGTGTTTGATATGACATTTGTTTTCAGTGCCGTTGCTGCTGTTTATATTGCTTTCAGGGAAATGGCGAAGGCACAGTATTTGCGAGAGCTGCATGTCACAAGGATCGAGATGAGTCAACAGAAAAATGTTGGATAAATGGTGTCGATTGCTCATGTTTCGGTTTGTTTAAAAACTTTTCGTGATTTGTATCTAGAAATCGAATATTACAAGTTGAAACGCAGCGCTAGATAAAGGGAAAGAGATTGGATGTTTGAAAAACTGTAAGCATGCTCCGGTAAATAGATGAGCTGTTTTTGTTCCAGAAGGTGCATCATCATTCTCTCTCCACGAGAGCGTTTATGTTTTACAGGATGAGGTGCACAAAAACTTGGCGGGCCTTGCTACTATTTGAACACAGCATAGTATAGTATATATAAATAGTTTAAAATCAATGAGATCAGCATATTTAAAACTGACATCAACCAAAACCCCAAAATAAATCACATTCATGGTAGCAAAACACAGACCTAATTCTCATCTGCATTTCAGAGATATTGAATGACAACCTTGAGGCGATTATTTCTTCACATAAGAATTTAATGTATTTTGGACTAGACTTCATGTCACTCATCCCAATTTCTTTCCTCTGGACAGCAATGTGCAGTCATGCATTAGACATCCCATCTTGGATCAGTGGCCTTCAGACTGTGAAAAAAGAAATGACAACTTGCTTTTTTACTTTACTTTTGCAAAAAAAAAAAAAAAGAAGAAGCAAATGAGACACACATGCTCAATTTTCCATCCTATTCAAGAACCACTGATACAATAGCCAGGAGAAAACGAGTCATGCTACGCATAATGCCGAACAGTTTGTTATGGCTCTGAAACAAAGGTTTGTGCACGTCAAATCAAATTTATTTATTATGTGTTTATAAAAAAAGGTTAATCACTGTCATTAATTTTTTACAGATCAACAGTGAGTATTGCAGGTTAAAGCCAAAGAGCAGGAGGCTGCAGTTTTAAGATGCCAGAACACAATGAAGGAGAACAAATGCGAGAGATTAGGGAGAGTCCATGTTTTCATAACGGAGGCAAACAGAGATATTTGTTCTATACCAACAACATCTCCTGGTTTTAAGCTCCACCTCAGATTCCTCTGAGGCCTGGAAGGAGAACATCTCTTGTGGTTTTTGTTTTGACGAGTCTTCAGTTACAGGCTGTTTTATTTTGTTGTAATTCCTACGGCTGATCAAATTTGTCATCATGGACAAGCTTCTGCCTTGATGTCTCAGGTTTTTCACACATTGTTGAGACAGCTTCTTCTTCTGTTTCTGTCTCATGTAGCCATGTTCCCACTGTCCTCCCCTCTCTCTGTCTAACAGGTACCAGACGCCGGAGTGTGACAGTGCTGCACGATCTCGTGTCTCAGATACAGAAGATCCCTTCCAAGGCAGAGACCTGACAGGTTTTCTTCACTTCTCACTGCAGTTCAATTCATTTTTTGGATTGCAGAAACATCCTTCAATTCAGTCTTAGTGTTTTGTGTTATTCTTTACAAGACAGCAGTGCAAAAGTGTTAATAATAACCCCATGCACACCACTTGAGCTCGAGCTGTGTAGTTACAGTTGCTGATTGGGCAGGTGAGTGGTTTAAAGAAGTTAATTAACAGTATTTTAGCTCTGTGGCTTGGAAAGTCTATTTGCACTACTGTAAAATACATTCTGCCCTCTTCATCCCATCGGAGATCCGAGACTTTAAATTAAGAAGCTGAAGCAGACTTTTAGGTGTTGGATTCCCCGGCAGCAAAGATCAGAGACTCTCCTCCTAAACCAGAGGTCGTAACCTCGCCTCATACTCCTCTGCCCTTGTTACTGCTCACTTACTTTTGTTGCCCCTCTGTTTCCCCATCATTTAAGGTTGCATTGTAAGTCTTATTTAATTCCCCATCTGGTGAGTTTACAGAGTCAAGCATGACTCCTGACTGTGCAGCAGATGTGTGGCATGTTTTATAGAAGGTGTGAGTGTTGCGGGGTGTGGTGGCGGGCTGTGGGGGGGGGGGCGGCTGGGGTGTTGGAGACCACAGGGTACTGAGTGGAGATATTTTTATGTACTGTAAAGGGATGTTCTGAACCGCCACAACAAAGCACAATATTTCATGGTCGTCACATCAAGGCCAGAGGAGAAAAGAATGCTAGAGAGGGCAGTCTATTAACAGCATGCAGCCGCAGGTTCAAGCTCAGCATACACAAAGTGGCACAATAACACCTCTGTCAGGAGAGGCAGATAAGAGCTCTTCCCCCGAGACCAAAGGCTGGAATCTGTTCACTTCCAGTTCAGTCAGTTCAGGAGCTGTGTGGTTAACCTTAATAAAAACATTAAGGTACAGTTTACAGAAATTAATTCATCTGCTCAACAGCGTTAGAACTAAGGTGTGTGTCTGCCTCTCTTTCATGGTTCTCTCAGTTTTAGGGTGTATCAGGGATTTTAAGTTGACTAAACCAGCTGCTCTGTGATCAGTTTAGAACAAAGAGAGAAAAGATCTAATGTCGGTGAATCCAGTTTTATCTGGACACAGTTTGAAAAGTCTGAACGTATCTTCAATACGTATCTAAAATGACCGTCCTGTCTATGCCTGATAAGGTGTGTATATTTATAGAGGTGCAGCTGTGTGACGCTGCCAGGGGTCCCTGCACCACACCACCCTTGACACCTTGCCACATAGGCAGCATACAACATGATGGCTTGTGCTTCGTAACACCCCAATTTAACACTTGGATTAAGGCACAGCAAGGCAGTGCTTTCTCCGAGCTTGTCGCGTCGTAGGAAATGCTAATTGGATTCACCTGGCTAGGCAGCGGACCACCTCCCACAGAACTGAGCCGGCACCAACAAAAACCCCAAAAAAAGGGAATGAAAAGACGAACAGAGCAGAGAACAAGGAGGCCACAAGCACTCAGAGGAAGGGGAGGAGGGGGATCGACTGAGAAAGCTCGAGTGAAAAAGAAAAAAGAATGAGAAGATTAGTTTACTATGCAGCTGCGTTTGAAGTTTCCCTTTAAGAGACACAATTAGGAGGGAAAAATTTGCACTGGTTTAGCATGCTATTAAAACCATACATCTGGGCAATTAAAAAGAGCTACCCAAGGTGTTCAGAATCGTGTCATAAAAGTTAACAGGTCTGCGCCGCTCAACAAAACTCTCTCATCACCACACACTTCTGTTCCACCTCTCGCCATGTGCTTCAGCTCTGCTTTGTGAAGTATTATGTATTTCACCTCTGTTTAATATACGTTCATAATGATTCAGCCGTGAGTGTGAAGGTAAGCCAGTTCACAGAGACACCTGGTTTGTCAGTAAGCTCTGGATAAGGTTTGCATTCTTCTTCTTGCACTGCGTAACAGCCGTTTGACATCTGTCACACTGGCTCGCCTGTATGAGGCACTTCAGCTTCACTGTACCGTGATGACTCAAATTAGTTGTGGAAGGTAATTTTGGTGTATTTTTGTCTTTGATTTGTGCCAGGCTGCCCAGAGGGGAAGAAAGTGGAATTCATTACAAGCTTGTTAGATGCCCTCACCACTGACATGGTGCAAGCCATAAACTCACCAGCCCCCTCTGGTGGTGGGAGGTAAGTAGTGTCACGTAACACTGAAGCGTTGTACCTGAGCAGGATACCTCAGGGATGATTCCTCATGGGAAAAAAAATCCTTGTCTGGTTTTACTCAAACAATAATTTCCCTCTGGATTTTTCTGAATTGAAGGTTAATATTTTGTCTCTGGCAGTGTGCAGGTCTTGGCACAGACTCTGACAGGGTTTGATGTTCACTTTCCATCAATGATAGACGTACAGTATATAAACTGATGGGACTGAAAGGTATTTGGATTGTCCTGAAGAAAAGAAAGATTCATTCTGCAAAGCAAAGCAGAACTTTGATTTTAAATTATTTTTATTGCAAGTTCAGCTTTGATGAAATAAGACGTCAGTTTCTGACATAAAATAAGACGGCCTGACGTATCCAGATCTTTTCCAGCACTGAATGTGGTGATTTCATTCCAGTAGGAATCAAAACAAATCGATGTTTGTGGAGTGTAACGTGATGACACATGAACAGGATTAAATTTGTCCTTTATCAGCCTACCTTTACAGCAAATTCAAAGTTAGTTATTGTTTCTGTATTTATGCGAACCTCATGCTTTCACTCATATCTGTTCATCTAACCCTAATCAGGTTTGTTGAGCCTGATCCCAGTCACACTTTAGAGGAGAGGGTGGTACACTGGTACTTTGCCCAGCTGGATAACAACGGCAGCCATGACATCAACAAGAAGGAACTCAAGCCGTTTAAGAGGTACCTGAAGAAGAAAGCCAAACCCAAGAAATGCGCCCGCAAGTTCACCGACTACTGTGACCTGAACAAGGACAGGGCCATTTCCCTGCAGGAGCTGAAAGGCTGCCTGGGCGTCAGCAAGGAGGGTAAGAGGAAAAGGGAAAGCTGGGGGGGAAAAAACTGAACAGGATGGTTGAGAGTGGGTTGACGGGGTCATAGAGGAGGGTCATGAACCCGGGATGAACTTCAGGCCAGCTGGGAAACTCTGCACAGAGAGTCTCTCCTTTGGCATGCAGAGCTCACATCCAACAGCTACTTCAAGGAAATCTAAACAAATGAAACTCATTACAGAAATTAAAAATTGAGGATTTATGAGAGGCACTTTGTTGTGTTTTATGTTAACTACACGACAAAACTATTTCTGTGTACTCCCACATTAGAGTTGTATTAATATATTCATCACGCCAGTTTGAGAAAAAAAAAAATCAAGTGAGTCAGTGGTTTAGAGGAAGGGATGAAGTAACTGTGGTGCATGTGACAAACAGATGTGTTGGCAGTCTAAATAAGGTGCACTGCTCCACTTAGCATGCACTGATGAATATTTAGACAAGGCTAATATATTAGCGGATCCTAGACGCTGTCTGGGCCGGAAAACTGAAACTACTCATCATCAGTGTACAGACCGGTCCTAGAGATCATTAACAACTGTCAGAGCAGCTTACAGCGAGGCTGCTGCCAGCTAGAATCCCAAACGTCACACAGCCAAGAAAAAAAAACATTTTTCTGAAAGTTTGAAGTAGCTCGAAGATTCCCAGGAGACGTGACACATTTAAACACATACAGGACAAAGTAAACTTTCAAATTTACAGATAGCTGCATTGATGCTACATAAATACTGCTGCTGTATATTTAAAGTATACTATGTTATATTTGAAGTTTTAATGACTTAAGAACAAGACATCCACCTCTATGGTTTAATCTTGTGTTTGTCTTTTGCAGGCAGCTCAACGACAAGTGGCAGCCAAGGGACAAGGCAAGGGACAAAATTATTCAGTAAGGCAAACTAATGCTTTCACTAACTGTGGCTGCCTCGGCTCTGAGTGCTGTAGCTGGCTTAATGTGTAACCCATTAACATGCGCCCTGGTGAAATACATCAGTTTGGAGAAGATACGTTGACACAGCAGTGTTTGATTTATGTGACACTTCAGTTTGACGTGTGCGTATTTGTGTATATGTATGGATGTGGGGTTGTGTGTGTGTGTGTGTGTGTGTGTGTGTGTGTGTTCATGGCTACGATGGAGTCATCTGTTGTGCTCGTATTGCAGAGCGTGGTTTTGCCTCCTGTGAGTAACATATCATCTGATGACAAAGATAGAAATGACATCTGTGGTTTTATTGATTGACAGTCCTGAAAAGAATTAAGACAACTCACTTAAGAACATACGTTGACTTTTGTTGGGTTGCAACGTTCGCTTTCACTTCATTGATTGATCTGCTCATTATTTTCCCAATTAATCGATAATTCTGTCTATAAAATGTCAGGAAATAGTGAAAATATTCATTATAATCTGCTCAAGCCAAAGTTGTCATCTTCAAATGTCTTTGAATCGGATCATGACAAAGAAAAACATCCAGTCTTAAACACTGGTTTGGCATTTATGCTTCAAATATAAAATATTTGAAAAATAGTGATCAGACTTCTTTGCTGACTGTCTTTCTGTTTCTTAGTCTCGCTCTCTTGATTTGTCGGGATTCCCCCCATTGAGTGATTATTGGTCCCATTGGCGCTGTTGACTCTGGCCACTGGGACAGTTCAGCGCCACATAGCGCTGAGGTCATGCGTTTACCCTGGCGCTGTCCCACCGCGCCTGGAGAACAGTGGCTCGGAGCGGGCATAACGTCAGGCCTCTTGGACCCTGGGCTCAGCTGCCAGGATAAACAGCCCCGGTATTGGTAGAGCAGAGATGGAGGCTCGGTTGGTTGTTTTTTTCGCTGTGGTCACCGAATCTCTCACCTTCATGCTTAAGAGCTGGAGGCAAATGGCCTGACAGCTTTATATGGCTCCTTATGCTGCCACTCAGGCACTGGAAGCTAGTGCTAGATTATTGTGGAGAGGTATTTAAAAAGAGACAGAGACAGAGCAAACCAGCATGAAAGAAGCAGGAGTCTGTGAGAACATATGGCAGCATTCTGCCTTGACTAAGATAGACGGCCATTGTGTTCAGGTATGCCTAGCTGATCCTCAGTGGCCTGGATCCCTTTAAGTCAAGATGCCTTTGCCAGGCATTAAATCTTATCATGCTCTGTCGCAGTTTTGGATCGTCACTGGAGTGTTGTTGGACATATTTACAGTTTACAGTACGTGCTTTTGGTTGAAGAATTGCGAGCATGTGGGGCAGAGTGCAGCACATCTGTATGCTCCTGACACGTTGGCAACAGCAAAGGAAAACATGTGAATACCTTGTGTGAGATCCGAAGTGCTGGAGAGGGTGGCATCCACCGTCTGAAGAGGCTGGAAACCTCATTATAGATGAGATATGAAGCAGAAGCCCAGGGCAGTGATTTGCTCTGTAAACGCATCTCACAGGCAGGCCGTCGAGATGAGCAGCAGCAGGTCTGGTGGCTCGGGCTGCCTGAGCTTTATGTCTCCTTCACTGTAATGAACAAAAAGATGTTGCAATTTTAAACTTGTTGCGACGGGCTTTGGCAGCAGCGTTCTCCGTGTTCTTTTTGAAAATCTTAAACCCATTTAGAAAGACAAACACACGCTTGAATAAGTACAAACACATGCGGGCGTGCATGTATGAATGCTCGCACGCACAAGAATCCACCAAACATGGGCAAACACAAATATTGTATTGATATTTGAGGATCTACTGTGGGTGCTTAAAGCTGTATTGGGCAGCAGGATGCATCAGCTGTTGGTAAGGATAAGAAGTTAGTGTATTTTCTTTCATGCCCAGCATGCATGTGCTACTTCATGCATGGTCAGACTGTGCAGGAATAACTCATTCATCTATACGGAGGCTGAAGCAGTGAAGCACACAGTCCTGAAAACCTTCTTCTCCAGTTTAAAGTTGGTATGAGGAACGTTTAAAGCCAACCTATCCTGTGACCACTCGCCTCGGTCGTTCACTTTGAACTGAACTCAGGCTGTTCAATATCTCAGCAGCTTAGATAGCACGGCCTTATAAATGAAGCACGGGTATGCAGGTGCCTTCTAGATGTCAGTGGTGAATATCTAACCTTTTCAAATCACTCACAGTCTTGAGAAATTACAGCGGTTTAAGGGTAGTGACAGCAGCATGAGCATAGATTATATCGACATGTAACCATTGTAAAATGGTTTAGGAGGAGGAAATCTGAATTTTTAGGTTTTGAGGAGGCATTTTGTAGGACAACCTTTGAAAAAAATGAATTCTATTTCTACCAGTTGGGTTACACTGAGGACATGGATTCATTATAATCCCAAAAAACGAAGGAATATTAGGAATATTACCACCTCGTTACTGAAGGTACTCTAGACTATTTCAGACTTCCTACAGGTGAGTCTTGTGTTGACAAAGACAGTCAGACATGACACACATGCTTTCTGTGTCCTGTCAGCCGTTTTATGTCAAACTCCTCTCTTCCTTTCTCGTCTCCTTTCCTGCGCTCTCGTCTGTCCTGGCTGTGTCCGTCATTAGGCAGGAATGAAAGGAGGGCATTATGAGGCAGGCCTGGCACAGAGGCTGCAGGACCATTAGAGAGCCGAGAGCCCCGTCCTCTCAGAGCCAACAGCACTTACTCCACACCACTTGTGTTTTAATTACTGTGACATCAGCTCGACACACTGTACTGTGTTAAAGGTAACAGAGGTCAACAGAGAG
Organism: Nibea albiflora; assembly: GCA_014281875.1. Classification (NCBI taxonomy): domain Eukaryota; kingdom Metazoa; phylum Chordata; class Actinopteri; family Sciaenidae; genus Nibea; species Nibea albiflora. The sequence continues at coordinate 2,174,890 of CM024799.1, read as the reverse complement.
GACTCTGACAGTAAGATGAGCATTGTTTTGTTCACCATGACTACCTGTAACAGTTTACTCCCAACATTTCTTGGGCCGACAGTAAACCCAGGCCTGTGTATCCAAGTCTTTTATCCCCAGTTGTACATGTACAGGTATACCATGATTCCCAGCTCTTGAGCCAAGTGTCTTTATTGGCTAGTCCCAGGTGAGGCGAGGCGATTCACCGCTAGACGGGATCTGCTTTCAGCTCTTTATCACAAGTGGGGCCAAGGTGTCCAGGGAGAGGCCAGGAGGCTTTGTGTTGTTAATGGCACAGACAGTGTCCTCAGTGACTGAGAGGAGAGGAGGGAGAGGACCATTTGCTGCTCTGGAGCCTGGTAATTGCAAAGGCGATTCATCAGCACTACTGTAGCTCAGCTCCTTACAACAGAGACATTTATCTGAGCTAAAGAGAGGAACAACATGACTTCAGTGGAAAGAGATCAAATCAATTCAAATTTTATTTGTATATCCCGAAGTCATAAACACATTTTGCCTCAGAGAGCTTTACAATCTGTACAGGGGGTGACACCCTCTGTCCTTAGACCCTCAGTTCCAGTGAGGAAAAACTTTTAACAGGGAAAAGAGGTGGAAGAAACCTCAGGAAGAGCCACAGAGGAGTGATCAGTCTCCCAGGACGGACAGACGTGTACAGAACAAATCAACAGATGAATGATGAAATGATTACAGTAGCAGTGGAACCTGTGATAGAGACACAGATGCACAGCAGCAGCAAGTCATAAACTGTGATGGAGATCTGGTGGCAACAATGACAGTAATAATAGTAGTAATATAAGAGATATCAGGAAATATTGTGGAATAGTTTAACAGTTAGAATTTGCTGCTAACGCTGCCAAGGTAAAAGGTTTATGACACAAACATGTCAGAGCTTACAGTGCAAATAATAGTCACCAGGATCAACTGCTCATGGTAGAAATAGGTGGCTGTAATGTTTTACTTCATACATGTGAACTCCCTCACATGGAGGGTGACCTGTGATTTATGGAGAGCTGGAGCGGTTGTGATGCTTTAAGGTCTGAACAGAATCCTTGACTCTGAAGCAAATGCATCGTCTGAGTGCGTCGTGAAATCAGCTGGACTTCTATTTCATGGCTGACATAACCAGCACAGACAGAGCGCACCTGCACATCCACAAAGCCTCCAGTCGTCTAGACAAACACACACAGCGCGTATGCACACCGTGCAGTTCGATGGAAACACATGAAAACATAAATATTACTCCATTTTAAAACATGCAAACACACACATACAAATGGGCGCATACAAACAGATTCACACACACACACACACACACACACACACACAGTCTGAGCTCTCACAGGCCTCAAGAGGACCTCTACTCCCCTCTGACTGCCATCTGTAAGCAATCTAAGCTCTTTAACCATCTCCTTTTCTCCCAGGCCTCTCCTTTCTTTCCTTCTTTCTTTCTTTCTTGACTCTCTGGCCCCCTCACCCACTCATCTGATTGATGAGCGAGCGGTCCATCCCTTGTGCAGCACACTGACTGTCCCATGCAGTTTCAGCACGAATACAACACAACACACAACTTCAGAGACCTGTTGAGTTATAGCTCGGTTGTAGCATAACGTCAGCACATGTGATGGTGCATACGGACCGTTTGGGTGTAGGTCGGGTACAGCTGCTGAGCAGTCAGTCTTTAGTTAGTTACCACTGACTATTCTTGCTTTACTTGAAGAAACTTCAGACGACATGTTACTGACAGCAAAAATAAAATACGGGAATTTAAATACATAGAAATTAAACGGTTACAGTTTTACAGAAGTAATAAACACATGATGGGAGAAGCCAAACAAGATTTACTAAAAAAAATAATCTTAATTTTATTTTTGATTCTTGGTTAAACTAAAATTTACAGTTTTATTGTTTAACTGACAAACAACAACAAAAAAGGATGGATCTGTTTTCCACATGGTCATTCAGAAATAACATTCAGCATGTAATTCAATAGATAATCTTATTAGATGTTACATACATTATTTAAATTGTGTGCAAGTCTGTCCAAGTGAGCTTCTGCCTGTTGAGCGATGGCATTGTCTTGTCACGCAACAGCTTTGAGTGAGCGCATCTGCATGCTGGATACGAAAACAGATGAGTGAATACATTTTCTCCCCCTCCCCTCTTCTTTCCCTCTCTTGTCTGTCTGTCTGTCTTTTTGTTCCCAGTAGGTCGTCTGGTGTGAGAAGAGAAGGATCCAGAAGCTGAGACGAGAGCAGAGGGCACAGAGGGAAGGCATCTGTACGCTTGCTGACAGGAAAGAGAAAGATGGAGCAGAAAAATTAAGAAGTTCCTGAGTTAAAAAAAAAAAAAAAAGAACAGAAAAACAAGAAAAGAAAACGAAGCGGCGCCAAAATATTTGCACTTTCTCCTCCCTATGTTTGACATTTTATCTGTCTGTACGTGTTTTTTTTCCTCTTGAAGAGACTGAAAATGTCTAGGTAAGAATGAGAATATATTTGTAAAAAGATAACTCTCCACTGGAAGACGTGTATGTCACCACATTTCCCCTCGTGTTTAGTCTGCTGCTGTGATTCCTTCTGTCCTCAGATAACAGGAACAGGCACTAACACACATTTTGTGGCCATTAAATTCAACACTTCCCCCATTACATATAGCCGCACACAGGCCAGTGGTAACTCACTAAACAGGAGCCTACAGTGAGTCACAGTAGCCCAAATGTTGTTCTGTAGAGAACTTAAAATGAAGACGTGAGTATGCAATATTAAGTGAACAGCATGTATCAAACTGTGACCATGAAGTCTAATTCATCAGGCCAGAATTAGCTGTATGAATCCCCTTGCACTGTGCAGAACTTTCTAGACATATTTACATATGGGGTAAGAATCAGATCTTTGTGAACGATGTCCGCAGTGAGTTATGTCTGGTTTTTGTTCAGTACATACCAGAGTAGGGGAAGACTAGCTGTAAGTAAGTCATTACTTTACTTTCTTACCACACAGTTACTAAAGATGAAGTTTTCTCAGTTGCACATGCATTGAGGTTTTCATTGTTTTTCTACTTGTGCTAAAACAATAATTATAGTTAAATTCAAAAAGGCAAATTTAAAAAAAAATGTGTAGCAGCGCTCGGTAATAAAAGTAATCTGAGTACTTTTAAAGTCATGCACTCCCTCCCCAACATCGGTACAGTGCATGCACAGTATTGCAGCGTAGCAGCCAGGAGGTAAAACATTTCCGCGTTTGCGTCAGTATGAACATATTAAAGCTGCATTAATTAACATGTTAATCAGTTCCTTCCTTGTAGACATAGCAACATTATTACAGAGCAACATTATCATCCCGTCAAATATTTACTCTCTATTTAGCAGCCAGTTGCTAACTGTGTTCGTCTGGTGTTTGGTACTTGGGCAGGTGGCATATAGTCGGTTCATCATAGATTATTTGCTGACTGCAGTTCGATTAGAGCGCTGAGACCAAACTATGTATAGTAAATGTGCCATGAAAGCAATTAGTTAAAATAAAAAAGCTGCAGAGTTGGTGAGGGTTCGTCTGTCTAAGAGACCAGCTAAAGGAGCTAGATGTATGAATTCGTACTCCAAGGAAATTGTGGGCAGCATATCACCAGCTCAATGTTACTAGTTTTATTACTTCAAACAATCAAGCCCCAAATAACAGCTAAAGAGCCATTTCCAGTATGTTAATGATGAATTCCATGTTGCAAAGTGTTGGTGTTGATGAGTTCATCAGGCTCCACTGGCTACCTTAACAAATTATGACCTCAACAATCTCTGACAAAGACCCCCTGGTGGGGATTAGATTTTTCCACAACAGATTACAGTCCGGAGAATGAGTTTTAAACATTCTTAATAGCACCAGGAAAAAGAGGAGGCACAGATGACTAAACCCGACCAGTAAATGGAGTGAGATGTTTACATGGCAGGGTAACCCGTTAACATCTGCTCTTTTCGGCTGTCATATTCACATTCATCCCAGTTATTGTAAACAACATGCGGCATTGACAAATGCTAGTTCCGAAAATAAATATTTGAGTCTCCTCTGTAATATCAGAGTACATTTTTGTGTATGTAAACACATTCATTGTCTGTCTTCCAACAGTTGATGTCAGTCCTGCTCTGTGAAACACTTACCACCACACATACTTGGAGCTTTGCCACCTTATATAAGACAATGCAGTAAGTCTCTTAAGATACCCCCCAGGGTATCAGATTAATGGGAAAATGACCGAGCGGGGAGGAAAAACAGAAAAAGACCTTTTGGAATGAAAATAAATAAATAAAACTTCCTCGTCACATTTGGGCACAATTGAGTTTCAAAATTGAAGAATCATGCATTTGCTATTGTGGTCTGAACGCTTTTTTTTTTGTTTTGTTTTGTTTTTTTGAGTTGTGTATTTCTTAGCATATTCCCAAAAGTCACTGCAGTGGCTCATGAACATAAGACTAAAAAAGGCTCCTTGTAAATATGTATAATAACCTTTGTTTGTTTGTTTGTTTGACTAAATTTCATTGAGGGGCATATGGGTGTTCACTTACTTCACTGTCATTCTGGCTTATTGTAAAAAATATATCTGAATACATTTAACTGTGTTTACATGATGTCAAACTTTAGGCCATAACAGTAGCTAATTCACATCATTGAGATGCTTAGACCAGACTGGATGTTATCAGCTCTGAACACTGTTTATTTTATCTGTGTTGGGGTTATTTGACTATTTCATTTGTGTTTTACAATTCCTGCCATCATCACTACACGAGAATGTATACGGTATCTGGAGCTCAGTCCACCACAATAACATCAAGTCCAGTTGGGTCTAATTTGAACTGGACAGTTATGTCAGTTCTCTTTCTTAGACGGCTGTGCAGTCTCTCCTCAGTCCAGGTTTGAACACTGGGCTTGTGTGTCTGCTGAAGTGCTTCCAGACGCTACAGAGATCACATGAGAGATCTAAAACAACCTAACAGGCCAATAATCACTGCTAATCACGATGGGAGATGAATAGTGAAGGGGGCTTACAGATGACTGTCAGTCTGACGGGGAGAAGCCCAGATTGTCTTGCCACTCACCAACCACTTTTCCAATGCAAAACCCCAATAAGCTTGTCAAGACCATCTCTAAATGTTTTGATAATATTTCTTATTCATAGCTGAAGAAATTAGATCTGTTGGAAAACAAAACACCGAGACGTGTTGTCTTTGGGTGAAATTGGTCAATGTAAATGTTGAGGCTTGAGGTGTAGCTGTTTGGCTAAGCAATGAAAACGAAAATGCTTCTCCACTTTCATATAGGCTTGATTTCCTGAGCTGTTGAACCTGTGTCATGACACACTCATACAAGACTAAACAAGACAGGACCAAAAAGAAAAACAGGCGAACATACATAGACTGATAAAAGCCAGAGTTTATGAAGTACATCTTGGCACACGGCAGTATCTTACACCTGGGTTGTATCATTTTTCTGGGTAGTGCGCGTTTTTTCCCACCTGAACAGTGACATAAATTTAAAAGCGGCCATAATGATAAACATAATACCTGATAAACATACCAGCTATGAACTCACTGTTGTAGGGTCAATTTTGGTTACAACCACCAAAAACTCAGATTAAAGCTATCATTTATATGAAGAGAATGAATGTACGCACATTGTATCCCAGCGTTTGGTCTGCATTACTACAAACGTTGAGTATGTTTAAAAACTTCTTAAATATGAAATAAGAAAACCATTCAGATGTTTTTATATTTCTAGAGCTACAACTCTTCCCATTGAAACTTGTACATGTGGTACAATCATGCCAGCAAACAACAAAAGCGACAATAATATAGAACTTTCTACCACATTTATTCAAACTATGCTCAGTTTTTTTTTCTTGTGCAATGGAAAAGCATTTTGAACTCTAACAGAAGACAGGCTCTCTGGGGGGAAGAAGGAAATCAATACTGACCCCTATTGGTGTAGATGGTTTACTGCAGTCTGTGAGTTCACACATTGAACCCTGTTAGCCTGATATGCACAAGGAGTTCACACTTACTACACCAGCATCAACCATGCCAATTGAATTTCATGAACTGACAATAAATATTTTTAAAAGGATCATCTCTTGTATTTTCTTAATTTTACTGGGACTCATGTGCCACAACTGATTTATTAGAATGTTACGAATAACTAAAGGATGGATGCCATAAATGATAATTAGCTAATTGTCTCCTCCTTTGAATGTTGAAACCGGCCTACAAAGACACACTCTGCTTGGCCTGTTGATTTGTGTGTGGTGTAAGATTTAAGGATGAGACTTCAAAGGTGTGGATGTTGTCAGTGCATGATGGGAGGCGGGGGGCTTCGGGGGTGAAGTTGGTGGTGATGGGGGCGGTTTGAAAACGAGGGAGGGGAGAGAGAAAGGGTTGAATCACAGATGAAATTGGAGCCAAGAGGCAGCTGCAGTACATCTGTCTTGTACTGACACATGTGGCATTTGACTTCCAGTGTGAAGTTCAAAAGAGTTTTATAATGACGCAGCTGCTTAGGGATGTATGTGCATGTGTGTGTTTTCTCTTTGTGGAAGGTGGGGTGAAGGGTGGATGGGTTGCCAAAGGGGTTTCATAGGTGAGGACTGGAATTTGGAGTTTTGAAAGTGACGTGTGGACAGTACAGGTTGTTTCAGGAAGTTTGTAACGCGTTTTTAAACAGTCTGTGCTACTCATCCGCCCGATCATTTCACAGCACTCACAGGTCTTAAAAAGTGTTTACTGTACATAAATATTATGATGCAGCATGTCTAAATTTGGATCATCTGTTATTAACATGGGAAATAAGAGCTATCTGTGCATGTAAGAGGTGCTCTGTTTGAGCCCAATACAATTACCCATTATTTTACATTTCCCACATGTTTTGCTAGTGATGTGTAATTTTCTGCTTTGTGTGCATTGAAACACTTAGAAACAGATCAAAAACACCATTACAGGTAATTAGAGAGGGCCATTAGCTTGTGCGATAGCCAAACATTAGCGGTGGGGGGATGACGGTGCACACTGCTCACCATTTGTGCCTGATGTCCCGTGCGCCTGCAGCAGCACCTGCACAGCAGCCTGAGCACAGGGTCAGGGGGGTTGCCTGCCAGGAGGCCAGGGCTCAGGGGTCAGAGGTCATGTTCCAGACAGGCGTATCCACACGCTGATTGAGAACTCAGCTGCAGGAACAGAGCTTGCAGGTGGACGACGCATTTTAGCCCCCGATGCCAACTATTCTTTTTGTGTTATACTTTGTTTGGGGCACAACAGATTAGTTAAATATAGTCCTGTGACATCAGTTCGGCTTTCTAAGTAGATTTCCATTGTAAATAAGAAATGGAAGCAAACAGGGGGCCGGTACACTCAGTAGAGAGTGAAATTGGGAGAATTTCAGTTGCAGAAGAATTTGGAACTTTTATTTTCTTGTGATTTAAAAGCACAATATTTTTATTCTCTGAAGTCTGAAAATAAATCATAAAAAAGGTACACAAAGTACAAAATACAATATCTAATATTTGAAAATGCTGACATCTAGCAGCAGATGGAAAATAGCAATGCATCATTTACAACATTAATCAGGAATAAAGACTTGAAATGTGAAACTAGCACTGTTTTTTAAGTACACTGTTTTATGGGAAGTCTTTTGTTTTGTCTTCAATGCTGCTCAACTATTTCACAAATGAGTCAGTGCACATTATCTGTTTTTCATCACCTCCAGGCCTCAGGGGCCATTTAATATTTATTTGTACATATTTTACTTAACTTTTATGATAAAGATTATTTTCATGCACAAAAGATGTGGTTTGTGGCTAAGCTGGGGAATGTTTCCTCGCCCGACATTATGATTAAGTTCATCTTTCTGCTCCATACTTTTGTTTGTTTGGCTCATACGACTTGGCAGCAAAAAGCAGTTACTGCCCATTTGGATTTGTTCAAGAGGCAGGTGTGTGTGTGTGTGTGTGTGTGTGTGTGTGTGTGTGTGTGTGTGTGTGTGTGTGTGAGTGAGTGTGTGTGTGTGTGTGTGTGTGTGTGTGTGTGTGTATATCTAACATGATGATTTCATTTTGCAGTCACTTATTTTACTAGTAGAAATACTCATATAGTCTTTACATAGAGATATGTTTGCACATAAACATGCACACAAACAGAACACACACTCTTGTGTAACTCTTTCGATAAGACTGGATTAGATTAAACAAATGAACACAGGACATGCCAGTAAGTACGAAGCGATTCGTCAGCTTTGAAGGCATGAAAACCACAAAACTGAAGTAATGAGATTTAAGTAAGATTTGAAGGATTCTATGACTTCATAGGCGGGAAATATAGGAACCATTAAGTATATGGACACACAATTGGAGCAAACATTCATTAAAATATAGTGAACACATAAACAAAACACCCACAGGCCCACACATAAATTTGCATGGAAACACATGCAAGCAAAAAAACAAAGCAGAATCACCACAACCAGATCATACAAACATAAAAAACAACACATCAGGCCGGAGCTGCACCTCATGTGATCTTTGCTCGGTCTGCTCATGTGCATGTTGCTTCTGTCACACCTCCAGGACTGACTGATGTTTGAAAATGATACATGCACTGCATGAACTTCTTTATACACAGACAGGCTGACCGACCGCTGGGAGCGTCTTAGACCAATATTTGGAATGCGGTCGCAGGAGAAGAAGAGACGGTGTGCACACATGCAGCATGCGATCCGGCTGCTGTCTGTTAAATCCCTGAAGCTGTAAATTGTCACAGCATTGTGTGATGGGTGTTGCCTTTAAGACAGTCAGCAAATCCTCACCTAGAATATGCAAGTATGCTGCTGTACAATAATCTCTGTAGTTACTACATTATGCAGAAAGTAGGCTTTTCTAATTCAGATCAGGAGGGAAACTAGATCAAGACTTATTTTTCCTCATTAGATTGCTACTATTTTTCAGCTATTCTCTCCTTCCAAACAGATAAAATGAACACAGATGTGTGTAATCAGCAGGCTCAGTCATAACAGCTATTACCTTGCACACATATCCATTACAATTTACCCACATGTGAGGGGATTACTAGAAGGAAAAAGCTGTCGATGGTGTTATGTATCAACTGGAGCTGAAGTGCTATTTGGGGAAAAGCAGCAGAAACGCAGACATTAACACTAATGTAATAAAGTATTTTCCCACTATGGTGAAACAACGTGGCTTTTCTTTGTTAACCTAATTTCATCTTTCTAAAACATGATTATAAATTGTGCACGAGGTTAAAGTTGCAGAATATAACTCACATTTTTGATCATGTCTCACATTTCTTCATTAGCTGTAGGTTTCCTACTCTTTGTATGAAGTATTGTGTCAATAAATAATCTCAGCATTAGTAAGTTTACTAATTTTAAGTCTACTGGAAACATTTTTTCTTAGTTCCTAGAAAGACCCAACGTTAGCCACAAGTATACACACACGCAGAGCTAAAGCACGTGGCTGTATTATTGCCAAAATGCCAACGACATGCCTTTCAGACCTGATCTAGGAACAGCTGTGTTGTCTCCAACAGAGTTAATTTGAAGTTTGTGTGCAGCAGATGAACTGATCTTCAGTCAGTTAAACCTCAGGATGTCGATCAGCTGGTCCATGAGAACCAGAAGAGGCCTGCGGCTGCCATTTTGTCAGGACTGCCCCAAATTCACCAGCTGGGTGTGAGTTCATCACTGGACTCACTCGTCCAGTGTGTGTGTGTGTGTGTGTGTAGTTTCCAGTAGTTGTGCGTTTACACAGTTATATCTGAAGCTCAGGGATGAAGACGGATCAACGTGCAACGCTCAGGAACATTGGTGAGAACTTGGAGAAAGGTATACATGTAGAGACAGACAGATGTTCGTGTAGATGCTGCTGTAGCTGGAGATAATGGATATGAAGGCTGTACTGCATGCATAATTCCATAAACAGATGGTAAAGGTGTTATTATGTAATACCATCAGGATTTTACCTAACCTGTCGTCCAACGGATCAGCTGTATTACTGTTTTTATAGGATCTTTCAGTTTAATTTGACCTCATACTCAATATATGAACTGAGTGGATACACTTTAGTTATTAATATCAGGCTACGAGTTACATGGACATTTTTATGAGCTCTACTCCACAGCAGGTAAGCTGACATAAAATGTTGCAAGTATAAAATTGTTCTGATTTCTACCTGATTTTGATTTTTACTAATTACACTGATTTGATTTCAAGTATTTCTTGACATCCTTCCTCATAAGAATATTTTTTATTTGTCTTGAAACATTCAGGACATCTGGACTTGAGAAACTGAATCTGTAAACGGCTGTTTTTGATTTGTTTGCTGCTCGGCGACCATAAAAACTGAAATTTATTGAAAACATGAAAATGAACACAACAGAAAAAAATATTTGTTTACAAGTAAAAGTCTACAAAATATTTAATATGATGTGTGAAAGTAGTCTCTTTGGTTTACTTTACTGTACAGCGTGGTGCTTTCTATTTTCACAGCAGCAGAAGTCAGGAAAAGATAAATGCACCAGCATCTTGAGGAGGTGATAACTCGTCTCACCCAAACAAATGGCACCACAGGAGGTTTGTTTGTTTTCGCCCTTTTTTTTTCTTTACAAATGAAGACAGTCTGACAGAAGGAGCACTAACACTCACTTGTGGTAATTAGAATTCTGAACATCTTGCCAGTGTGTGAAAACACTGTGGTTCCTGCCATCCTTGACCTTTACAGATAGTTATACGGTGGGTTGTTTTTGGAGAACCATGAAGGCTCAGCGGGTTTAGTCACTGAGCTGAAGTAAAATTTCAATTTTCGAATAATTGGAACTCACAAAAAAATAATTGGAGCTACAGTTCATTTGGTTTTACGTTATTAAATTATGGTTGTGCAAATAAAACGTGAAAATCTTGGAAAAACATGTTGGTCATTTAAAATAATTACGTCTTGAAAGAATTATTTGAACATTTTCATGTTACTTTTAGAGGTTGACCAATTAATATTTATTCAGAAAAGTAAAAGTAAAGTGTCACTGACCTCACCGCTGTCACAGAGCCACCTCACAGCCACACTCCTGACCTCCATCCTGGCAGCAGTGCTCGGTTCCCTGCAGATTGGCTACCACACAGGCAACGTCAACGCTCCAGCCAAGGTGAGCTGCACAGACATGAGCTAAAAGAGGGAGAGACATGACACAAATAGTTCAGTTTCATTCACATTCTACTATTTTCAGGGTATTTTATTTATTTCAGGCACTTTCTGTGCAAATATACTGTACATCAAGAGAGAAATAACAAGTTTGCATTAAACTGCAACAGAAACATCATGTGGACAGTAGAACAGGTCCATGCCAATATCAACACAAAATATCATGCACAGTGAGAATCCATCTGAACATCAATATCTCAGAGCCTCAATAAAACAGTGGATAAAGTTAACAGCTCCCTGAAACTCTCAGGCTCAGCTCCAGTCCTCGCTCCGCCGGGTTGGCAGGGTTTGCTTTTTCACAGTTAGACTACACTAAACATTTGCAGATCTTCAGATTTAACATTAAAGGAATCCACATTCTTATTCTATTTTTAGACTACTGAATTATGTTATCAAACTTAATAATAATAATAATAATAATAATAACAACAATAATAACCAACAGCTGTTTCACAGGTCAAATTTAAGCCTCAATAAGTCACTGATCGTCTTTTGTTTGTTTAGCTCATTGAGGAGTTTTTCAACCACACCTGGAGAGCCAGACACAACCAGTCGATGCCAGATCACAGCCTGACTCTCCTGTGGTCGCTCTCCGTCAGCATTAAAGACTTTGGAGCCTTGCTGGGCTCGCTGGGAGTCAAATACCTGGCAGATTCTTATGGAAGGTAATGAAGGCAGAAAGATCATTTCCATTGTGGTGTTTTTGATTTTTGTCTTTTCATTTCTCCCGTCTTCTCCTCCAGACGTAACTCCATCCTCATAGTGAACTGTCTCTCTGTGGTGGGAGCGTGTCTGATGTCTGCTTCCAAAACCAGCAAGTCGTTCGAGGTTCTCATCCTGGGACGGTTGGTGTTTGGTCTATTCTGCGGCCTGGTGATGAGTCTTAATCCGCTCTACATCCAGGAAGTGTCCCCCACAAACCTGAGAGGGGCCTTTGCTACGCTCAACCAGGTGTCCTTTGCCACAGGCATCCTGATTGGAATGGTGAGGGCTGCTCTGTTTATCATTTTGTTATCTGAATGATGTGGAAATCTTTTCTAGTTAGTGTTCTGCTGTAATTTTGTCTTGTCATTTTTTCCATATAATTCACATGTAAAGATCTGGGTCACACTGTCCAACAAGGTCCCTGTCTCTGTCTGCTGCAGGTGGCTGGTCTGGAGACAGTCTTGGGTACAGAGCATTACTGGGCCATGATGCTGTCTCTGTCTCTTATCCCGGCTCTGACACAGTACCTGGTCCTGCCTTTCTGCCCTGAGAGCCCTCGCTACCTGCTGATCAACCAGGGAGAGGAGAGCAAGGCAGAGGCTGGTGAGTCCCACGGACTGATGTTTTATCACAGAACTTTTATGAAAAGCTTTTAGATCATGGCTGACTACCAGGAAGCAGAAGATGGAAATGCTTTTAATGCACAATGAAGATGTTCTTTAACCCTGCAGCCCTGCTGAGGCTGAGAGGCAGCACAGACAAGGTGTTCACTGAGCTGGAAGAGATGAAGGAAGAGGCCGCTCATACTCAGAGCGGAGTCACTATCCGCGAGTTCTTCAAGAAGCAGCGCTACAAGCAGCCAATCATCATCGTCCTCATCATCAATATGGGAAGCCAGCTGTCTGGATTCAACGCGGTCAGTTTTATATCACTGCCTTTATTAAAGAGCAGTGTGGCTGTATCACTGTATGTTTAATATTTCACATGCAGCGCTGCAGTATTTATTTTTACTCAAACTGTTCAGCCTCAGCATTTCTCTCTGGCTCTTACTCAGGTTCTGGGGCAGTGTGTCAGAACAATAGTCCTGTTCCTAAAAAGTCCCAGTGACCCACAAAGCTGGAAGAAATCTCTGCTCTTTTCTTCCAGATCATCAATTATTCCACCCGAATGTTCCAGGCCAAGTTTGACGAGGCCAAATACCTGACTCTGGGCGTGGGGGCTGTCAATGTGACCTTCACTTTGGTGGCAGTGAGTACAAGTGGTTTACATCTCTGCTCACAAATCACCTTAAGTCATTTTTATTAAAGAATAACAGTATTATCCTTGACTTTATTATATTGGCAGCTCAATATAATCTCAAGATCAGTAAATATTAAGTCTACAAAAATACTTTCTAAATTAAAGGTTAGAGGGGTCACCATGTCCTCCTGAATGGTTTCACAGTTTAAGCCACAACAGGATAATATTGTGTTTTTTGTAAGCAAAGTCTCGACTGTGTTGTTTTTTCCTTTCAAGTTCTTCCTGATGGAAAGGGCAGGAAGGAGGAGGTTGCTCCTGACTGGATTCATCTCCATCGCAGTGTGCAATTTACTCATGACCATAGTCGATTCTGTCCTGGTAAGATCATCTTAGAGCGATTGTTATTTTCATTTGCACAGGAAAGGTTCGGTGCCAGTATTGGATATGCACAAGATAAAACAAACTATGGCACATTTGGGGGAATGATTTTTAACTGAAGTCCCAGATTGTTTGAACAAAACACAATCCTACTTTTCATTATGTTTGGAAACTGGGAACCTGAAATTTAAATTAAAGAGAAGAAAGAGTTCTAATAAAGAACACAAATCCACTGAAACTCTAAAACTCAGTGACTGACCTACATCCACCATTAAAAGAGACATTTTTCTATCCACTGTGCAGCACCTGGTCCCAGAGCTGAGGAGCCTGCAAGTCCTCCTGGTTTTCTGCCTGATTTCAGCCTACGAGCTTGGTCCTGGTCCTATCTCCTGGTTCATCGCTGCTGAACTGTTCGACCAGCCTGGCAGACCCATCGCCATGGCCTTCACCAGCATGCTCAACTGGGGAGGGAAGTTTGTTCTGGCACTCCTCTTCCCTCCACTACTGGTGGGTTCATACTGTTGGCCTGCATGCTGTATGAGTGAGTTAAACTTCAGGGGAAACATTGGAGGCCGATTTCTTGTTTGCTTTTGTAAGTTCCCTTACACCTTAGAGACAGGGCTGTTAAATACAGGCTGTAAATCTGTTCGATCTGTTATATACAAAAGTACACTGAACACTGTAAAACAGACATAAATCTTATATATGTATAAATCTATTACCAAATCCTTTAAAATGAGGTTTAAGTAACAGCGTTTAAATTAACAGCTAAGCAGGAAAACATCTGTTCACTGTAATGCTGCAGAGGTGGCAGCCGACCAAGGAACCAAATCAAACAACAGTATTGTTTCTCTACGTTCTCGTGTTAAGGTGTTTTAATGCCTGTTGTGTTTCCTTCTTTTCTCTGAACGTTCTTTATGAGAGTGTGTTGTTTTTGATATTTGTGGACTCCTGATTAAACTACATGTAATACCACTGTGCGTTTCCCCCACACAGAAAGTCTGCGGTGCGTACGTCTACCTCCTCTTCATGATCGTGGCTCTGGTTGCCTTCACCTTCACCTGGATTCGCCTCCCGGAGACAAAAGGTCGCACATTTGATGACATTGCAGAGTTGTTCAGAGGAGCAGATGAAATTCCTCTGCACAATAAGACGGGATTCAACACTTTCACCTGACCGACCTTTCAACCCTTTCTGAATCCGGCTATGTTCAGACCGTTAAACGAGTCAGTTCATCCAATTCAACTATATGTTTTACCAAATATTAGGTACAGTTTGGCTTTTATTTGTGGAAATTAGAATTAGAGTTTGTGCTGCACAGCGCTGGAAAAAATGACTTCTGGAAAAAATCCTGCAATGGTTCTTTTAATAAACAAAATCCTGGTTACTGAAAATAATCCATAAATCTCACTGTCAACAGTTTTGTTAAACTGAATCCTGCTATACAAATAAATCTGCGAGTAACCACAATATTATTCCTGGAAAGACATTTTCAAAAACTCAGGAGCACCAGAAATTAAATTCCATGCAATAATTTGGTTGAACTGACCCTTTAACCTTTCTAACATTCATGGCCAAAGGACAAACTCTTTCACGTGGAGGGTACCAGTGAGTCAAACGGACTGTGTGTGTCTTGAAGAAACTGGCACTGCCTCGGTTTGGTTTGCTAACAATATTGTTCTGGTTACTGTATGAGGAGTGTATTATGTAAACTGAATATTTATACGGCATGTTTTGAGGCATTTTGTAACCATTGTTTTGTTATTTCGTAAAGCGAGACAGAGACGGTGCTTAAAAAAGAAGAAGGAGACTGAGGGGAACTAAAAGGTCAGCTGAACTATTTTAAAGAGCAATATGATGCACTGTGATGCAGACCAGAAGTCATTTTATTATCATTCAGCTGAAAGTGGGTTATGGAGACGTGATGAGAATGTAATTTATATGAGTAAACATACTGTTAAAGGTCCAGTGTGTGACATTTACAGGGATTTATTGGTTGTCTAATCAGCTGAATATGAGAAACATTACACTCTTAGAATGAGCAGTTTATCTATAGGACGTTGGTGCTCTTACGTGGAATCTGCCATGTTTCTACGGAAGCCCAATAAAACCTTTTGTGTTTTTCATATTTTCCCTCTACATACTTGGAAGTGGAGGGTGAGGTGAGGGAGTTTCAGGATGCAGCCTTACCTGTAGAGACCACACGCTGGACCTTTAAGTCATGTGGGTGAAGATGTTTAGTGACTTTAAATAAAACTGAATTCTCTTTAATTGATGTTAACAGATCTTATCAGACTGATCAAGTACAATGATTTTAAAAAATCTTGCCGTCACGTATCAAAGCTGGATTACATGAAACATTACATTAGGTAAAATTACAGTGAGCGTGCATTTCATTAACGCTGTATCTGCCGAGTGCCGAACGATCCTGATCCCCGCTCGGACCGGTCCCACCAACCAGCAGTCTTTTACTGAATCTGAGTTTCTTGTTGCACAGACGCAGCAGCAGCCTTCCTGTTCATTACTGGTCTGTGAAATCTCACATATCTCTGAACTGTGTACACTTGTAAGATGTCTGTGAAAACCAACCACAGCTGTGTGAATAAATATTTCATCCGATATGATCCACTGTGACTTGCTGAAACCGCAGAAGGAAGAGGAGCCAAGAGATCAGAGGACAAGTTTGGGTTTTGAAACACCAGGGGGCGGAATCAAATTTATATGTAAATTACTGTACGGGTTCATTCGAATTCAACCTCTAATAAGTCTGGCACACAGTCTGGATCTGAACTCAGTCAGCTTCTAAAGGATGTTTTATCACCACCGATTGGCTGTAGAACAAAATCTTCTAGATGGGAAACATATGAAATACAAATATGCAAAGTCTACTGAGATCATGACATCCAACACTGAGCATGTTGACTGCTTTTTCTATATCAAGGTGCCATTCAACAGTAAAAATAGAAAACTGTCTGAGTTCTCTGCAAACGTATTTGAACAGTGCCATCTACTGGAGCAAGCTGTGCACAGTCATGGAGTACAGAAAGAATGTTCTTACAGGGAAATTTAACAGGCTGTGAAAGATTAGAAAAATGAATAACTAATCTAGCTGGACTAATCTGTTTGGACTGCAGTCACCAACACAACTCTGAATCTGCATCCATATTTGGTCCTTCTGGGCTGATCAGACACTGGGCAGCAGTCAGACTAAAAGAGGAAACAGTCATGACAGCTGTTGGACTGAAGGACCTGTGCTTCATACTAGAATGTAATATTTAATTATCTGTTTGTGGATATACATTTCTCTTGTCATCTACAGCTTGCAGACTTTGAAACAAAGTAAAGGTGACCTTTAAAGTGTCTTATGATTTATTTCAGATGTATGTTATTGGTAGACAAACAATCTTAAGTTTCAAAAGAGAACATCATGAGATTTTTTTTTTAGCACGGCTGATCCGGAAATGTGTTTCATCTTCAGTTACAGACACAGTGAACACAGATGGGAGTGATGGACTGCAGGGGGAGCCACAGCACCACTTTTAGAGAAGCTCTAAAGATCATGCTGTACATCCAGAGACACTCCCACCAGCAGCTCCTGATGTCTGTGTATCTATTAGATGGATGGCAGTTTGATTCTAACAGAAGATGAATATCATCATCAGGTTGTCAGTCTTTGTGTTCTGGACTGCAGGTAATGTTATGAATACTTACTACTTATTAAAATCTAAAAACTGGTCATAAAAAGTTTATTTGTCAAACACACAGGTCAAATTAATGGAAAGGACCCAGTCACCCAGCCTGACATGCTGTGGGTAAAAAAGGGAAACAACGCGACAATAAACTGCAGCCACACTAAGGGAGCAGACCATTTCCAGATGTACTGGTACAGACAGCTGCCTGGAGAAACGATGAAACTCGTTGTGTTCACTGTTTCAAGCACAACACCGGACTTTGAACCGGACTTCAGAGACGGGAGATTCTCAGCAACCAAACCTGACGCTCACAGTGGAACATTGACAGTGAAGGATCTGGTGGCAGACGATAAAGGCTTGTATTTCTGTGCTGTGAGTGAACACAGTGATACAGACACATGTGAAAGCTGAACAAAAACCTCAGTCAACTGTTGGTGTAACTGTCTCCAAAACTTATGTCATGTGCTGTAGGGGGACCTCGAGGACCACAAATACTCCCACTTACACTTTGATTCACCATGTGGGTTTTAATATAGCAGCTAACAGGATCAGAGGACGTCACAAAGATACTGACACTCCCACCTGCAGCTCTTCATGTCTCTGACTACACTGACAGTTGACTCTAACCTTCAGAACATGGACGTTATCAGACATGGACTCATCTGATGTTTATTCCTGCTCTGGGTCAAAGGTTAAGCATGAATGTAACAACAAAAGGAAAGCTGCAGCATGAAGCTACAGTATGAAGATGACACTACTCCTCCCTGCTGATGAGGTCACAGCTGTGATGTGGACTCCTCTCTGACACCGCCCCTGTTCATTACACTCTCACAGTGACGCCCTCTCGTCTTCAGCTGCTGAGCTGACAGGACCTGAGCTGATAGTAGAGCCTCTAATCTAAACTCTGTTAACATGATCTTCATGCTCTTTATACTTTGTTTCCTTCATCTGCCTGGACATGACGGTGAGACATACAACAATATCTCAGACAGTAAGATGTTGCACAGCTAGTAATGATTTCCAGTTTTGAAATCTTGTCTGCTTTTTCCACAGGTGCCTCTGAAACCAACAGAGTCCTCCAAACTCCTGCTTACATCATTCAGAGAACTGGTGAATCTGTTACCAGCGGGATCAACTGTTCACATAAAATACCAAGTTATCAAAATATTCTCTGGTACAAACAAGACCAACACAAAGCTCTAAAGCTGCTGGGATATCTGTTTATGAATTCTCCAACCCCAGAGAATGATGTAAAAGGAAAAATCAGCTTTGATGGAGATGGCCGTACACATTCGAGCCTCACTATTTCTCATCTTGTATTAAATGACAGTGGTGTGTATTTCTGCGCTGCCAGTCAACACAGTGCTGCAGATTCCCCTCAAGTCAATACAAAAACTCTCCTTGATCTGTCAGCCACAAAAACAAGATGCTGAGTCTCCTGAACACCTGCAGCCAGCCTCCATCTGAACCAAACCTCTCAATACTTTATCAGCTGTTCTGACTCAGTTTTGACCCTCTCTGTGGTCGTGCTGTAGGCTCACAGTTCAACAACATATACATGTTGTAATTCTTGGCTGTGCAGAGCAAAATGTTTGTGATATTGTCTGATGATTGACAGCTGATACAAGCTTGGAAACCAAACTATTCTACTTCTTGATCAGAAGTTATAACTGTATTCACGCTGCTGTGCTGCCATGCCAGTGCAGATATGTGTGGTGTATTTAAAGATGTCACAAAATAAATCACATCATAAAATGTCCGTGTCAGTGTTACTGATCTCACCTGCAGGTAACATTCATGACGGTGATGAACTGTAGGGGGACCTGCAGAACCACTTGGACTGACATTTACATTTGAATGCAGTGACACGCCCACCTGCAGCTCTTCATGTCTCCATAACTTCATGACACTCTGCTAGTTTGTGTCTAACGGAACATGGATAGTATCAAACAAGACCTCCTCATAGTGTCAGTCCTTTTGCTGTGGACTGCAGGTAAATTACAATAAAATCAACTTATCATGAGAAGATTAAAAGAAATTCTTTCATTTCTCTGCTCTCATTATAATTGTTCATTCATAGGAAATGATTACACATCATCTAAAATGCTGAATCAAACTTTTATTGTGGAACACAGGTTATACTGATGCAGATGATGTCACCCAGCCTGACATGCTGTGGGTAAAAAAGGGAAACAACGCAACAATAAACTGCAGCCACAGGAAGGGTGCAGGCTATTTCCAGATGTACTGGTACAGACAGCTGCCTGGAGAAACAATGAAACTCGTCGTGTTCACTACAAGCACGAAACTGGACTTTGAACCGGACTTCAGAGACGGGAGATTCTCAGCAACCAAACCTGACGCTCACAGTGGAACATTGACAGTGAAGGATCTGGTGGCAGACGATAAAGGCTTGTATTTCTGTGCTGTGAGTGAACACAGTGATACAGACACATGTGAAAGCTGAACAAAAACCTCAGTCAACTGTTGGTGTAACTGTCTCCAAAACGTTTGATGTCATGTGCTGTAGGGGGACCTCGAGGACCACAAATACTCCCACTTACACTTTGATTCACCATGTGGGTTTTAATATAGCAGCTAACAGGATCAGAGGACGTCACAAAGATACTGACACTCCCACCTGCAGCTCTTCATGTCTCCATAACTTCATGACACTCTGCTAGTTTGTGTCTAACGGAACATGGATAGTATCAAACAAGACCTCCTCATAGTGTCAGTCCTTTTGCTGTGGACTGCAGGTAAATTACAATAAAATCAACTTATCATGAGAAGATTAAAAGAAATTCTTTCATTTCTCTGCTCTCATTATAATTGTTCATTTATAGGAAATGATTACAGATCATCTAAAATGCTGAATCAAACTTTTATTGTTGAACACAGGTTATACTGATGCAGATGATGTCACCCAGCCTGACATGCTGTGGGTAAAAAAGGGAAACAACGCGACAATAAACTGCAGCCACACTAAGGGTGCTTTGTATTACCAGATGTACTGGTACAGACAGCTGCCTGGAGAAACAATGAAACTCGTCGTGTTCACTACAAGCACGAAACTGGACTTTGAACCGGACTTCAGAGACGGGAGATTCTCAGCAACCAAACCTGACGCTCACAGTGGAACATTGACAGTGAAGGATCTGGTGGCAGACGATAAAGGCTTGTATTTCTGTGCTGTGAGTCAACACAGTGATACAGACACATGTGAAAGCTGAACAAAAACCTCAGTCAACTGTTGGTGTAACTGTCTCCAAAACTTATGATGTCATGTGCTGTAGGGGGACCTCGAGGACCACAAATACTCCCACTTACACTTTGATTCACCATGTGGGTTTTAATATAGCAGCTAACAGGAGCAGAGGACGTCACAAAGATACTGACACTCCCACCTGCAAATCCTCATGTCTCTGACTACACTGACAGTTGACTCTAACCTTCAGAACATGGACGTTATCAGACATGGACTCATCTGATGTTTATTCCTGCTCTGGGTCAAAGGTTAAGCATGAATGTAACAACAAGAGGAAAGCTGCAGCATGAAGCTACAGTATGAAGATGACACTACTCCTCCCTGCTGATGAGGTCACAGCTGTGATGTGGACTCCTCTCTGACACCGCCCCTGTTCATTACACTCTCACAGTGACGCCCTCTCGTCTTCAGCTGCTGAGCTGACAGGACCTGAGCTGATAGTAGAGCCTCTAATCTAAACTCTGTTAACATGATCTTCATGCTCTTTATACTTTGTTTCCTTCATCTGCCTGGACATGACGGTGAGACATACAACAATATCTCAGACAGTAAGATGTTGCACAGCTAGTAATGATTTCCAGTTTTGAAATCTTGTCTGCTTTTTCCACAGGTGCCTCTGAAACCAACAGAGTCCTCCAAACTCCTGCTTACATCATTCAGAGAACTGGTGAATCTGTTACCAGCGGGATCAACTGTTCACATAAAATACCAAGTTATCAAAATATTCTCTGGTACAAACAAGACCAACACAAAGCTCTAAAGCTGCTGGGATATCTGAATTTGAATTATCCAAACCCAGAGAACGATGTAAAAGGAAAAATCAGCTTTGATGGAGATGGCCGTACACATTCGAGCCTCACTATTTCTCATCTTGTATTAAATGACAGTGGTGTGTATTTCTGCGCTGCCAGTCAACACAGTGCTGCAGATTCCCCTCAAGTCAATACAAAAACTCTCCTTGATCTGTCAGCCACAAAAACAAGATGCTGAGTCTCCTGAACACCTGCAGCCAGCCTCCATCTGAACCAAACCTCTCAATACTTTATCAGCCGTTCACATACAATACTGACTGATTTAGATACTACACTATTTGTGACACTGTGTGAAATAAAGATTGCCTTGGTACTTCATTAGACTCTAGACTGGTTGTGAACTTTTCTCATTGTCTACAGGAATAAACGATGAGTCACCTCAAGAGTCTCATTCAGTCTGTTCGATGTTTGCACAGGAATAAAGAAACACCCTGTCAACAATTTCAAACTGACTTGATCACATTTTATGCACGTTAACTTGTTTAATAAAATTCAGTAACAAGCCTCAAACACTTGTTCATGGATCTTCAAACTTTTCAATACCTGATAAGCAAAATTCAAACAAAGCTTGAAAGGAAAATAAAGAAAGCTACATGTTTCATATTTATGAGCCTGTGTTCAGTATGTTAAATATACTGTCAGGCAGGCTACCACAAACCGCTGCACTGAACTGCAGTTGATATAAAGCACAGTGTTTGTACATATCTATTATATGGAAAAAATGAGTCCATCTTCAGTTACTGACACCCGCAGAGGGAGACAAACCTCAGCAAACAGTTCAACACTTCCACTACGAATATCAACACGAGCATTTAACCTGCTGATGGAGTAAGAGTTGTAGATAACTGATGACTGCTCCTCCTGTTTGTTACTGTGACAGTGATGTGTTCTCGTGTACGGGCACTGAGCTGAAAGGATCTGAAAGGAAAGCCAACTGTAGAGGCTTAAAACTTCATGACCATGTTGTTTGTAGTCTTTATATTTTATTTCCTTCATCTGCCAGCGAATGAAGGTGAGTATTACAGACAGACTAAGACACTGCACCGCTGATAATTTTAGGATTTACGGTAACATCTGTTCATTTTCCACAGGTGCCTCTGAAACCAACAGAGTCCTCCAAACTCCTGCTTACATCATTCAGAGAACTGGTGAATCTGTTACCAGCGGGATCAACTGTTCACATAAAATACCAAGTTATAACGTTATTCTCTGGTACAAACAAGACCAACACAAAGCTCTAAAGCTGCTGGGATATCTGAATGTGAATTCTCCAAACCCAGAGAACGATGTAAAAGGAAAAATCAGCTTTGATGGAGATGGCCGTACACATTCGAGCCTCACTATTTCTCATCTTGTATTAAATGACAGTGGTGTGTATTTCTGCGCTGCCAGTCAACACAGTGCTGCAGATTCCCCTCAAGTCAATACAAAAACTCTCCTTGATCTGTCAGCCACAAAAACAAGATGCTGAGTCTCCTGAACACCTGCAGCCAGCCTCCATCTGAACCAAACCTCTCAATACTTTATCAGCTGCTCTGACTCAGTTTTGACCCTCTCTGTGGTCGTGCTGTAGGCTCACAGTTCAACAACATATACATGTTGTAATTCTTGGCTGTGCAGAGCAAAATGTTTGTGATATTGTCTGATGATTGACAGCTGATACAAGCTTGGAAACCAAACTATTCTACTTCTTGATCAGAAGTTATAACTGTATTCACGCTGCTGTGCTGCCATGCCAGTGCAGATATGTGATGTGATTTGAAGATGTCACAAAATAAATCACATCATAAAATGTCCGTGTCAGTGTTACTGATCTCACCTGCAGGTAACATTCATGACGGTGATGAACTGTAGGGGGACCTGCAGAACCACTTGGACTGACATTTACATTTGAATGCAGTGACACGCCCACCTGCAGCTCTTCATGTCTCCATAACTTCATGACACTCTGCTAGTTTGTGTCTAACGGAACATGGATAGTATCAAACAAGACCTCCTCATAGTGTCAGTCCTTTTGCTGTGGACTGCAGGTAAATTACAATAAAATCAACTTATCATGAGAAGATTAAAAGAAATTCTTTCATTTCTCTGCTCTCATTATAATTGTTCATTTATAGGAAATGATTACAGATCATCTAAAATGCTGAATCAAACTTTTATTGTTGAACACAGGTTATACTGATGCAGATGATGTCACCCAGCCTGACATGCTGTGGGTAAAAAAGGGAAACAACGCGACAATAAACTGCAGCCACAGGAAGGGTGCAGGCTATTTCCAGATGTACTGGTACAGACAGCTGCCTGGAGAAACGATGGAACTCATCGTGTTCACATCATCCGCCAGCAAAGATCACGACTTTGGAAAATTCAGAAAAGAGAAATTCTCAGCAACCAAACCTGACGCTGAGAGTGGAACATTGACAGTGAAGGATCTGGTGGCAGACGATAAAGGCTTGTATTTCTGTGCTGTGAGTCAACACAGTGATACAGACACATGTGAAAGCTGAACAAAAACCTCAGTCAACTGTTGGTGTAACTGTCTCCAAAACGTTTGATGTCATGTGCTGTAGGGGGACCTCGAGGACCACAAATACTCCCACTTACACTTTGATTCACCATGTGGGTTTTAATATAGCAGCTAACAGGATCAGAGAACATCACAAAGATACTGACACGCCCACCTGCAGCTCTTCATGTCTCCATAACTTCATGACACTCTGCTAGTTTGTGTCTAACGGAACATGGATAGTATCAAACAAGACCTCCTCATAGTGTCAGTCCTTTTGCTGTGGACTGCAGGTAAATTACAATAAAATCAACTTATCATGAGAAGATTAAAAGAAATTCTTTCATTTCTCTGCTCTCATTATAATTGTTCATTTATAGGAAATGATTACAGATCATCTAAAATGCTGAATCAAACTTTTATTGTTGAACACAGGTTATACTGATGCAGATGATGTCACCCAGCCTGACATGCTGTGGGTAAAAAAGGGAAACAACGCGACAATAAACTGCAGCCAGAGTAAGGGTGCTTTCTATATGCAGATGTACTGGTACAGACAGCTGCCTGGAGAAACGATGGAACTCATCGTGTTTACATCATCCGCCAGCAAAGATCACGACTTTGGAAAATTCAGAGACGGGAGATTCTCAGCAACCAAACCTGACGCTGAGAGTGGAACATTGACAGTGAAGGATCTGGTGGCAGACGATAAAGGCTTGTATTTCTGTGCTGTGAGTGAACACAGTGATACAGACACATGTGAAAGCTGAACAAAAACCTCAGTCAACTGTTGGTGTAACTGTCTCCAAAACCTATGATGTCATGTGCTGTAGGGGGACCTCGAGGACCACAAATACTCCCACTTACACTTTGATTCACCATGTGGGTTTTAATATAGCAGCTAACAGGAGCAGAGGACGTCACAAAGATACTGACACTCCCACCTGCAGCTCTTCATGTCTCCATAACTTCATGACACTCTGCTAGTTTGTGTCTAACGGAACATGGATAGTATCAAACAAGACCTCCTCATAGTGTCAGTCCTTTTGCTGTGGACTGCAGGTAAATTACAATAAAATCAACTTATCATGAGAAGATTAAAAGAAATTCTTTCATTTCTCTGCTCGCATTATAATTGTTCATTTATAGGAAATGATTACAGATCATCTAAAATGCTGAATCAAACTTTTATTGTTGAACACAGGTTATACTGATGCAGATGATGTCACCCAGCCTGACATGCTGTGGGGAAAAAAAAGGGAAACAACGCGACAATAAACTGCAGCCACACTAAGGGAGCAACATATTACCAGATGTACTGGTACAGACAGCTGCCTGGAGAAACAATGAAACTCGTCGTGTTCACTATTTCAAACACGAAACCGGACTTTGAACCGGACTTCAGAGACGGGAGATTCTCAGCAACCAAACCTGACGCTGAGAGTGGAACATTGACAGTGAAGGATCTGGTGGCAGACGATAAAGGCTTGTATTTCTGTGCTGTGAGTGAACACAGTGATACAGACACATGTGAAAGCTGAACAAAAACCTCAGTCAACTGTTGGTGTAACTGTCTCCAAAACTTATGATGTCATGTGCTGTAGGGGGACCTCGAGGACCACAAATACTCCCACTTACACTTTGATTCATCATGTGGGTTTTAATATAGCAGCTAACAGGATCAGAGGACGTCACAAAGATACTGACACTCCCACCTGCAAATCCTCATGTCTCTGACTACACTGACAGTTGACTCTAACCTTCAGAACATGGACGTTATCAGACATGGACTCATCTGATGTTTATTCCTGCTCTGGGTCAAAGGTTAAGCATGAATGTAACAACAAGAGGAAAGCTGCAGTATGAAGCTACAGTATGAAGATGACACTACTCCTCCCTGCTGATGAGGTCACAGCTGTGATGTGGACTCCTCTCTGACACCGCCCCTGTTCATTACACTCTCACAGTGACGCCCTCTCGTCTTCAGCTGCTGAGCTGACAGGACCTGAGCTGATAGTAGAGCCTCTAATCTAAACTCTGTTAACATGATCTTCATGCTCTTTATACTTTGTTTCCTTCATCTGCCTGGACATGACGGTGAGACATACAACAATATCTCAGACAGTAAGATGTTGCACAGCTAGTAATGATTTCCAGTTTTGAAATCTTGTCTGCTTTTTCCACAGGTGCCTCTGAAACCAACAGAGTCCTCCAAACTCCTGCTTACATCATTTAGAGAACTGGTGAATCTGTTACCAGCGGGATCAACTGTTCACATAAAATACCAAGTTATCAAAATATTCTCTGGTACAAACAAGACCAACACAAAGCTCTAAAGCTGCTGGGATATCTGTTTATGAATTCTCCAACCCCAGAGAATGATGTAAAAGGAAAAATCAGCTTTGATGGAGATGGCCGTACACATTCGAGCCTCACTATTTCTCATCTTGTATTAAATGACAGTGGTGTGTATTTCTGCGCTGCCAGTCAACACAGTGCTGCAGATTCCCCTCAAGTCAATACAAAAACTCTCCTTGATCTGTCAGCCACAAAAACAAGATGCTGAGTCTCCTGAACACCTGCAGCCAGCCTCCATCTGAACCAAACCTCTCAATACTTTATCAGCTGCTCTGACTCAGTTTTGACCCTCTCTGTGGTCGTGCTGTAGGCTCACAGTTCAACAACATATACATGTTGTAATTCTTGGCTGTGCAGAGCAAAATGTTTGTGATATTGTCTGATGATTGACAGCTGATACAAGCTTGGAAACCAAACTATTCTACTCCTTGATCAGAAGTTATAACTGTATTCACGCTGCTGTGCTGCCATGCCAGTGCAGATATGTGTGGTGTATTTGAAGATGTCACAAAATAAATCACATCATAAAATGTCCGTGTCAGTGTTACTGATCTCAACTGCAGGTAACATTTATGACGGTGATGAACTGTAGGGGGACCTGCAGAACCACTTGGACTGACATTTACATTTGAATGCAGTGACACGCCCACCTGCAGCTCTTCATGTCTCCATAACTTCATGACACTCTGCTAGTTTGTGTCTAACGGAACATGGATAGTATCAAACAAGACCTCCTCATAGCGTCAGTCCTTTTGCTGTGGACTGCAGGTAAATTACAATAAAATCAACTTATCATGAGAAGATTAAAAGAAATTCTTTAATTTCTCTGCTCTCATTATAATTGTTCATTTATAGGAAATGATTACAGATCATCTAAAATGCTGAATCAAACTTTTATTGTTGAACACAGGTTATACTGATGCAGATGTCACCCAGCCTGACATGCTGTGGGTAAAAAAGGGAAACAACGCGACAATAAACTGCAGCCACACTAAGGGAGCAACATATTACCAGATGTACTGGTACAGACAGCTGCCTGGAGAAACAATGAAACTCGTCGTGTTCACTACAAGCACGAAACCGGACTTTGAACCGGACTTCAGAGACGGGAGATTCTCAGCAACCAAACCTGACGCTCACAGTGGAACATTGACAGTGAAGGATCTGGTGGCAGACGATAAAGGCTTGTATTTCTGTGCTGTGAGTGAACACAGTGATACAGACACATGTGAAAGCTGAACAAAAACCTCAGTCAACAGTGGCACATCTGTCACTGAGTCTATTAATCTGCTGTACTGTAGGGGGACCTCAAGTACAATCATCACATAACACAGCGACACTCCCAGCTGCAGCTCTTCATATCTCTGATGTAACGTCACATCTCCCATCACACACACTGACTGTGACTCTGAGTTCAACAATGATCACAGCTGGTCTGATCAGACTCTCTGCAGCTCTGCTCTGGATTGTAGGTACTGTACATAATGATGCTGACGACTGAGAGGAGAAGCTGTTTCTTTAAATTCATGCTAATGATTTTATGTTGACTGTTCTGCTGATGATCCTGTAATTACCTCCACAGGTTCAACTGATGGGAGTCAGGTCACTCAGACCTCTCTGCTGTGGAAGTACAAGGATCAGTCTGCCACAATGAACTGCAGTCACACTAAAGACAGCTCATATCGACAGATGTACTGGTACAGACAACGACCAGGGGAGGGAATGAAGCAAATTGTTTTCACGACTTCATACAGCTCTCCTCAATATGAGAGCGACTTCAGTGAGGACAAGTTTCCAGCACAGAAGAAAGCTCCTCAGAACGGATCTTTGACGGTGAACAAGCTGCTGCCTGAAGACAGTGGGGTGTATTTCTGTTCTGTCAGCAAACACAGTGATACAGGTCAATGAGACAGCTGCACAAATACCCCATGTGATTAGAAGATACTTTCTTCAATGGACTGCAGAGGGAGCTGTCAACCAATGTTGAGATTATTATGACTACTATCTGCACTACATTTCTGTTAACATTCACTACTGATTGTGATCATTTGCTTTTCACTACAGGATTGTAGTGTTACAATATATGTGAATGTCACATTAAATGTACTATGGACTAACCGATGTTCCTGTTTGACTTGGTTATTTTCTTCTTGTTGCTTTCACAGGATCTTAAATTCTAATTTCATTCTCTTTAATTCCATCAAACCTTCAAATCCTGATTCTTCTGGACGTTTTGGCAGAAAAGGAAGAGTGCTGGAAAAGCTCAGTGTTATTTCTTTGACAATATTAACTTAACAATGAATGATAAAATAATAATGCTAAATGAACTTCCAACATAATTCACAATGATGTTTTATTAACTTGATGTCAAGATAATGCATTAAGTATCAGGACAAACATGACTAAAGAAACTTCAGCCAGCTTTACTAACAAACACACTGTATTGTTGAGTTACAGGGTTCGTCTTTGTGATCTTGTTTCCCATCATGAGGTGGCAGTATGTCCGTGGTGAGCAGGGGCAGTTCACAACATTATGACACCACCCAACAGAAAAACTGTGAGGGTTTACCCAACAACAGAGGTGGGAACGTTCAGTAGAAATGCATATACAGTGATGAAAATGTTACCACGAACAAGGATGTTTTCAAATTCATTTATAAAGCACGACACAATGATCATTGTCTTCTGCATCGCTCTAAATGTCGGACTGGTTTCAGGTAATGTAACAAAAGCTTTCAAAATTATTTTGACACATTGACATCTACATCTGCTGTAGAAGCTTCTTTTCCTTTTATATTTATTTATATTTATAAGACTTGTTGTCATCTTATCGTGTCTGTATGTTGTTGCTGTCTTTTACACAGGTTCCTCTCTCAGTGACCAGGTCCACCAGACTCCAGCGGAAATTTACAAAAAACAAAAAGAAACAGCCAAAATAAAGTGTTCACACAGTATTGACACCTATGACCAAATCCTCTGGTACAAGCAAAAAGAGGACGGACAGCTGCAGCTCCTGGGATACATGAATGTAAACTATGGATACCCTGAAAAAGGAGTGAATGTGAAGATAGAAGGGAGTGCAAATAAAGACCAAACATGCACTTTAACAATTGAAGCACTCAGCCTGAACAGCAGTGCAGTTTACTTCTGTGCCGCTAGTTACACAGTGCTACAGATCACTGCTCCTCACTACAAAAACCTCCTCATATCTGTATTACAGCTCACAGCCTCGTGCACATGTTTTCCTCTCAGGAGGTGGTGGTATATCTTTAATCAGACCTCTACTCTGAGCCAATACTGTTAAAAGGAGGAGGAGGATGCTCAATGACTCCACCCACCTCATACCTTCATGTTGATTTGCTGATAGAGGGCTTGAGAATATTTTCTGCCACAATCATTTAAGCAACACGATTTTGATCTTATAATATAAACAAACACTCATGAACACAACATGATCATTTTTTTCCTCAGCATTTCTTTTAGCACAGTTCTGGTTTCAGGTAATGTCGTCAAAATTATTTAAAGTGTGGACTTTATTTTCAAGTTTTCAACTAACTCTGTTCATACATACGCTGGTGTGCAGCCAGTCTCTGACACTGCTGATATGTTACTGATATTTTTATGTTTTATGTCCTGTTATTTATGCTCATGTTGTATTTTGTCGGGTGTCTTTTCTACAGGTTCATCTCTCAGTGACCAAGTGAACCAGACTCCAGCTGAAATTTACAAGAAACCAGGAGGAACCGCCAAAATCAGCTGTTCACACAGTATTCAAGACTATAACCGAATCCTCTGGTACAAGCAGACAAATGGACAGCTGCAGTTCCTGGGATACATGAACGTAAACTCTGGACTCCCAGAAAAAGGAGTGAATGTGAAGATAGAAGGGAGTGCATTGAAAGACCAAACATGCACTTTAACAACTGAAGAACTCAGCCTGAACAGCAGTGCAGTTTACTTCTGTGCTGCTAGTTACACAGTGCTACAGATCACTGCTCCTCACTACAAAAACCTTCAACACACATTTTCACCTCCATATCAAACAGCTGACAGCCTCTTACACCTGTGTTCTCTCTCAGAGCTCACATCTTTATACTGATGTGGTGTGGAACATGCACAGTGACACCACCCACCTAATGACTTGGGAGGGTTTACTCAAAATGAAGGTTGGGAATACTCAGCATGCGGGTCATTCATTGCGGCAGTGACAAACTGTTGAGCTTCTTCTCATCAGATTTCCTGCTAAATATTTAAACTACTACACAAAATGATCTTCATATTCATTTACATGACTCTAAACTCTGGTCTGGTTTCAGGTAATCTCATCTAAAGAAACTTCAACTGAATTCTCTTCAGAGATTTGCTTGTTTATTTCACATTTCATCATTTTCACAAGTATTAATGTTCATGTTTTATTTTGCCTGTCTGGGATCTTTCTTTACACAGGTTCCTCTCTCAGTGACCAGGTCCACCAGACTCCAGCTGAAATTTACAAAAAACAAAAACAAACAGCCAAAATAAACTGTTCACACAGTATTGACACCTATAACCAAATCCTCTGGTACAAGCAAAAAGAGGACGGACAGCTGCAGCTCCTGGGATACATGAATGTAAACTATGGATACCCTGAAGATGGAGTGAATGTGAAGATAGAAGGGAGTGCAAATAAAGACCAAACATGCACTTTAACAATTGAGGCACTCAGCCTGAACAGCAGTGGAGTTTACTTCTGTGCTGCTAGTTACACAGTGCTACAGATCACTGCTCCTCACTACAAAAACCTCCTCATATCTGTATTACAGCTCACAGCCTCGTGCACATGTTTTCCTCTCAGGAGGTGGTGGTATATCTTTAATCAGACCTCTACTCTGAGCCAATACTGTTAAAAGGAGGAGGAGGATGCTCAATGACTCCACCCACCTCATACCTTCATGTTGATTTGCTGATAGAGGCCTTGAGAATATTTTCTGCCACAATCATTTAAGCAACACGATTTTGATCTTATAATATAAACAAACACTCATGAACACAACATGATCATTTTTTTCCTCAGCATTTCTTTTAGCACAGTTCTGGTTTCAGGTAATGTCGTCAAAATTATTTAAAGTGTGGACTTTATTTTTAAGTTTTCAACTAACTCTGTTCATACATACGCTGGTGTGCAGCCAGTCTCTGACACTGCTGATATGTTACTGATTTTTTTATGTTTTATGTCCTGTTATTTATGCTCATGTTGTATTTTGTCGGGTGTCTTTTCTACAGGTTCATCTCTCAGTGACCAAGTGAACCAGACTCCAGCTGAAATTTACAAGAAACCAGGAGAAACAGCCAAAATCAGCTGTTCACACAGTATTCAAGACTATAACCGAATCCTCTGGTACAAGCAGACAAATGGACAGCTGCAGTTCCTGGGATACATGAACGTAAACTCTGGACTCCCAGAAAAAGGAGTGAATGTGAAGATAGAAGGGAGTGCATTGAAAGACCAAACATGCACTTTAACAACTGAAGAACTCAGCCTGAACAGCAGTGCAGTTTACTTCTGTGCTGCTAGTTACACAGTGCTACAGATCACTGCTCCTCACTACAAAAACCTTCAACACACATTTTCACCTCCATATCAAACAGCTGACAGCCTCTTACACCTGTGTTCTCTCTCAGAGCTCACATCTTTATACTGATGTGGTGTGGAACATGCACAGTGACACCACCCACCTAATGACTTGGGAGGGTTTACTCAAAATGAAGGTTGGGAATACTCAGCATGCGGGTCATTCATTGCGGCAGTGACAAACTGTTGAGCTTCTTCTCATCAGATTTCCTGCTAAATATTTAAACTACTACACAAAATGATCTTCATATTCATTTACATGACTCTAAACTCTGGTCTGGTTTCAGGTAATCTCATCAATTGTTTATTTCACATTTCATCATTTTCACAAGTATTAATGTTCATGTTTTATTTTGCCTGTCTGGGATCTTTCTTTACACAGGTTCCTCTCTCAGTGACCAGGTCCACCAGACTCCAGCTGAAATTTACAAAAAACAAAAACAAACAGCCAAAATAAAGTGTTCACACAGTATTGACACCTATAACCAAATCCTCTGGTACAAGCAAAAAGAGGACGGACAGCTGCAGTTCCTGGGATACATGTTCATGAGCACTGGATACCCTGAAGAAGGAGTGAAGGTGAAAATGGAAGGGAGTGCAGATAAAGACCAAACATGCACTTTAACAATTGAAGAACTCAGCCTGAACAGCAGTGCAGTTTACTTCTGTGCTGCTAGTTACACAGTGCTACAGATCACTGCTCCTCACTACAAAAACCTCCTCACATGTTTTATCTCTATTACAGCTCACAGAGTCTTACACCTGGAATAAGCCCATCTACCCAAAGTTGGTCTTTGGTGTGATTAAAGTCAGAGTATGGTGGGAGGTCCTTTCTGGGGAGCAATGCCTTTGACATCCCGCCTCCCATTAAAATCAGTCTCTGTGACTGCACCTCATTTTGAGAGGTTCACTATGATGACTCAGGTTCTCATCACAGTTGTAGTCTTGTCTCTGTGGCTTCCAGGTACAAAAACTAACCATGTAATGATGTCAGTTATGTGCAGGTTTAAAATTATTTATTATAATTAACTATCAAAATGGAAAAACAGACTGATGGACACTAAACTAATATTTTATTATCATCAGAGGACATTTTATTGTTTGTCTCTTTCACATGAGGCAAATTATTTTTAATTTTCTCCACACAGTTCGCTGCCAGGATGTGACTCAACACCCTGAAATCAGCTGGAGTTATTTGAAGAAAACTGCAGAGATGAACTGCAGCCACACCAAAGATGTGTCTCATTCCCAGATGTACTGGTACAGGCAGCGTCCAGGGGAGACCATGACCCTGATTGTCAACACAGCTTTCGGGGTACCGCCAGACTATGCAGGGACCCCTGGAACCAAATATTCAGCTAAGAAAGAGAAGATAGAGAGCGGCGCTCTTACGGTCAATGACTTGCAGCCTGAGGACAGCGGTGTGTATTTTTGTGCCGTCAGCAAACACGGTGATGCAGGAAGCTGAACAGCTGAACAAAAACCTTGTAGGAAGCAAATAGAAACTTTCCAGTAGGTGGAGCTGGAGCTCAAGGAAAACTCTTCAGCTTCACACACGCAGCAGATAATATATGATGTTACTGCTGTAGATCTGCAGAGGATGAAGAGTCTGCAGTAAACAGAGACACTCTCAGACAGGAGGTCAACATGCCAACGTTATTTTTTCTCTCTTGGCTCACTGGTAATCACATTAACCTTTCAGGATTAACGCTTTATCTATAGTTTCTACACAGATCATTCATGTTCTTCCTTCCTTTCTTCCTTCCTTTCTTTCTTTCTTTCTAGGAGTTTGTCTGAGTGTTCAAGTCCACCAGACTCCTCCAGCTCTCCTCAGAAGACCTGGGGACAAAGTCCAGCTCGTCTGCAGTCATGAAAAGACGGACTACAGCGTCATGTACTGGTACCAGAAATCCCCTGGAGACCGATCTCTGAAACGTATCGGACATGTGTACTACAGCAGAATAGAACATGAGGAGTCTTTCAAAGAACATTTTAACATCACTGGAGATATGAGTGGAAGCACAGCAAAGAACGGCTCTCTGTTTATAGCTGACCTGAAGGCACCTGAGCACAGTGCAGTGTACTACTGTGCAGCTAGCTATGCACACTGACTGCAGATCCCCTCTCCTTCATACAAAAACTCTGAACCAACTTTAATCGTTGTAATTTAGACCCTGAACAAGCCCCTCCCAGCAGCTGCTCCTGATTTGATGCCGTTATCTCAGCCAGTCATTTTATAATGAGGCTGTTTCATCTTCACTTCCTTCCTTTCCTGTTCAAACCTCAGTCAGCTCATGAGAGGCATCAGTTGGATCTCCATCGCTCACAGTGACAGTCTGGTTGACCTCATCTCAGATCCCAGCTCTGAAACACCTAAAACTCTGTGATACATAGTTTGGACATGTTTTCTAAACATTTCTGAGTCACTGAGTTTTATTTTGAGGGAGTCAACATGATCTGTTTGCTCTTGTTCTGTTGCCTGTCAGGTAATAACTTTTTATGATGAGCTCCTTTAAATGTGGAGATGGATTCATTTTAAATTTGTCACAGTATGTTCATAATTTTCTGTCTTTGTCTAGGTGCTTGTCTGGGTGTGGAGGTCCGTCAGTCTCCCCCAGATCTCATCACTAAAGTTGGTGACAAAGTGCAGATTTTCTGCACCCATGATAAAACTGACTACAGGACGATGCTCTGGTACCAGCAGTCACCTGGAGACACAGCTATGAAACTCATTGGATATTTGAATTATAAAGCTGTCACAATGGAAACGCTGTACGAAGCAGATTTTAATATCACTGGAGATTTGACTGTTAATACAGCAAAGAACGGTTCTCTAATCACCAAAGCTACACGACCTGAGCAGGCAGTTTACTACTGTGCAGCTAGTAGAGCACGGTGGAAAAAATCCCCACTGAACGCAACAAAAACTCACAATTCTTTATCATGAGTGGTTTTGAAACAGACGGCTCTCAGACACCTGCCATTGTGGTTGTGTTTTCATTTGATGAGACTGTTTCAGTCTATTTCAACTAGGCAAGTTATTTAAATACAGTACATATAACCAGGAAATAAATATTTAACAAAATCAGTTTGATGAAAATGAAAAAGTAAGTGAAGCACTGCTGAGTCCTTCACATACTGACAAACCACGTTTCTCCTCTCTGCCACCAGGGGACGCAAAGACACATTCTCGTATCTTCTCTAAGGCAGTAAAGCATCCTTGGTCAGCGTCAATGATTATGAAGTCCTGTATTTTATAAACTCATACAAGGACAGTGCTAATAAACCATAATCTACTAAACACGTGTGCAGATATTCTGCTGATCTGTCACATTGTGTATTTTGTGGCCTAGCACAGGATCTATTTTTTCAGTGTGTAGACACTTCATGCAGAAGTCACAGAAATATAAAACAGGATTCTTTACTCGGGTGGAGAACTCCTCCCAGCAAGCTGCATGCAGCTGCATTTTTGCCAACTAATGGACAGTGACAGTGTGTCTTCATCACTTCCCTTTCCTCTTTAAACCTCCGTCATCTCAGTGGAGCTGTGAGTGAATTCTCATCATGAACAGTGATCAGAGTGAACAGATCCACAAAACATCTCAACACGTAATCAGATGGTTTAAGTGTGACAAAGACAGAATGATCTTCCTTCTAGTTTTTTGTTGCCTTTCAGGTAAACATCATAAAACAGATATTTGAATTTACTGTCATCACAATGTAAATCATTCTTCTTTTTTCTCTACTCAGGTGCTTGTCTGGGTGTGGAGGTCCGTCAGTCTGCCTCTGATCTCATCACTAAAGTTGGTGACAATGTGCATATTTTCTGCACCCATGATAAAACTGACTACAGGATGATGTTCTGGTACCAGCAGTCGCCTGGAGACACAGCTATGAAACTCATTGGATATTTGTACTTTAAAGCTGTCACCATGGAAAAGCTGTATGAGAAACAGTTTATCATCTCTGGAGATTTGGGTGGTAATACAGCAAAGAACGTTTCACTTGTGTTCCAGACATCTGGATTTAATAACAGTGCAGTGTACTACTGTGCAGCCAGCCAAGCACAGTGACTGTTGTTTCTTTCTCCTCCGTACAAAAACGTCTCAAACCGTTATCAACATTTATGGCTTTGAATAGGAGCAGGCCCCTCCCAGCCAGCTGCCATCAGTGCCAGCCCATATCCAGGAATAGTGTATTTAAACATTTCCTTTCCCTTTCAAACCTCAGTCAGCCCAGTAGACTGTCAGTTTATTTATGTTGCTGATGATGAGTCAGGGTGATCTGATGTCAGATCCCAACAACTTAAACCTTTAAGGCTCTGGCACACGGTTTGGTGTGTGATTGAGGACTTTTATATCGAGGAAGTAAAAATGTTTGTTTTTCTCTTTTTCTGTTGTTTTGCAGGTAAACTGATTTCTTAAATCAAATTGGCTCCTTTGAATGTGGAAACTGTTTCAGTCTAAACTAATGTCTTTTTAATTTTCTGTCTTTGTCTAGTTAGTTGCCTCAGTCTGGAGGTCCGTCAGTCTGCCTCTGATCTCATCACTAAACCTGGTGGTGAAGTGCAGATTTTCTGCACCCATGATAAAACTGACTACAGGATGATGCTCTGGTACCAGCAGTCGCCTGGAGACACAGCTATGGAACTCATTGGATATTTGTACTTTAAAGCTGTCACAATGGAAAAGCTGTACAAAGCAGACTTTAATATCACTGGAGATTTGAGTGGGAGTACAGCAAAGAACGGTTCACTTATACTCAAACGTGTAGAACACAGTGCAGTTTACTACTGTGCAGCCAGAGAAGCACGCTGACAAAAAACCCCTTCAAACTTGACAAAAACTCTCCAACCATATTTTATCAAACACACACACACACACACACCTGCTTCAGTGGTTGTATTTGTCATATCATCTTCAGTAAACACAGCTGTGGTATATTCTAATTAAACCAGATAAAACGACACAATGAAATGTGTCAAACACAGCGTATTCAGATATCACTTTGATATGAGACGACATGAAGCCACTCCTCCTTTCTACATCTACTTAAATGTGACAGAAAGCATGTCATCACTCAACTCACTCTGCATTTCATCTATGACTTTACAGTAACTCAGTGCTCCATGTCGGAACTCTGCATGATGATTAGACTCCTCTTTTGTCATTTCCTTACAGGTAACAGCTGCATTCTGAACTAAGATGTACTGAAATACTGGCACACACATCTAAAATCAATAATCTGCGACTCTGCTTACAGCAGGTTTCTCTCTGGGAGTTCACGTCCATCAGTCCCCCTCTGCTGTCATCAGTAAGGCCGATGGTGAAGTACAGCTTTTCTGCACACATGGACAAAGTGACTACAGGGTGATGCTGTGGTACCAGCAGTCGCCTGGAGACACAGCTCTGAAACTTGTTGGATATGGATATGGAGAGTTCAGAAATGACAGCGTGGAAGAGCCGTTTAGAAAACACTTCAGACTGACTGGAGATCTGAGAGGACACGGAACAAAAAGTAGTTCACTTTCAATAACTAATCTAAAAGGACCTGAACACACTGCAACATATTTCTGTGCCGCCAGGGAACCACAGTACATCAAACATCCACCTGCAGTCGACAAAAACTCCTGCGCTCCCTTTACAACTTTACACTCAACAGCAGCAGCAATTCACAGGAACAGCACTTACCATTCCATGGCTCAAACATGTGGTTTCTTTGTTTTTTTTTTAATTTCTCAAAGCCACAGTGTGAAGGTTCACAGTCATTTGGTGATATGACTTCTCTTGAATTTTTAATTGGATTCTCTACAGTACTGGTTTCCAACCTAGTGGTCCTATCTTCATATTTAGGGATGCAAGAAAGATTTAAAACAAGAAAGAAGAAAACAAAATAAAAATGTTACTGTGGGGTCATGTTACCTACAGTATCTTAAGGAACCAGTGATCTACAGGAATATCACACTTTAACAGTTTCCAGCTTCCCTTCCATGGAGATGCTCAATTCCACAAATGCACAGTTAAATGCAGGTTAATTTACCTTTTGATTATGTATATCAAAGTGACAGAGATGACTTTGAAATTCTGTATAATAACGATAAGATATAAAAGCCTCAAACTGTCGATTTCACACATGAAACAAAAACCTAAACAAAGGTTCAAGGTTCATCCTCCTAAACAGGCTGAATTCATGAAAGTTTCTCAGGGTCAACATGGGATGTGATTTCTCAACGTCACTTCCTGCTTCCTTCTGATCCACAAAATGCAGCAGAGACTGTAGCTGCTTCTTCACATTCAACATGGCGGCTTCTCATCTCATCGTGTCTATCATTACTCTGCTCTGGATTGAAGGTATTCACATGTGTGATCAAAAATCATATTGTTTCATGAAGTAAATAACTTTATACAGTAGAGGCGAGGACTGTTTAACGCTGTGATCTCTTTACAGGAGTTTACCTCAGTAAAGAAAAACAAGTATTTCAGTCTCCAACTCAGCTGCTGATGAAAGCAAATAGTGAAGTCAACCTGACCCTCACACATAAGATCCCGAGATATGACACTATCCTCTGGTATCAGCGCTCACCAGGAGACACTTCCCTGAAGCTGATTGGCTACATTTATTACAAAACTCCCACAGTTGAGTCACAATTTCAAAGCCACTTTAAAGTGAGTGGAGATGGAGAGAAAACAGCTTATCTTCACATCCTGAACCTGAGACGCCCTGAAGACAGCGGAGAATATTTTGGAGCAGCAAGTATGCACAGTAATAAAGATAGTGACTCTCTCGTACAAAAACCTCCATAATGAACCAGCAGAGAACAGCACAGCAGCAGGAAACCACTGAAACCAACAACACAGCACCAAACTCTGACAGTCTTCATTATTGCTGTTGGTTCATTTAACGTTTTTGGCTCCTTTTACTGTGTACATTAAAATAAAAACATAAAACAAAACATCGTTCTGACACATTTCATCACGGATTAATGTTCACTGTCACTGAGTATTTTCAGTCATGGTAATGTTTGAACTTGTTTCAGCATATTCTCTCAGGTGACTGACAACCGTGTGATCGTCTCTGTATCACTGAACAGCAGAGAGAAGTGAAAACATCTGTAAGCTCCTCCCTCCTCATTATAAATGTGTTTAGGCTTCCTCCTTACACAGTTAAGATTTGAGAGCACAGAGAACATTATGACTAAATGAGCATATGAAACTAATCTTTAAAATGTTTGTCATTTTGTTCTTTTCTCTGTCTTTACTCACAGGTAAGAGTCACAACATTTCTCCTGACAAGAACAGACTTTTCTGTTTTTCTTCAGTTTTTTCATTTTTGTCTTCTAGACTCTGTGTTATCATCGGTCGTGATCCAACAGTCTGTAAATCCTCTGATAAAACATGAAGGAGAAGAAGCCCGTCTTGACTGTTACCATGGTGACAACGACTATCCCTACATGTTTTGGTACCAGCACAAGTCAGTAGCAGGCCAAAGGGCCATGGAGCTTATCGGACGGCTTCATTATGAAAATCCGACCCTTGAGAAGAACTTTGCACATTTCAACATAACGGGCCATTCAAAGCGCCGAGCTCAGCTGGTTATCTCCAACATAAAGCCAACAGACACTGCAGAGTACTTCTGTGCAGCGAGTAAGCACAGTGCTTGAAATCCTCTGGCTCCTTTACAAAAACCTGGTGGCTCACAGCATCAAACATGCACCTGCATCAAAACTTTTATACTTGAGAGCTAAAAGTCTGTCTTCACACAGTTTCTGTCTCTGCTCTGAGAGGATAAACAGCGGTATAAAATACAGACTGGACACAGACACACCTCAAGACTGCAAACACAGCTCCTCCCATGAATGCACGTCCTCGCTTTGGTCTGTTTAACATGGCAGAGATTCTGATGTCATTTCCTCTATTCAAATCTCGAGAGTTGGCTCACTGTGTTTTCATTTATTTCATTTCTTCTTTAATGAAAATGATCCCAGCCTTCATCACTGTGACTGTCTTAATGCTCTGGGCTGCAGGTAAAGTTAATATCTACATATACATTTGCATTATTTCATGCTCTCAAGCAGACATTGGACTTCTCTGCTTTAAAACGTTTTAAAAATGTAACCTTGAACTGATTTTGGATGTTTTCTGTGTTTCAGATGGTTCTCAGGCTGTGCTCATCACTCAGTGGCCCCACTCCATCATCAGAGTGCCCAGTGCCTTGGCAGAAATGCACTGCTACCAGAATGACACTGATTATCAATACATGTACTGGTACAGGCAGAGAGGGGAAACTCTCCAGCTAATGGTGATGATAGTAGGAGACAGACCCAGCTTTGAAGAAGGATTCAAATCTGGTTTTCAGGCAGCGAAATCGAAGGAGAAGCAGTGGTCTCTGACAATTCCGAGCGTTCAGAGCGAACACGAGGCTGTTTATCTGTGTGCTGCTAGTCTACACAGTGATGTGGCAGACCTCAGGTCTGTGACAAAAACGTACAGCGAGGAGGCGCGTTGCTGTTCTGACACCTGACTCATTAATAACAGTCAAATAAAGGAAGGAAATAAACTAAGGGGGAAGATGATATCAGAGACTTTTACTATGTATTCTTAATTTACATTAAAAAAAGTGAGAAAATAAAAATGTCAACATGTTTGTGAAAGCGCCTGCAGTGGTTCAAATTACCGCCCTGTATAGATTCAACCAACAGGTGGAGGCACAGCACGTGGCATGAATTCACTGACACTGACAGTGCCCTCCCTCTTCAGCACTATTTTTCCCAGGGCAAAACTTTTCCCTCACATCAGTCTGTGACAATGTCATCACCTAAGCACACATTTGGTTTTCTCTGCATCTGGTTTTCATGTAAGATCTCAATTGTCACCCTGAATTACATAAAATGATTCATTATTTGCTTTAAATGCTCTGAGATCATTGTATAGATCATCTGTATTGTCTTCTTGTCTGCTTCATCTATATCTGCTTCCTCCACAGGTCAGGTGAGCGCTGTTACATTTCACCAATCCCCTCCACAGATCGTGATGGAGAGCAGTGAGGTCAATATTAACTGCAGCCATGATGATAGCAGCCTTCTACTAATGCTCTGGTACCAGCAAACAAAGGACAGTCTGTCTATGACCCTCATTGCGTACGGATATAAAGGCTCCCCAAACTATGAGGGTCAATTTGAAAAAGAGTTCAAGCTGACAAGAGAAAGCATCACGAGAGGAACGCTGATTATTCGCAGAGCAAACCTGCCACACTCTGCTGTGTATTTCTGTGCTGCGAGTACACAGTGATGTGGTTTAATGCCACTCCCTCACTAAAAACCCTCATCTCTGAATGAGACGATGAGGCGGTGTCTCTCCTTATACAGACTCTCACTGAAGGAAGCTGTGTTTCTCCTGCAGCAGAGCAAACCTGGAGGATGTCTCCACTTGGGATCAACCTTCTTCTCATCTTGCTTCCATGTAACGAAATTAACTGCAAAAATAACATTTGAATTCTGCTGTTAATTTATACAGAAAATACAAATGTTTTTCACTATGGCTTCTGTTTCCACCACTTTTTGAATCTTTGTTTTTCCTCACAGATTCCACAGCTAAGAGTGTGATATTTGAGCCGTCTCATCCAAAAATAGTCAGCCAAATGACCAAAGTAGAAATTAAATGCCATCATAATGACAGCAGTCTTGATGTAATGCTGTGGTACCAGCAAACAGAGAGCGGGCTGATGGATTTAATTGGATACGGCTACACTGGCAGTAAACCCAACTATGAGAAGCAGTTTCAAGATCGGTTTGAAATCACAAGAGATGACATCCAAACAGGATCTCTGATCATTCCGAGTGTGAATCTATCAGACTCTGCTGTGTATTTCTGTGCTGCGAGTACACAGTGATGTGGTTTAATGTTGCCACCTCACAAAAAACCCAGTTCGCTGTTTTCTCTGTTGTTTTCATGCTAAAGATCCTGAGGCAGGCTGGTAGAACTATGCTCATTACAATTACTGGCCAAATATATCGACACATACCAGACAGCTGACTCTAGTTCTCAGTAGTTGAGGACACACATACAGTCAACAGGCAAGAGCTGCACTACAAACTATGAACAGTATACACAGTTAGATTGTTAGTCATGTACTGTACCTGCAGGATCGTTGGACAAGTAGTGCAAGAGTGTAAACAACATATGGATAATATGATAATCTATATAGAGATGGGATTATAAATATATTACTGTAAGAGTATGAATACTATCTGATGAGAGGCAAGCATGACAGTGAAAGGCTGTTATGCACATATTGCTTGGTGTGTGTTAATAAGTTTATATATATAGAACAGTCACAGTATTTACTACTGTAGTGTTATTTTACAGGAACAGTTCAGAAATAAAACAAACAATTAAAGTGTTGGTAAGTGTAATTACGTGTGTGAATGATCCACATACTGCAAGCCAGCAACACATCAACAGTCTAAAACCAGTCCTGATACAAACACAGAATTAAGACTAAACTTCAACACTTCAAAATACATGTGAGCACAAGAATCAATGTCTCAGAGAGGAGTAAAGCCTTTGACAGCAATCCTAATCTGATACAGTTTTTAATGTGTCTAATAATCTGGCATTTATTTTATCAAGTAATGTATCAGTTTAATTTGTTTTACACAACCAATAATCCAAACCTGAAACAAAAATGAAAAGAATCTATCTTCACTTCTAGCGTCACTCTACACTGGAGACAGAAATCATGTCTCTGTTCCCGTTACGTCATCATGTGGCCATGTGACCTTTGTTTGTGTGAAGCGTCTCAGTATAAGCTGCTTCATTCAGCTGGAAGTTGACTCATCACTGACATGCTTGTCACAGTCGTTCATCTGTCGCTTCTTTTACACACAGGTGGGTTAGTGTATGATCTTAATGGATGAATAATGGATGTGCTAACTGAGAGGCTGCTTGAATGGGCAAGTTCCCATCACATTCACCTGTCATATATTTGTGTGAACGTGAATTTGCAGTTCTCTACGCTGAGGTATGACACAATGAAATCTGATCTTTTATGTGCTGCAGGTCTCACTGTAGTGCTTCAGTCTGGAGATCAAATTTCTGACCCAGGAGGCACAGTGGTGTTGGAGTGCAGTGTGGCTCCAGGGTTCAGCATGAGCAGCTTCACCATGTTCTGGTACCAACAAAACCACTACGGAGCTCCAATAGAGTTCCTCATCAAGGAGCATGAACAAACTGTGGGGCACTTCAAGTCGTCTATCGACACATCCAGAAACAAATTCTCTCTTCAGATTACTGAGCTCTCTGTCAATGACAGCAGCACCTACTACTGTGCTGCCAGGCACAGTGCTGAACACAGACCAGACAGCCATACAAATAACATGTCTGTCACAGATGGCGTGCAGACAGGAAGGCGCTGTGGCTTGTTTGGTTTTTATACCGAAGTTGAACAGTTAAGAAACTATCAGTGATTGCTAAAGGTCGGGTAACACACTGGACCAATACTGGACTTTAGTTTATTAGTATTTGGTCATGTCCATCACCACGGCTGATCCCACTGATGCTGTTGTGGAAACATTGCTGAAGCCAAAGGTCAGTGGTGAGGTCAGGAAGAAAGAAAGTGTTCAGGAGCCTCTGATGTCTTATGCTGTATTATTTATTAGCACTTGATCAAGGAGAATTAGAGACATTCTCATAAAGCATCAGAAGTGCCTGAATCGGTCTCACATTCTGCCCAACTCATGCTGGTGGAGAGACTTTAAACCCAGAGATAACATCACAAACACTATACGCCCAAATTAGGTAAGAGAGAATGCTTTTACCAAGGATGGTGTCAACATGATTAAGTCTGGAGACACAGATGTCTGTTTACGCAGATTGGAATGTCAGTGGAGAGCTGTCTATTATGTCTAAGCATACAGCACCAGAGTCCTTCAACCCTGGACACAACAGTGTTGAGATAGGACGGCACCTGCTACTGCCAGCCAAAGACAAACAACTAATACTGCTGAGGACCTCAAGGCCCACATGTGACTTCATGTAACCTTGTATAATATGTCTGTGTGTTTGTGCTTTTATTATATTCCATTTAAAAGTATGTATGTGTCACTCAGAACACCACAAGAATAGAAAATTCCATAACAGATGTTAGGTGAGGTTTTCTTTAGGGGGGCAGGTGAAGGAAGTTTTCCTTGATATTAAACAGAGCAGACAAACATGGAAAACAAACAAGGCACTCTGCCTTTAGATGATGGGCTGACAAACATATTAACAGTCCATATGGGGGATTTAAATCATAGCATGGA
Organism: Nibea albiflora; assembly: GCA_014281875.1. Lineage (NCBI taxonomy): Eukaryota > Metazoa > Chordata > Actinopteri > Sciaenidae > Nibea > Nibea albiflora. Next base: position 2,130,764 of record CM024799.1, on the reverse strand, counting down.
TCCCATACAAATGTCACAGAGATGTGAATCTAATGACATAATTGTCCATCTCTGGTACAACTCAAACTTCTTTCATCCATCCACGCAATGCTCATAACACAGATCTGGACAGTTGTACAGTTTAATATTATTGGCTGAGATTGTAACGTGTTATGTTCTCTTAGGACAAATATTTGCAGCTGCTCTTGGAAGGGACAGAGCATGGAGAGGTTTTTATTTATACCACTGCTCTGTCTGTCCTCTCACAAACCATCAGACACAAGATTGATAAGATATTTCGTGATAACCTGCATTGATTTTCTGTCCACTTGAGGTGCCTCCTTCATTACTTTTTATCTTGATCTAGATCGAACTCCTAAAAAGCTAAAGGTTATTTTCTTTCCACTGGCTAGTTGTAAACTTTGTCCGCCTGTTGTTCAGTGCTGTCAGGTGTTGTGTTTATTAGAAACTTCTGAATGCAAACTTCAACATTCTACTGGTAGAAACAAACAGCATGAAACCAAAACAAGCTTAAAGACGATAAAATGTCTAATAGAACTGAAAGAATATTATCTTAGTGTTCTTCATGACGGATGATGTTACAAAGTCATTGCAAGTACTCAATGTTGCTCAGTGAAAACTAGAAATAGATGTGACACAAAAGTGGGTAAAAATGAATAAATGAAGGAAAAACAGTAACAAGGAATTGAATTTATATACATAGAAACCAGCTAGATGCCACATACATCACGTTTCAGTATGATGCACTGTACAGTATGGTGTCTCTTTGGACTGTTGAGGAAGAGAAGCAGTTTTTCTTTAACCTGCAGTTGCTGTTCAGAGCCCACTAGATGACTGAAGCTGTGCTGAGAAACTCCTTCAGATCTTATGTGACTGCTCAGTGAAGTAGCTGCACAGCCTGAAGACAGAGTAGTTTGTGAATGTAGATGAGTCAGATTATTTTTACTCTTAACTGTAAGATGTCAAAATGAAGCTGCTTTTGGTTGCAGTTCTCTTCTTCATCAGTAAGAACATTTATGCTCATTTGAAATAAAAATCTAATGATTTTTTTTCTTTACACATTCTCCATTGAAGTTGTTAATTTATTTTTCTTATTTTGCAGATTCCTCTGGTGGTGTGAAAATTGAGCAGCGTCCATTTGTATTCAGCCGTGAAGGAGACACGACTGTAACTTTGTAGTGTGAACAAGATGATGAACAGTATTTCTACATGTACTGGTACAGACACAGCAGCAGTATGGAAATGCAGCTCGTAACATATTCTCTCGGGAAGGATGTGTCGACCATTGAAGCTCCTTTCAACAGTTCCAAGTTCACCATGTCCCGGCCTGCACTGCTGAAATCCTCTCTGCAGATACAGCGTGTTGAAGCTGCAGACTCAGCTGTGTATTACTGCGCGTCTAGTAGAGCACAATGATTCAGAAAGCCTCATCAGCTGAACAACAACCCCAAGAACAAACCAGGAGGAGACAATAAGGAGGGAGGGATGGATGAGGGTTAACATGTTCAACTCTAAGGTAGTCTGAACACAACTTTGTTGGTATGACAATAAACTAACATCACTGTGACATAAAATGTGTGTGTATGTGTAGTTTTGATGAGTTATTAATTTATTCAAAGGTACAAAAGTGCTCCACCACAAGTCTTAATGTTTCTGCAGTGACACCGCAGAGCTGATCAGTTCAGATAAGTCAGCAGGTGTTAACATGCTAAATGTTACTCGTCACATTCAGAATTCCTATCCTACAGTTCCTCTAATCTCTGTCACTCTGTACTTTACTCTCTGCTATTATATTTTATTATAATTCTGTGTGCAGACTGATAAAAATGAAAGTGTAAGAGTTTATCATACACTGACCTCTGCAGGGTTCATGTGAGATTACACTCATCTAAATGAGTAACATCGAAAAGGAGCCAGTGAAATATTAAACCTTTCAGCATAAGACTTCTTGGACTCGTGTGTATTTTCCACTGAATTAAACCAACAAATGATAAGTAAAAATCTCCACAACATAAAGGAACATAAAATGTTTAGTTTCATGTCTGAGCTTTCAGATAACTACCAAAGATTTAGTTAAATAATCATTACTGATAAATGAATTCAAATGTCACATATAATATTTATAGCCTAAACTTTGCAGGGGTGGAATGAAACAAAGTACATTCACTTGCAATTTTGAGATATTTTATTATACAGTGTGTGTTGAGCTGCTTTATATTTCTGTTATGGTACTTTACAATGAGTCTAGAAGGTAGGAAAAATTATCTCCACCTTTACCAACTAGAACACTAAAGTGATGCGGCGCAGCAGCAATTATGATCCAATAATTGTATTATATATGATTCTGAAATGGGCTTTTCTGCATCAAGAGGACATCTAGTTTTAAAAGTTTTAAACAAAAAGTTTAATTTGGCCCTGATTCGTGTAGAATGTGGAACTTTTGTCTGTTGTACGTTTAAGTAAATAAGAGACTGGTGAAAGATTCCTTCCATGTGGATAATTTACAGGTTTTCCATTTCTGGATTTTTGTCATTGAATGAATTAAGTGAAACCGTAATTGAATCAAAGAGGTGGTGAGAGAAAACATATCCAAATAAAATCTAAAGTGAGTTGGAATGACCTGTGATAAAAATATTTAATGAAATGTTCAAAGACGTCAAGTCTGCAGCCTCTCTGTCTTCTGATAATGTTCTGACTGATAGATACTGATGTTGCTTAAACTATTAAATTGAATTATTAATTTGATGAATAAACCTGCATGCAGGAAGTTGCCTTATGATGCTGGTGATACTGTTGATGAACAAAATATTGATAATGTGACACAGCCTCTTCATATTATTAAATCATGATAAATGATCACTGTAACATAAATATGTGTAATGCCAGTTATTATGTCATAATATAAGTTTAATATGATGGTTTCTTGTGATAGAATAACTTAACTGAACTGCTTAAGGATCACCTGCAGACTCAATGAATGTGTCTCCTCAGTTCACGGATCACTGGGTGGATAAAGAGGTGTGACCAGCAGAGATGTCACTTCCTCTGAGGAGTGACAAACAAACACAAACAAAAGACCAGCTTCCCTTTTCCTTCCCTCTGTTCTTGCATCTTTTCTTAGCTGTCACAGAAATAGCAGCAGTCAGGTTGGAGCGCGTTCAGCGCCAGTCAGCCCGACCTGTGCAGCTGCTCTCACAGACAGACAGAGATGGAGGCTGAGATATGGAGAAGTTGGGTGGGGGAAGGAGAGAGGGGAGCGGGAAAGAAGGTTTAGGTTTTTGTATGACGGCTTTTCAACGTGGGGACAGGGGGCCACGGTGATACAATCCCATAAAGCCGCTGTACAAAAACCTCCTCCCATTCACTCTCATTGTGTAGACTGCTACATGCTGCCTGACACACTTTGTAGAGCAGAAAAATCAATAATCTGAAGGTGTGTAGCATCACAGGACACTTTGCTGTTGAAAAGTCAATTTATATGCTGGAAAAAAGGTTTTTAAATGACTTCCAGTTCATTTGTGGAACATTGGGATGCTGCTAATAATCTTGACAAAAAACAACACAACTTTGGACATTATGAAACTCATCCAGCACGTCTGAACCGTCTTCATCCTCTGGATTATTACACTGTCTCAGCATGCTGATTATGAAAAGTTTTGAGACTTTTTGGTAGAGGACACATTCAGTGTGACACTGGATCTGAAGCTTACTTTGGAAAAGGAACAAAACTCACTGTTTTAGGTAAGTCTGAGCTTTTAAACTTCAGATCACTGCAACACACTTCAAATATTTCCACTGATCAGACGAAAGTGAGAGAAAACAAAGTCATAAAAAAGTTGAAATATTGAGCTGAAGTGAAAACACTGTGACCTACACTGATCCTGCTTACTTTGGCCAAGGAACCAAACTGACTGTTTTAGGTAAATATTTCAGTTTATTTCTTCATTTTAACTGCTTTAGACTCTTTGTATGAACAGAAATATGATTTCAAAAACTTTTCAAAGACGATTCTGGTAGACAAAGTCAAGAAGTTCATGCTCAGTATTTGTTCACTGTGACTGTCAACGAAGCTTACTTTGGAAAAGGAACCAAACTCACTGTTTTGGGTAAGTCGGAGCTTTAAAACTTCAGTTCAGTCAAACAAACTTAAACATTGGCATAAAAGCCAAAGACAAAACTTATGAAAGAAATCGAAATATTGTGTCAAACACAAAACACTGTGACCAACACAAAGCCTGCTTTCTTTGGACCAGGAACCAAACTGACTGTTTTAGGTAAATATTTCAGTTTATTTCTTCATTTTCATGATGTCACACTGCTTTAGAGTCTTTGGTACGTTTTACATAATGTTTCTGTTTATACAAAGATAATTCTGCTAGAGAAAGACAGAAGAGTTTCATGCTCAGTATTTCTGCACTGTGACAATGCAAACGAAGCTTACTTTGGAAAAGGAACCAAACTCACTGTTTTGGGTAAGTCAGTGATGAAAATGAAATTGAATAAATGTAACAGGCTTTGTAAACGGATCGGTGCATTAAAAATCATAAAGTACTCAGGTTGTTATACGTTAGGTTGAGCTCAGGGCTTTTTGACTTGAAGCTTAAGCGCTGTGCCAATTACGAAGCCTATTTCGGCCAGGGAACAAAACTGACTGTTCTCGGTAAGTAAGACGTCAAATGTTCTTCTAATTCACTCACCTGTACAAAATGTTCAAATACAACAAGTTAAAGTAGGCCTGTTGTCAAGGCAAAATGTTCATGTTGCAACCAGATTAAAACCAGTGCAGCAACTGTTGGTGTTAGATTAAAAGAATAATGCATACATACTATAAAGACTTGAAGAAACTAAGTGTAAAGAAACATAGTAAGAGCAGCATCTTGGGGTATTTTGAGCACTGATCAAGTGCACTGTGACTCTGGTGTTGGGGAAGCTTTCTTCGGTGGAGGAACAAAGTTAACTGTTTTAGGTAAGACACATGCTATTGTACATGAGTCTATGATAAGGTCTGAACAGATGTAAAAACACTGAAATTGAAGAAATACTTTAAAAAGTTTACTGTATTCAAATCATTTAATGCTGAAGTTCAGCTCAGAGCTTTTTGTTCTCGAGCGTAAACACTGTGTCAGTACGAAGCCTATTTCGGCCAGGGAACAAAACTGACTGTTCTTGGTGAGTAAAACAAACATTTTGTCTCATAATTTCACCTGTAATGGAGGTAAAACATGGAAGAGTCTAACAGGTTTGGGTAAGAGCAGCAACTTGGGCTGTTTAAAGCACTGATCAAGTGCACTGTGACTCTGGTTCTGAAGCTTTCTTCGGTGGAGGAACAAAGTTAACTGTTTTAGGTAAGAAATTAAAACAAAGAAATATTGCAACAGGAATGTTTCTGTGAGAATCTAACTGTCTAGTTCAGGTTTAGTTCAGACCAGTCCTTAAAAGCTTTAAAACTGTCAGTGGGCTGTTTTGTGTTCTTTTGAGCACCGATAAGTGCACTGTGACTCTGGTGGTGCTTCAGAGGCTTACTTTGGTGGAGGAACAAAGTTAACTGTTTTAGGTAAGAAGTTATTTTAAAGTTCATTAAATGTTGTTCAGGTTTGACTTGAAGATGTTTTTGGAACTGTGAAGTTACTCTGAAGCTCAAACGACTGCTTCACACCAAAGTTTTACCCAATACTAGATTAAATAATCATGATTTAACCACATAAAAACATGAGTAGACTTTTAAATGGTAAAAATAAGTCGATGACAATTTGACTGTTTGAAAACTACAAGTTAAAATCTCTCCATGTCTCAAGGAGTGACAAAGTTTGAAACATTTCAAAGTGGCACAGATAAACAGAGGCAGTAGGAAGAGTTTTTGTTACAGCTGAAAGTCTCTGTGCTCCTACAACGAGGCTTACTTTGGAGCTGGAACTAAACTCACTGTTTTAGGTAAGAAAACCTGCAGAAAAAATCTCAGAACTTGTTTTTAATTTAGCAGTAAGTAACTGTGCAGCATTCAACTTTTATTCATTTCTTAATTAATTGATTTGATGCTGGAGTTCATTGTTAAAAAGTGTAAAAGAGGTCATTGTGGAAGTTTGTACTAAAGAGAACACAGTGCTGTCTATGTTCTTCTGTAAAAGTACTGCAGCAATAAAACATTTGGCTGGACGCCCAGATTATTACTCTCACAGCGAGTTCTTATCAGCTCTGTGAAACACTGTGAGTTCACAGTCAGAAGCTTACTTTGGAGCTGGAACTAAACTCACTGTTTTAGGTAAGACAATAACATACAAACAAACTAATATCATGTTCAATAAGATAAAATGCCAAACTAGTTTGTAACTACAAGGTTAGAGCTGAGGGTTGTTTTTAATCTCATATTAAATTAAATTATTAAATTAATCAAAAGTCAGAAGTTTAATCATGTTCCAAATGAATTTGATTCAGTATGAATGTGTCTTATTTCTACATTTGTGTGCATTAAGGTTTGTAGTTTATCTGGAAAAATAGCACAAAGACAGTTTACAGCTTTCAGTGCTGAAAGCTGCAACAGTTTTTCTGTAGCCTTGTATCAGTGTGAACAACTACGAGCCTGCTTACTTTGGCAGTGGAACCAGACTGACAGTGCTGGGTAAGAAAATAACATCTGCTAAATTAGTAATTCATTTAATGATTTATCAAATCATTGATATGTATGTGTTTGTAATAGTTATCTTAAATCTGAAAATATCCACAATATATATCTATACTGGCACTAGTCAAGAAGTCAAAGGAAAAATTCTAAACAGTACAGCAGGTGAGATAAATGCTGATCATGATTGTACTGGTTAGTGGAAACTCTCACAAATAAAGGAAAGATGTGATGAGCCACTGTGGGAAGATTTTTACATGCGAGTCAGCAGTGTGCTCTGGAAACTATCCTGCTTATTTTGGAGAGGGAACCAGGCTAACAGTTCTTGGTAAGATCACTGCAATAACATAAAAACTAAATCTGCATGTTAGTTTGAAGAGGAGTACAAAAGTTCTCGATGAGCATGTTGTTTTTCTTGACTTGAATTTTCGATAATGCAGCTTTAATTAATTAATCGAGTGATTTCTGTCCTTTGTCTTTGCAGAAAAAGACTCAGACATCACCCCACCAAAAGTGACAGTGTTCAAACCTTCGCCAAAGGAGTGTCGAAACAAAAAGAAGACCTTAGTGTGCATGGCCAGTAATTTCTTCCCAGACCATGTCAGCATATTCTGGAAGATCGACGGAGAAAATCGAACTGATGGTGTCGCGACAGACAACACTGCCCTGAAGCAACATAAAGATGATACGATTAGGTACACAATCACCAGCAGGCTGAGGGTCGATGCTGAAGTTTGGTTTACACCCGGCAAAAACTTCACGTGCATTGTCAGCTTCTTCAAAAATGAGACTACTACTGAGGAAAAATCAGATTCAGTTGTTGGTGTTGAAGGTATGTTGATGCAGAACTCAGAAATGACAGAAACCTGATCTTTCTGCTTTTAGAAGTTTGAGTAAATGACCATCTGTTCTTGTTCTTGTCCATCCATTAGCTCCAGCTGCAGGACGTACGATAACAAGAGGTAAATGTTGTTTGTGCTTCTGTTTCCTCGATGCATCACTTCTAATAATACAGTCTAAACATACACTTATATTCGGTGGTATTCATAAGAGTATATGTATGAAGCAGAGTAGCTGCGGGTATAAACTGTCTCCACAAAGTGCACTGGACGTTTCCTGTTTGAATCCTTCATCTGAATGTTTCGACTTTCTGCAGAGAACTATTTGAGGGTCACAAACGCTGCCAAGCTCTCCTACGGCGTTTTCATCGCCAAGAGCTGCATCTACGGAGTCTTTGTAGCGTTTCTGGTGTGGAAGCTTCAGGTTTGTTTCACACAATTTAGCCTGTGACCGCTCTCTGCTGTTTTCTGACATCAAAACATTAAACAGTGTGTCCTTTCTGTCTGTTGCAGGGTTCAACTGGAAAGCAGAACAAGTGAGAGCTGAGCTGAACAAATGAAATGTAGGAGATCAAGCGTGTTTGTTATGTAAATACAGAAAACATTGAATTATATCCACAACTTTGTATGCTGCAACATATTTGCATTCATTAATCAATTAGATGATAAAACAGTTCTATGTATATTCTGTTATAATCTTAAAGCTACTTTAGCATCACATTTATACCTTCAGTAACAATTCTGTGTTTGTGGTTGTGAATCGCTTATTTGCTTAATTTTCTCTCAATAAAACATTTCAGAGAATCAATCATGTGCTTTCATTTCTCTAGAAATGTTTTAAAGAGACCAGAAATAATGGATGAATCGCTGTTCATATCATAATCTGATGGTTTAGACAATAATTACATTTGTAGGTTTCTCTAAATTGTTTCCAGCACTGATTACATGAATGCAGTAATTCCTCCGCTGTGTTTTCTGGGAAAGAAACTATTTCTCGCCTACATACAGAATGTTGAAACATCTCAGCTTGAAAAAACTTCAACCTTCATTTGGCTCTTAACAAGTTTTTGCAATGAGCAAACTGAGAGGTGAAGTTTTTCAGTGACTTGAGTGATAAATTAAATTCCATCGACTAATCTCTACTTATTATTTTTAAAGAACTCATTTGACTTCATTAGAGTTTAAGTCATGTCTAGTTTCTGACTTCTCTTTAAAATACAGAAATTCTTCAGTTCAAACACTGTCAGTAGGAAAGTAAATGTAAGAGTGTGAATCTACCACACCACAACAGGAAATCAACGCTCTCATCTGTGTACAGAAGAAGGTCAAAGCTGTTGTTGGTGATGGAGACAAAGCGGGGCTTGAAACCCTGCAGAGGAGTAGAGAGCAACAGCAGAGGACAGGATGTGGTCACAGAGCAGCCTGCAGATCGAGCTCTGTGCTGAGAAATGACGAAGGTGCAAACTTCCACTTTACCACAACCTCCGGCTCACACCTGCATCTCTGCAGCAAGCCGCCCACACTGCACATCTCTGAGCAAACAGCTGGAAAACTTCCATTTCTGTGTCAACTGAAGCTACACTATGAACATAAATGTGTTATATTACATACAGTCACACATACAGCTGTTCACTGTGATCTGGTGCAGAAATTTGCATTTGAATGTTTTTGTGCTGTAGTACAAAAAATGAAACTGCCATCAGAGACTAAAGACAATTACCAACAGCAGTAGCACAAAAAAATGAATAAAAAATAATGTTTTTAATTGTATTCACCTTTATAAATCCTCTTAATGTGCATGACTCCACACAAGACGACAATATTTGAAGTATAATAGTCACTTACTTCAAACTTACAGTAGGAAAAACAGAACAACATTCTATGTTCTCTATTTTTTGACAAACATGTTGCTCTTTCACAAGTCAGATAAACAGGAAGCGATGCCAGTGAGATCGCAACAGAAGCGCGGTGCGTGTTACATCTGTGGCTCAATAATTATATCTGCTCCTGCAGACCCTGAGCTTTACAAGGTCTCTGAATTCAGTATCGAGTAAGATCAAAGAATATCTCCTTATGAGGTCAGTAGAAATTACAACCATCTGCAATATACTACATTCTGATAAATTCAGATTCCCCATGTTCAAATGTCCAACCTCACAGCAGAAATAAACATGTTTACAGCCTGGTACAAAAACTGTTTGGGTCTCTATAGCTAATTTCACCTGATACCTGATAAAAACATGACCAAACACATGAAGATGTCATCAAACATCCAACACACCACAAGTCAGAATGGTTGAATGGATGAAAAGGAAAAGAATTTTGACTAAACACCTCAACTGGAGCTCAGCTGAGAGCGTCTGTCGAGAGAGTATGTCTTGATATGTGCCTTAGCGTGTTGATGCATATGTTAACCAGACTGGTGTTAACATGCTCTCATTCGCCATGTTAGCATGTCTTCGTGTAATACATGTGGAGATGATCATGTGTCTAGCATGAGGACTCACCTTGGACTCTCTCTGCTCCAGCTGCTGCTGGGTTGAGGCTGTTACAGGTGGAGACAGCAGAGTCTGCAGACTTCAGCTGGATGACCATCAGGGTGACATCTGCTGGACAATCCTGGAACACAGTAACCAAAGAACAAACCTGTGAACCATGATTTCATGAATAATGCCTCTGAATCAGTCAGGCAGGAGCAGAACAGGAACTTGGTATCACTTCATAAGAATCACTGCATCAGGTCAGCAGTTGAATATGGTTAAATAAGGAAAACCAGCAGGTCATTTTCAGACATTGAGTGATCCAAGTGGATGCAACGAAATTAAGAGCTAAAATACAAAAATGACCTTTCATGGTCAAACTTCAAAGACTTGAATGGTGAATGTAGCAACTGTAATTTCCACACCAGCAGGGGGCGACATACTTCAACAAATGATGATGTACAGACTGTAGCAACACAGCTGCTGTTTCTTAGTTAGCTGTGATGTAGGTAACTGTCAGCACCCCTCATGTATTGCAGCAGTGATGTGCTCTCGCTGACCCGACAGGACGTGAACAGAAAGCTGACAGAAGAACGTCACATCATCTCCAACAAGATGTTAATGCTCTTCTTCTTCTTCATTCATCCATCACGGATTGAGGGTGAAAAATATTCCAAACAGAATAAGACATCAAGAGTTTCAGACTTTAGTGTCTAAGATGTTTTGTTTTTCTCCTCACAGGTGCCTCAAACACCAGCAAAGTCCTCCAGATGCCTGATTACATCATTAAGAGAAGTGGTGACTCTGTTGCCAATGGGATCAACTGTTCACACAACATAGCAACTTATGATGTTATTCTCTGGTACAAACAAGACAGACAGGGAGCTCTGAAGCTTCTGGGATATCAGTATGCAAAACTGCAAACTCTGGAGGACGATGTAAAAGGAAAAATCAGCTTTGATGGAGATGGCAATTCACATTCAAGCCTCACCATTCTCAACCTTGTATTAAATGACAGTGGTGTGTACTTCTGTGCTGCCAGTCGACACAGTGCTGCAGATTCCTTTAACATCAATACAAAAACTCTTATCTGTCTGCAGACAAACATGTTCAGACTCTTGAACACCTGCAGCTTTCACACTGAAATCAACTTTTGTGACAATTTTGAGCCACTGAAATGACAAAACTATTAACACACTTTGTGAGACTGTTAAAAGGAATATTTAAACTTGTTATTTACAATGAAGAGAGGGCAGATAATTGTCAGGCTTTTTTAATACATTTTTTTAAAAAACTTCTGTAATATTTGAAGACTTTATCAGTGTCAGACCAGCTACATCACTCATCTCTCATCAGAGCATGAGTAATACTGTACCTCACATGAACAAACGTGTTTTCTTCAGCTCGTCAGTGTCAATGATCAGAATTAAAGTTAATGTACTGCGATGTACTGCAGGGCGGGTACCTTTTACTACCACCTATACTTTGAACAATACTAAAGGCTTTGATAAAACAGCTGACAGGATCACGTCACACAATGCAGTGACACTCTTAAGATCGACTTCCTGACACTGATCGTTTGTGTCTGACAGAACATGGATGTCATCATCATTAAACGAGAACTGCTCCGATTCTCAGTCTTTCTGCTGTGCACTACAGGTACTGTACAATTAAATCAACTCAAGACTCAAATTACGATGACGATATATATCCTCTAACATCAAATCAAAATGAGGGTCAAGTTTAACTGCAGCAAAGATTCACTATGGTATCTTTTACTGTCAAACACACAGGTCTAATTGATGGAGGTGATGTCACCCAGCCTGACATGCTGTGGAAACACAAGGGCAACAGCACGACAATAAACTGCAGCCACACGAAGGATGCAACCTATTACCAGATGTACTGGTACAGACAGCTGCCTGGAGAAACGATGAAACTCGTCGTGTTCACTACTCCAAGCACAAAACCGGAATTTGAACCAGACTTCAGAGACAGGAGATTCTCAGCAACCAAACCTGACGCTCACAGTGGAACATTGACAGTGAAGGATCTGGTGGCAGACGATAAAGGCTTGTATTTCTGTGCTGTGAGTGAACACAGTGATACAGACACATGTGAAAGCTGAACAAAAACCTCAGTCAACAGTGGCACATCTATCACTGAGTCTATTAATCTGCTGTACTGTAGGGGGACCTCAAGTACAATCATCACATAACACAGCGACACTCCAGCTGCAGCTCTTCATATCTCTGATGTAACGTCACACCTCCCGTCACACACACTGACTGCGACTCTGAGTTCAACAATGATCACAGCTGGTCTGATCAGACTCTCTGCAGCTCTGCTCTGGATTGTAGGTACTGTACATAATGATGCTGACGACTGAGAGGAGAAGCTGTTTCTTTAAATTCATGCTAATGATTTTATGTTGACTGTTCTGCTGATGATCCTGTAATTACCTCCACAGGTTCAACTGATGGGAGTCAGGTCACTCAGACCTCTCTGCTGTGGAAGTACAAGGATCAGTCTGCCACAATGAACTGCAGTCACACTATGGATTTTACTTTTTACCATATGTACTGGTACAGACAGCGACCAGGGGAGAAGATGAAGCAAATCGTTTTTACAACTCCAACGCCTCCACATATATATGAGATTGGCTTCAGTGATGACAAGTTTCCAGCACAGAAGAAAGATACTCAGACGGGATCTTTGACGGTGAAGAAGCTGCTGCCTGAAGACAGTGGGGTGTATTTTTGTTCTGTGTCAGCACAGTGATGCAGGTCAATGAGACAGCTGCACAAATACTGAACTTGGTGTCACAGTAAATGCAAAACATCAGTCTTTATCTCCAGGGGGAGCTTGAGAACTGTCGACTTTACTGATATTTTTGGTTTGTATTCTTGTGACTGTGTCAAAGTTCATTTGAAATGATGGTCACACTGTACATACTCCACTACTCAGCGTTTAGAAAACATAATTCAGTGCCAATTAAATTATTTATTGTTTAACTTCTTTTGAATTTCAATTAAAATTGTACACACTGAATTTGTTTTGTTTCTTTATTTTCAATGAGAAACGTTTTTTAAACTTTGTGACTAATTCAAAATAAATAAATCCTACATTGAGTTGAAAGCGTCCTGTATTCTGTGACAGTCACAATCTAAAACATCTTATCTCCAAACCACCATCACCTCATCACCTCTGTGTTTGCTGTCTAAGATAGTGACTTGCACCTGGAGTGTTTTCACTGCTAACGTCTGATCATCAAGACAGAGACAGCTTAATCATTCATTTAAAAGAATCACTAGTGTATGTGTGCGTAAGTGTGTGTCGTCTCACAGTGATGACACACCTTTTTACAGAGAGCACCATCATGTGACAGGATGGATGATGTGAGGGTGATATCAGCTCACTGTCACTGATCCATCTGCTGAGCACATCAAAATGTTCTCTCTTCTTCACTGTCTCTCTGGCCTGTGCTGCAGGTATTTTACTTCTGGGAACATCTTTGAAATAAGAAAGTCAGAAAAGTACTGTTTAACTGAAAAGCATGTCCTCTGCTGTTGCACTTAAACCTCTTGGTTTGGTTTCAGGTAGTACTGGGAGTACTGGAGTCCATCAGACCCCAGGGTTACTGGTAGAGAGGGGTCAGTCTGCTCAGATGGACTGCAGTCATGACCTTGGTGGCAGCTACTTTCAGATGTGTTGGTATCAACAGTTGCCAGGTGAGAGTATGAAACTTGTAGTCCACACGGTGCCTTACAACAGCGAGCCAGACTTTGGGGATTTTAGCCAGGACAAATTCTCAGCCACGAAGGATGAAGCAGAGAGCGGATCGTTCACAGTGAAAAATGTGGAACCTGCAGACAACGGAGTGTATTTCTGTGCCGTCAGCACGCTCACTGTGATGCAGATAGTTGTCAAGTTGTACAAAAACCACTCTCACTCTGGCAATCTGCCTGATCTGATCAAACACACTGAGGTGGTAAAACAACATGAGATACAGCATGAAGAAGATAAAAGTAACTAACAGCGTGTAACAGAAGGAAAGAGCCTTTTTAGGACAGAGAAATAGAAATATACAATGAATTCTATTATACTCTAGTTTAGTGTCAGCGAAGAAGAATTTACAGATTATGTATGCTGAAATTTAAATGATATTTAATGGGCTGTATGTGAGAAAGTCAAATGTAACCTCGGCTCCAGAGCCACAGCTGACATTTTTTATTTTACAAACCAAACATCTTCACTCATGATTAAAGATGGAAGTCCTTACATATCAGTGTATCAGTAAAGTTTGACTTTATTTGTCTAGATTTTGTTAATCAGAATTGGAGTGGATTCATTCTCTGTTGATAACCTTGTGTCTCCTCCTGTCTCCTCCCCTCTGACTGTTCCCATAACGTCTGCTCAGTCTGTCAGTCGATGCAGATAAAGACATCATGAGAAGCATCAACAGGATCGCTCTGCTGCTTCTCTGGCTCTCCTGTAAGTTTGAATTCAAACCGGTCCGGATAACTTTGTGTCTTTTTTTGCATCCATTTCTGTTTTCTCAATGTTTTTCTCTTCTCTAAATGCAGGCTGTTCACTGAGCACTAACGTCCATCAGGCTCCATCGTCAGTATTAGGAAGACCTCATGGTTCAGCAACAATCAGCTGCAACCACTCAGTCAGTTCATACAATGTAATATTATGGTACCAGCAGCCAATTGGTGACTCTCAGCTCAAACTCATTGGATATCTACTATACACTAGTGTGACCCTTGAGGATTCCTTCAAACAGCATTTCAATGTGACTGGAGATGGCTCAGTGAAATCTCAACTTCATGTACTAAAACTCAGGCAGACAGAAGACAGTGGCGTGTATTACTGTGCAGCTAGTAGGCACAGTGACTCAATGTCGCTGTCATCTTTACAAAAACCCTCTCTGATAATCAGCCTCATAAATTCACACTGAAGAGCACACCTGCGTCTCAGCAGCGTGTGACGGAAATCACTGCTGATAACAGCCTTAAACAGTCTTTTCTGTGTTTATACAGGAAACTGTACAAATCCACTGATGAAGACGTGTGACGGTCATTAACGTGACCCCTCCTCCTCCTCAACATCCAGGCGGCTCTCTTCAACCTGCAGTCATCAGAGTTTTGTTTTCATCTGCGATACAATCATGTTTAGACTCCTCATCCATTTAGCAGTTCTGCCGTTCTGTTTATCAGGTAACGTTACATTAACTCATACCTAAGGTTTTTCAGTCAACACTATTTTTAAGCCACTAAAGCAGTTTTAAATGTCTCTTGCAGAACTTTCAAAATACAGCGTTCATCAGACTCCCACTGCCGTGATCAAACATGCTGGAGAAGACGTCCTGATGAACTGCAGCCATTCAAACACTGACTTTGATATGATCCAGTGGTACAAACAGTCTGCTGGGAAAAACGATATGGTTTTAGTTGGCTATGCACGATTCACTATATTAGTTGTTGAAAGTCCATTCAAAGACAGTTATAACGTGAGCGGTACTGGGGGAAGTCTGTCAAGTCTTCATATTCCAAAGAGTCGATCTGAGAACAGCGCAGTTTATTTCTGTGCTGCCAGTAGAGCACAGTGCTACATAAACCCTCCGTCTTCTACAAAAACCTCTTCTGACGCAGACAGTTACACAAAAACACAATTTACCACATGAACGACAAATCAACCACATTGTGGATGACTGATATCAGACAGCTGGCTCTCAGTGCGGCAGCTCGATTCTTATTTTATCCGTTAGGGTGCAGTGTTTCTTCACAAATCTTTGGAAGTGTGATCACTTCTTCTTCTTACATTTCTGTCCACATCTCAGTTTCATTGAATATAAATATGTAGAACATCTCAGACAGTCCAGGATGCCTGACTAACAAACTGAGCTAACCTTGGCTAACAGCAACTGGCTCACAGCAGTTTACTTTACTGTCCACAGTGTTGAGGCGGAGAAACTGAAGAATATTAGAGGGAAAAACAGAAAATATTTCCTCCATAAAATATGATTCAGTTTTCCAACAGTCTGTTTTAATAGATTCTGGTATTTCACTTTGTTTTGGTACACTTCTTTACAATTCAGCAAAAACACTTCATTCATTTTGAATCTCAACCCTTGTCCAATTTCCTATAAATGTATTAAATGTAAATGTTTCCCATTAGATTTTATGGATTGATTTAATCATTTATTGAATTTAATGAAAATGTATTTTTTTCCCTTTGCATTGCCCCCTTAAAGTCATTAACTGTAACTTTACATGTTAATGTATAATGATAATAATGTATAATATAATGCTGTAAAAAGGGGTAAATACAAAAAGTACAATCCATAATCTAAGTAAAGTGACAAGGCCCTTGACAAACTACAACATGATTAATTTATCTTGAAATTAATCAACTCAATATGTGTTTAGTCCATATGAGAAAAACTTGACATGACATGGATTGGTGCACTGCTTTGTCCAGCTGAAACAAGTTGACACGGTCTCTATATAAATCTATGTTTTTATCTCACTTTATATTTCTACTCATTTATTGCTGTCATCAGTGAAAAACAGTTCAAACATATTTCCTGTTGTAGGTCTTTGTTTTTTCTGACCCAGTGGATTGTACTGGTAGCAGACATGTTGGTTTTATGATCAGCCCAGATGGTTGCAATATGACGCCACACTACTGTGGTTGTCTGAAGACTTTTTCAGTGAAGGAGGAGGGGAGCATGAGTATACCTGCACATACAGTGATGAACAGCTCCAGAAAGAACGACTTCAGTCAAAAACATGATGATCGTGGTCTGCTGCATAATCTTAAATGTTTTACTGGTTTCAGGTAATATGATAAAAGTCTTTTCACACGTCTGTTATTTTTCTTTATAAATATGTTGCTGTTGCTATTTACGTTTCATACTTTCATTTAATTACATACAGTAAAGTAAAAATAAGTAAATGTACAACAAGAGATTCAAAGCAGGTTTATAATGCAATGAAAGAGATTTCAGATTTATTTACAGGTCCTTTTCTAAGTCAAACTCTTCTCCCAAAGTCTCACATTTCCATTTATGAGGACTCGTCTTTGATTACTGTGATTGCATATTGTGCTTTATTTTGTCTGCGCATTTCCCACAGGTTCACCTCTCAGTGACCAGGTCTATCAGACTCCGACTGATATACTGATGTATAACAGACCACAACAAACAGCCAAAATCTACTGTTCACACAGCATTCCAAGCTATGATCGAATCCTCTGGTACAAGCAATCACAGAGCAGACAGCTACAGTTTCTGGGACACATGCTGGGGGACAGAGGATTTCCAGAGGCTGGAGTGAATGTGAAGATGGAAGGGAGTGCAAATAAAAACCAAACATGCACTTTAACAATTGAAGAACTCAGCCTGAACAGCAGTGCAGTTTACTTCTGTGCTGCTAGATTACACAGTGCTACAGATCACTGCTCCTCAGTACAAAAACCTCAAACACATTTTTTCATCATTAAAAGGGGATGTGGCATCGTCACAAGATTCACTATGACACCCACCATCTACTGCCTTCATGCTAAGGTTTTACTCAAAGAGGAGGTTGGACATGATCAGTACAGCTGCTGATACACTGACAATATCTCTCATATCAGCAAGAAAAGTATTACAAAACAAACAGAAGACAATATGATCATCTTATTTCTAAGCATTCATTTTAACACAATTCTGGTTTCAGGTAATATCAAAAAGGTTTTTAACAATATCTGTATATTGTTCACTATTCTACAGGCTGCTATTTGAGCTGGAACTGAATTTCATCAGATTGCAACATTTCATTCTTGATGTTTTTTCAACAGGTTCCAGTGACCAAGTCTACCAGACTCCAGCTCACATTTACGGCAGACGAGAACAAACAGCCATCATCAACTGTTCACACAGTATTCAAAACTATAACCAAATCCTCTGGTACAAGCAAACAAACGGACAGCTACAGTTGTTGGGATATGTGTATGGTACGGGTGCAAATCCTGAAGCTGGAATGAAGGTGAAGATGGAAGGAGATGCAAATAAAGAGAAAATCTGCACTTTAATAATTGAAGAACTCAGCCTGAACAGCAGTGCAGTTTACTTCTGTGCTGCTAGTTACACAGTGCTACAGATCACTGCTGCACAGTACAAAAACCTCCTCATGTCTATATTACAGCTCACAGCCTCTTACACCTGGAATAAGCCAGTCTAACCAGTATTGGTCTACCTTTTCATCCAGATCAGATATTGTAATCAGAGGTTTCTATTCACAGCTATACAATATTTAACCTGCCAAATCCTGTGAGAAACAGAAGCCTCACACATTCAGTCTCTATGCAGTGTTTCATTTTAACAAGATCAGCACTTAAATTCTCACACACAAACCTGACGAGTTTCATTGTGTTAAACATAAACTTTCATGTTACTGTAAATGAGCATTAAAGGCAGGACACATTCATGTTGACATCATTCTGTTACTGACAGCAAAGCAACAAGCAAGCTACCATTACAAGGTTTAGGCAATTTTTTTTTTTAAAAGTGGTGAGTGACGTTGACAAAATGTTTTTTTTATGTTTAGAAAAGGAGGGAGCACTATGACACCACCCACCTATAAAGATTGGTTGTGTTCCTGATGGGAGGGTTTACTCAGGAAAGGAGATTATGAGTATGCCAGCATATGCCATGATGAAAACACTGCAATGATAACTTTGTTGAACTTTGTCAGAAAACACATCATCATGATCATTTTCTTCTGTCTAACATTTAATGTTATCACGGTTACAGGTAATAAAAAATATTTTTGTTACTTTTTTTTTTTGCAAACATAATTAACTGCTTAAGTTTTGCATGTGAAACCAGATTCATGAAAATAATTTATTTGCATTCATTCTTATTACTTATTGGTATTTTCTTTTACAGGTTCCTCTCTTAATGACCAAGTCTACCAGACTCCAGCTCACATTTATAAAAAACCTGGAAAAGCAGCCAAAATCAACTGTTCACACAGTAATCAGTACTATGACCGAATCCTCTGGTACAAGCAGTCAAAGAATGGAGAGATGCAGCTCCTGGGATACATGAATGTAAACTCTGGATTCCCTGAAGAAGGAGTGAATGTGAAAATAGAAGGAGGTGCAAATAAAGACCAAACATGCACTTTAACAATTGAAGCACTCAGCCTGAACAGCAGTGCAGTTTACTTCTGTGCTGCTAGTATGCACAGTGCTACAGATCACTGCTCCTCAGTACAAAAACCTTCCACACACATTTTCACCTCCATATAAAACAGCTGACAGCCTGCAGCTGTCACGCAAAATCTGCACTTTAACAACTGAAGAACTCAGACTGAACAGCAGAGCACTTCTGTGCTGCTAGTTACACAGTGCTACAGATAAAATTAAATCAAATCAAAATTTATTTGTGGAGTCCAAAGTCATAAAATACATTTGCCTCGGAGAGCTTTACAGTCTGTACAGGGAGTGACACCCTCTGTTCTTAGACCCTCGGTTCCAGTGAGGAAAAACCTGCCCACAAAAAACCCTTTAACAGGGAAAAAAGGTGGAAGAAACCTCAGGAAGAGCCACAGAGGACGGATCCCTCTCCCAGGACGGACAAACAAGCAGTTTCTTATTAGTCTGACTAGTTAAATGTAACTTTGTACAAGGTGTGAAAGTTTGCAGGAATTATTACAAGGTCTTGGTTGTGCAGCCTCATAAGATGGCAGTATATCTTTACTGAGACTGGTGAGAGCCCATGTGATGGTTTTAATGTTTAAGAACGGAGGAAGCACTATGACACCACCCACAAGCATGTCGCGTTTCCTGATAGTTTGGGACTGTTTAAAAAACAGAGACGTGGATATAATCAGTATACACCATATGCTGTGTTGAAAACACAGTTCTACTAAATAGACTGAACTTTAATTTGGTCAGAGAACAATATGATGATCATTTTCTTCTGTGTAACTCTTCATCTTTTTCTCGTCTCAGGTAATTAAATTATTTTACAGCATTCGTCCTTTCAACAATATATGCTAATTTTAAAGTTACATACTAACTATTAAAGTTGCATGCCATGAACAGACATAGATTTTGTTTTTGTTTTTTCATGGCTTAGATTTCTTTTACCTGATCATTTTCTATCTGTTAGTATTTGTTTTCATTCTCTGTCATAGTAAATATTTGTGTCGTTTCATTTTTCCAAAGGATCCTCACTCAGTGACCAAGTCCACCAGACTCCAGCAGACGTGTTAGACAAACCCAGAGGGACGGCCAAAATCCACTGTTCACACAGTATTAAGGACTATGATGTCATTCTCTGGTACAAGCAATTAAAGAATAAGCAGCTACAGTTGTTAGGATACATGTATCGAAACATGGATAATCCAGAACCTGAAATGAAGGTGAAAATAGAAGGGAATGCATTGAAAGACCAAAACTGCACTTTAACAATTGAAGAACTCAGCCTGAACAGCAGTGCAGTTTACTTCTGTGCTGCTAGATTACACAGTGCTACAGATCACTGCTCCTCAGTACAAAAACCTCCTTTGTATTTCTGTATTACAGTTCACAGCCCCTTCCACCTGCATCAACCCATTCTAACCATTCATTTTCCTCTTTTGAAGATCAGAGATTTGAATGGGAGGCTCCTCCTGTGAAGCAATGCAGTATATAAAGTCCCTCAGATATGCATCATGCATCTCACAGCAACAGGATCAGAGAAATCAACTGTTTTCAGTGAACTACAATTTATAATTTTGTATCCACACCCCGATTACTGTGCAGCTAGCTATGAACACTGACTCTCCTTCATGCAAGAATTCTGAACCAACTTTAATCGTTGTAATTTAGACCCTGAACAAGCCCCTCCCAGCAGCTGCTCCTGATTTGATGCCATTATCTCAGCCAGTCATTTTATAATGAGGCTGTTTCATCTTCACTTCCTTCCTTTCCTGTTCAAACCTCAGTCAGCTCATGAGAGGCATCAGTTGGATCTCCATCGCTCACAGTGACAGTCCGGTTGACCTCATCTCAGATCCCAGCTCTGAAACACCTAAAACTCTGTGATACATAGTTTGGACATGTTTTCTAAACATTTCTGAGTCACTTAGTTTTATTTTGAGGGAGTCAACATGATCTGTTTGCTCTTGTTCTGTTGCCTGTCAGGTAATAACTTTTTATGATGAGCTCCTTTAAATGTGGAGATGGATTCATTTTAAATTTGTCACAGTATGTTCATAATTTTCTGTCTTTGTCTAGGTGCTTGTCTGGGTGTGGAGGTCCGTCAGTCTGCCTCTGATCTGATCACAAATCATGGTGACAAAGTGCAGATTTTCTGCACCCATGACAAAACTGACTATTGGATGATGCTCTGGTACCAGCAGTCACCTGGAGACACAGCTATGAAACTCATTGGATATTTGAATTATAAAGCTGTCACAATGGAAAAGCTGTACGAGAAACAGTTTAACATCTCTGGAGATTTGGGTGGGAATACAGCAAAGAATGGCTCACTTGTGTTCCAGACATCTGGATTTGAGTACAGTGCAGTGTACTACTGTGCAGCTAGCAGGGCACGGTGACTGCAGCTTCCTACTCCTTCACACAAAAACTCCTTCATGGTTTTAAATTGCACCTTGAATACACCCCTCCCAGCCAGCTGCATTTACTTTGAAGCTTTATCTTCATCTCGTGTACAATGATGATGTTTCTTCATCACTTCCCTTTCCTCTGAGTCAGCTCAGAGGAAGCATCAGTTAAATCTCCATCTAGCAGAGCACAGGGCTGGAGACACAGCTATGGAACTTTGGATATTGGATATTTGTACTTTAAAGCTGTCACAATGGAAAAGCTGTACGAAGCAGACTTTAATATCACTGGAGATTTGAGTGGGAGTACAGCAAAGAACGGTTCACTTATACTCAAACGTGTAGAACACAGTGCAGTTTACTACTGTGCAGCTCTAGAATCAGATCAAGTCATATTTAGGCAGAAATCACCTTTCATTAACTGCATTTGGCCTTCAATCAATTTATGGCAGGTGAAAATTAACCGGATTATCCTGATCCAGTTTACAAGTTTTGAAATACCGGGCCCTGGAGACACAGCTCTGAAACTTGTTGGATATGGAGAGTTCAGAAATGACAGCGTGGAAGAGCCGTTTAGAAAACACTTCAGACTGACTGGAGATCTGAGAGGACACAAAACAAAAAGTGGCTCACTTTGAATAACCAATCTAAAAGTACTGCAACAACACTGCAACAAAACAAAAATGCTTCCTTTCCTTTTCTGCTGAGTGTAGTTCAACAGTAAACAGGAGATGTATTAAATTCCCTTTTCTCCATATTGTAACCACAAACATGTTTTCTCAACTTTTTGTCAAGGGTCAACATAGGCTGCGATTTCTCAACATCACTTCCTGCCCCTCCTTCTGATCCACAAAACGCAGCAGAGACTGTAGCTGCTTCTTCACATTCAACATGACGGCTTCTCATCTCATTGTTTTCATCATTACTGTCAGCTGGTTTAAAGGTATTATACTTTCATGAAAACTCACACTGAAAAGTGGAGCAACTGATTACATTCATTGATTTCTTGAGTAGAAGGTTTTCATGTTTTGACATTGTGTCTCATCTCTTTACAGGAGTTTACCTCAGTAAAGGAAAACAAGTATTTCAGTCTCCAACTCAGCTGCTGATGAAAGCAAATAGTGAAGTCAACCTGACCCTCACACATAAGATCCCGAGCTATGACACTATCCTCTGGTATCAGCGCTCACCAGGAGACACTTCCCTGAAGCTGATTGGCTACATTTTTTACCAAACTCCCACAATTGAGCCACAATTTCAAAGCCACTTTAAAGTGAGTGGAGATGGAGAGAAAACAGCTTATCTTCACATCCTGAACCTGAGACGCCCTGAAGACAGCGGAGAATATTTTGGAGCAGCAAGTATGCACAGTAATAAAGATAGTGACTCTCTCGTACAAAAACCTCCATAATGAACCAGCAGAGAACAGCACAGCAGCAGGAAACCACTGAAACCAACAACACAGCATCATAAATGTGAAAAATAACTGCTTCATTACATTACATTGTATTAAGTGAGGTAGATGTTGAAATGGTAAATGATGATAGACAGGCTGTGTTTACAATTACATGTTGTCAGCATAATATTCAGAGGTTTAAGAAAAGCTCCAAAAAGATCAGAATAATTTTTTCAGCTCTCCAGTGTGCAGATAAAGTTAAAAGGATACACTAACACTAAGCTGGACTAATGAATACCTACCCACAGTTCAAGTTTACACCCACTTCATTTAAATGAACAAAGAGTGCTCAAGTCTTTTGAAAGGAGAGCTAATTCATTGGGTAGTTTTCTAGGCAGAAAGTCTGCTGAAAGATTTTTTTTATATTTAACAATGTAAAAGAACGGTTTCAACCAATAGGTGGAGGCACAGCACATGGAATGCAATTGTCATGAAGATGTGGTGATGAATTAACCCACATGCAGACGACACCCCTCCTCTTCATCCTAAGCCTCATTTGTCTCAGTACATAACTTGACTCATATCAGTGACTGACGATGGCTTCTTCTGTGCAAACATTTGGTTTTCTCTTCATCAGTTTTCACTGTAAGATCTTAAATGTCCTCCCAGGTTACATCATAGTACTGTAGGCAACATTTATATAAACGTGTTATTGTCTCTTCATCTTTGTTCTGCGTCTGTAACATCTGTATTGTCTTCTTGTCTGCTTCATCTATATCTGCTTCCTCCACAGGTCAGGTGAGCGCTGTTACATTTCACCAATCCCCTCCACAGATCGTGAAGGAGAGCAGTGAGGTCAATATTAACTGCAGCCATGATGATAGCAGCCGTCCACTAATGCTCTGGTACCAGCAAACAAAGGACAGTCTGTCTATGACCCTCATTGCGTACGGATATAAAGGCTCCCCAAACTATGAGGGTCAATTTGAAAAAGAGTTCAAGCTGACAAGAGAAAGCATCACGAGAGGAACGCTGATTATTCACAGAGCAAACCTGCCACACTCTGCTGTGTATTTCTGTGCTGCGAGTACACAGTGATGTGGTTTAATGCCACTCCCTCACTAAAAACCCTCATCTCTGAA
Source organism: Nibea albiflora (assembly GCA_014281875.1). NCBI lineage: Eukaryota > Metazoa > Chordata > Actinopteri > Sciaenidae > Nibea > Nibea albiflora. The sequence goes on along the minus strand of CM024799.1, from coordinate 2,106,685 downwards.
TGAGATGTGTGCACTTGCACAAGAGGTGGTGACTCTCCTTATACATCACTGGTGGAGGCTGTATTTCACCTGCAACAGCTCAAACCTGAAAATGCTGACAGTTCTAACAGCACTTCTTCTCATCTTGCTTCCATGTAATGAACTTAACTGCATAACTAGTTATATGAATGTGTGTTCATCATGGCTTCTGTCTAAACAAAACTAAAATCTGTTTTTCCCCCCACAGGTCAAGTTAAGAGTGTGACGTTTCATCCATCTCCTCCAAAAATTGTCAGCCAAACAGCCAGGGTAGAAATTAAATGCAGTCATGATGACAGCACTCTCTTTACGATGCTCTGGTACCAGCAAACAGAGAGCGGGCTGATGAATTTAATCGGATACACCACCTCCGCTGACAGTAAACCCAATTATGAGAAGAAGTTTGAACATCAGTTTAAAATCACAAGAGAAGACACGCGAACAGGAGCTCTGATCATTCCGAGTGTGAATCTATCAGACTCTGCTGTGTATTTCTGTGCTGCGAGTACACAGTGATGTGGTTTAATGCCACTCCCTCACTAAAAACCCTCATCTCTGAATGAGACATTACTGATGAGGCGGTGTCTCTCCTTATACAGACTCTCACTGAAGGAAGCTGTGTTTCTCCTGCAGCAGAGCAAACCTGGAGGATGTCTCCACTTGGGATCAACCTTCTTCTCATCTTGCTTCCATGTAACGAAATTAACTGCAAAAATAACATTTTAATTCTGCTGTTAATTTATACAGAAAATACAAATGTTTTTCACTATGGCTTCTGTTTCCACCACTTTTTGAATCTTTGTTTTTCCTCACAGATTCCACAGCTAAGAGTGTGATATTTGAGCCGTCTCATCCAAAAATAGTCAACAAAAATGCCAGGGTGGACTTTAAATGCCGTCACAATGATGGCAATCTTGATGTAATGCTGTGGTACCAGCAAACAGAGAGCGGGCTGATGGATTTAATTGGATACGGCTACACTGGCAGTAAACCAAACTATGAGAAGCAGTTTCAAGATCGGTTTGAAATCACAAGAGAAGACATCCAAACAGGATCTCTGATCATTCAGAGTGTGAATCTATCAGACTCTGCTGTGTATTTCTGTGCTGCGAGTACACGGTGATGTGGTTTAATGCCACTCCCTCACTAAAAACCCTCATCTCTGAATCAGATGTGTGCACTTGCACAAAAGGCGGTCTCTCTCCTCATTCATCACTGGTGGAGGCTGTATTTCACCTTCAACAGCACAAACCTGAAAATGTTGACAGTTCTCACCGCACTTCTTCTCATCTTGCTTCCATGTAATAACTGCAAAACTAACTGTTTTTAATTCATACAGCAGATATAATGAATGTGTTTTCTACGTGGCTTCTGTTTAAACTAAAATCTGTTTTTTTCCCCCACAGGTCAAGTTAAGAGTGTGATATTTGGGCCGTCTCTTCCCAGAATAGTCAACCAAACAGCCAAAGTAGAAATTAAATGCAGTCATAATGACAACAACCTCTATGTGATGCTCTGGTACCAGCAAAAGGAGAGCAGGCTGATGGATTTAATTGGATACAGTTACATGACTAATGACCCCGTCTATGAGAAGCAGTTTGAACATCAGTTTAAGATCACAAGAGAAGGCACACTAAATGGAGCACTGATCATTCCGAGTGTGAATCTATCTCACTCTGCTGTGTATTTCTGCGCTGCGAGTACACAGTGATGTGGTTTAATGTTGCCACCTCACTAAAAACCCTGTTCTGTTTTTCACTGTTGTTTAATGCTCAACATCCTGTTATGCCCCGGTCTAGGGGTGCCTAGAGCATAACAAGAAAAGGTGTCATCTTCCACGGGTCCAAGTAGCCACGTACGACAAGTCAGATGTGAATGAAAAGAAAATGATTTATTTACAAAACTCAAAAGATCAAACAACTATAACTAAGAAATCAGCTTCAGGGTGGACCAAGGCCAAAACAACAACCAAAACAACTCTACCTAGAAAATAAATCACTCGCCTCAGAAAACAAAATCACAATAGACTTCCTAACTAACAAAAACAGGAGAACCAGCTAAGGTGATGTCATGTGCGCCATGAGCATCATGGTGTCCTTTTTCTATTCAAACTGCTGTGCCAGGTTACAGGGCTCTACATTTGACTCAGAAACGATTGTTTGGGTTAGAACACGAGGTCAAAGACTGTGTTGATCCTGTCTAGGCTGTATCAAACTCTCTGTTCAGACAAAGGACAACTTCAGTCACACCTCCTCCTCCTCCTCCACAGCCAGTGGAAGTCTGAGTCAGTCAGAACAGCTAATAAATGAATGAATGGATTCATAACTATTGTGACACTTAAACCATAACTTGGTTGTTACATCAGCTAAATAAATAATCTAAAACCTTTAAGTAGACAAGGGGTGGAATTATACAGGCTATATACAGGCAAAACATATTGTAATCACTCCTTCCATTAGAAGAAATCAAATAAGTCAGACTGCACATATCCCAGGTTTATCAGCCTTCTCCATACAACAAGAGTGAAGATCAAAATACATACAGTCAGCTGTACAGGGCAGATGCTTAAAAGACAACAAAACCAATATCAGAGGAAAATAAGTTACATACATACTTAAGACTCAAATCACTAAAGATCCTCAAGCATTAAATCACCAACTGACAGGCTAGATACTAAGATAATAAGTCACAATTAGTTAATCCCATATTACCTTATTTTTCATAAATGTAGTAAGAGACATAATTGAGAGCTGATTCAGAACTATATTTTGTGGTACACCTTGCCTTGAATATAAAAGACTGGCGGAGTGATACGAAGTGAAATCTTGACATGTTGTCAGTAGTTGTAGTTCATAGTTAACGCAAAGAGTAACTGCAGCAAATTATCATCCTACATCCAGCCAGCGCATAACGGCTGTCCGGTCAGTGAACAGAGGACAGCGGGAAAGATGGCAGCCAGCAGCTGACAGTTGGCTCCACCATAACACTGACTAAACATTCACACAATTCAATACAAGCAGCAGATGCTTACCTTTGTGAGGTGAAGATTTCAATTTAACGAGTCGCAATACAAGCAGAGCAGGAAAACTCGAGGGTTACTTTGTGTTATATTTGTGGACGACCGCTGACCAAAAAACGTCAGTTTTAAACAGCTCCAAACGTAGCGTTAGCCGTGCCACAGCAGTAGTAACAGTAACCTGTCATTTATTGCTACGTGACACAAAATAACCGCCATGAAAGGAGGAAAGCAAACGGCCGGGAGTCAGCAGCATCTTGACGGTTAGCCACCTGAACGTTAGCAGCCTGCTAACCAACTGTCAAAACCGTTAGCTTAGCCAAGGACACAAACTCCCAACTGACAAAGCCAAAATATGAGATACACGTTAGAACAAATAATATAATAATAGTCTTACCTTGGAGACGTGAAGTTTGGTCATTCATGGCGAAGAAAAACCGTTAAAAAAAAAAAAAACGACCGAGAGGAAAGAAAACCCGGGTCCTAACGTCGCGGTAAACGGACGGCCTCCATCAGCCGTTTCCTCCACATATGTCCTCCACACGGCCGTCCTGAAGCAGCATTATTAAACCGTTTAAAATGAACTCGTCTTAACGACATACATTTAATTAGTAATTAATAATTAGCTCCGGCTCCGACAGACCTTTCTTTACCGTTAAAAAAAGCTGCGTAACGAGTGGGCGTGGCAATGTCAATTTGAAAAGACCGCCTAATTCAGCAGGGACCAATCACGTTCCACCAAGGTCCAACGGTCAACTGTCTCCTCAGCAGGTGCGTAAATTAAAAAGCGAACACAGTAAAGAATCCAACATGGCGGAGTGATGGGCAGCCGCACAGGGGCACCCTGGCACCAGTTTGGGGTTGGACTCAGGTGTGGTGCCTCAATGGAGCCCAGGAGTCCCTACAGACCCTACAGACTGAGCTACTGCCATCAAAAAGCATCATATTGTCAACAATAAAACACAATACAATCATACACTTTAGGCCAAAATGTAGGACTTGCATGCATTTCAGTTACATAGGAAATCCATCCATTTGAATGACATAGGTTTAATATGAATTAACTAATAAACTTAGATTTATGTAATAGTACTAATAAATTCAATGTGATTACACTACACCACAGTGTGGTACATTCAATATTAATGAAGCCAATTTGTTTGCCCAAACCCAACAGCAAAAACAACTGCAGTCATTTTGAGTTAGTAGTACTATTACATAAATCTTATTACTTGCTTCACATTAAGTTTATTAGTTAATTTATATAAAGTAAATCAAATGGATGGAAATGTTCTATGTAATTGAAATGCATAAGTGCCCACAATATTTTTGTATTGAGTGTATGGGGACAAAAAAGACAAAAGAAAACAAAAGAAACTGAATAAAGACATACTCAACTGAGAGCTTCTTTGGCTTTTGATTTGACAGTAATAACATTCATCAAGGATACATTGGGATTAAAATGAATGTGATAAAAGATGTTGGATAAATAATAAATAAAAAAACAAAGTAAAGTGTTAATTAAAGCCAAATATGTTTACAGAATCTTTATAAAACTGCAAACATTTGTGACATGAAACCAACATGTTCAAATACTGTACATTTCATGGCATTAGAAAATCCATCACAAAATATAGAAATGTGTTAATTTATGTACTCATTTATGAGGAAGTGCAGTAAAAGAGCGAAAAGGCAGTTTGTGTTTGTTTTTTGTCAACATTAGCTGCGGGCAGAGGAAGAAGGAGGAGAGGAAGAGGAGGTGACACAGAGAAAAGGCAGGATAGTCGATTGAAATGTCATGAGTTTATCAGACTGGAGGAACATGCAAGTGCTCCACTTCTGATACCAGATTTTGTTATATGCTTTAATTGTAAATTTGATATGGAAATCACTTATGTTAATTGATTAATTTGTTTGTCACTGCTGCACAGGTCTTGATTTAACTAGTTTCCAGGATGCCACCAGTTTTATACACATTTGGATTTTTACTGCTTGTGCTTACAAGTAAGCCTGACTTTGTGATTTTTCTGTTGTCTCTGTAACAGCTGCATGACTTTGTGTTTACTGTACAACGCTGGTATTTTTTTTCAAAGATTCCAAAAAGATTGCATTGCTTGAATTCAAACTTTACCTCAACAATGACATGATTTGACTTTGTTCACAGGTAAAGTGGAAAGTGTTAAATTTGAACAATCCTCTTCCCAAGTTGTGAAAGAAGGGACTCCGCTCAGGATTAACTGCAGTCATGATGACAGCAGCCTTCAAGTTATGCTGTGGTACCAGTACAAACAGACCAATCGGTCCATGAGCCTCATTGGGTACACAGTCCTCACGAGTCCACCGAACTACGAGGGCGAGTTTAAAGGCAGATTCCAGATAAAAAGAGAAGACACACTTAAAGGAGCTCTGATCATTCAAACAGTGAATCCAGCAGACTCAGCTGTGTATTTCTGCGCTGCAAGCACACAGTGATGTGGTTTAATGCAACTGCTTCACTAAAAACCTCCTACAGCATGGAAACTAATAACAGCTGGTGCTCAGAGTTTTGGTTATTTGAGAAGATAAAATATTATGTTGTTTATGATTCATGTATTGTAATGATAATTGATTGGATTCATTATACGTATACATTATACGCATGCATCTGTACATGCATGTCCAAGTCAGTTACACTCTGTCTGTGTGTGCGTACTGTCTGAATGTTCTGCACTTTATGTAGCATTTTAGTTTAGTTGTAATGTCTGCACCATGTTTTATGTTCCATGCAGCACTATGGTCCTTGGTTTCACTGTGTACTGTGTATATGCTTAAAATGACAAAATGTCTATTTAATTTAGTGATTAATTTAGTTAAATTCAAAAGCTTGACAGCACTGAAGATATGTGATTAAATATCTGATTCCAGATTGATCTTCAATATGTACTTCCCCTCCAGTCATGTGATCATGGGAGCATGTGACCTTCCTTTGACAGGGTGATGTTTGACTGCATCATTCAGCTGGAAGAAGGCTCATCACTAACATGCTTCTCACAGTTCTTTATCTGACACTTCTTTTACACTCAGGTGAGTTTTTGTATGAACTCATAATGATGTAAAAACTAATCAGAACTTGTACATATCTCAATGGATTCACTGTTCTGTATATCGACGTCTGACACAATGAAATGTAATCCTTCATGTGCTGCAGGTCTCACTGTTGAAGTTCTTCAGTCTGAAGATCAAATATGTCACTCGGGAGTTTCAGTGACGCTGGAGTGCAGAATGGGTCAAGGCTTGGACATGGGCAGCTTCACCATGTTCTGGTACCGACAACACCACTACAGCGCTCCAATAGAGTTCCTCATCAAGGAGCATGAACAAACTGTGGGGCACTTCAAGTCGTCCATCGATGCATCCAAAAACAAATTCTCTCTTCAGATTACTAAGCTCTCTGTCAATGACAGCAGCACCTACTACTGTGCTGCCAGGCACAGTGTTGAACACAGACCAGACAGCCATACAAATACCAAGCCTGTCTGTCACAGATGGCGTGCAGACAGGAAGGAGCAGTGGTTCATTTGACGTGATACCAAGCAGTCAAACTATAGTTGAAATGTGACAGTCATGAGACAGAATAGTCAAAGCTGCACAATCTATATCAATGTACAGAAGGAATCAGGAATCATTCATAGCATGACTCATCATGATCTCTTCATTCACAAGGGATAAGCAGGCTAAAAAACTGTGCTGACACATATACCAAGATCAATTTGGTCAGATAATAAACATGAAAATGTGTGTATATGAATTCTGTAAATACCATTCAGAAAATAAGAGATGTAACACCTCCAATTTATGTTAAGACAGCAGACTACCACTGAAGTGTTTACTGGATGCATCAGTGAAGCTGTGAAGACAGTACAGGACGATGATACAGTGAGTCACAGACATATACATCATGTACTCCCTGCTGCCTGCTGTTGCAGCTGCTTTTCCTCCTGACAGAAAAAAAATTGAAAGCTTGACATGTGCAGCATTGAAGATGTGTGATTAAATATCTGATTCCAGATTGGTCTTCAAATATGGTCTTCTCTGCACCTCGAATCTGATAGTCAGTGAGTGAGAAATATAGAGTACTTCCCCTCCAGTCATGTGATCATGGGAGCATGTGACCTTCCTTTGACAGGGCGATGTTTGACTGCATCATTCAGCTGGAAGAAGGCTCATCACTAACATGCTTCTCACAGTTCTTTATCTCACACTTCTTTTACACTCAGGTGAGTTTTTGTATGAACTCATAACGATGTTAAAACTAATCAGAACTTGTACATATCTCAGTGGATTCACTGTTCTGTATATCGACGTCTGACACAATGAAATGTAATCCTTCATGTGCTGCAGGTCTCACTGTTGAAGTTCTTCAGTCTGAAGATCAAATATGTCACTCGGGAGTTTCAGTGACGCTGGAGTGCAGAATGGGTCAAGGCTTGGACATGGGCAGCTTCACCATGTTCTGGTACCGACAACACCACTACAGCGCTCCAATAGAGTTCCTCATCAAGGAGTATGAACAAACTGTGCGGCACTTCAAGTCGTCTATCGACACATCCAAAAACCAATTCTCTCTTCAGATTACTGAGCTCTCTGTCAATGACAGCAGCACCTACTACTGTGCTGCCAGGCACAGTGCTGAACACAGACCAGACAGCCATACAAATACCAAGCCTGTCTGTCACAGATGGCGTGCAGACAGGAAGGAGCAGTGGTTCATTTGACGTGATACCAAGCAGTCAAACTATAGTTGAAATGTAACGCTGCACAATTTGTTGTTGTTACATCCTCTGAGGATTTGGTCGGCTGATGAACATGAAAATATATATGGATATATTTCACTAGCAAGGAACCCACCATGGGCGGGCAGTGCAGAACATGAGAGCAGAGAGTGTTTTCATAGTTTATGCCAACACGGTTGAGGTGTGTTCCTGCTCCTGAAACTAAAAAAATGTCCAATAAATAGAGTTTAAACCATGCAGTAATTCAGGGATGTGACCGGAGCAGGAGTGCCACATTTTTATATCATCCTTGTATCATCAAGCTACACACATCCAATAAATGTTGAAGACAACAGACTACATGATGATACAAGTCAGAAAAAAAAACAATAGATACCATAAATATTTTGACAAAATGTGGGTAAAAATGAATAAATGAAATAATAACAGTAACGAGGAATTGAATTTATATAAATGTACGGTGCACTGTACAGTTTGATGTCTCACTTTAGGCTGGTGAAACTCTCATTTAAAGTCTTCTAAGAAACAGTCACAGTGCTCTTGAGAAAAAATCTTTAACCTGCAGTTGCTGTTCAGAGCCCACTAGGTGACTGAAGCTGTGCTGAGAAACTCCTTCAGATCTTATGTGACTGCTCAGTGAAGTAGCTGCACAGCCTGAAGACAGAGTAGTTTGTGAATGTAGATGAGTCAGATTATTTTTACTCTTAACTGTAAGATGTCAAAATGAAGCTGCTTTTGGTTGCAGTTCTCTTCTTCATCAGTAAGAACATTTATGCTCATTTGAAATAAAAATCTAATGTTTTTTTCTTTACACACTTCAGCATTGAAGTTGTTAATTCATTTTTCTTATTTTGCAGATTCCTCTGGTGGTGTGAAAATTGAGCAGCGTCCATTTGTATTCAGCCGTGAAGGAGACACGACTGTAACTTTGCAGTGTGAACAAGATGATCAACAATTTTACAACATGTACTGGTACAGACACAGCAGCAGTATGGAAATGCAGCTCGTAACATATTCTCTCGGGAAGGATATGTCGACCATTGAAGCTCCTTTCAACAGTTCCAAGTTCACCATGTCCCGGCCTACACTGCTGAAATCCTCTCTGCAGATACAGCGTGTTGAAGCTGCAGACTCAGCTGTGTATTACTGCGCGTCTAGTAGAGCACAATGATTCAGAAAGCCTCATCAGCTGAACAACAACCCCAAGAACAAACCAGGAGGAGACAATAAGGAGGGAGGGATGGATGAGGGTTAACATGTTCAACTCTAAGGTAGTCTGAACACAACTTTGTTGGTATGACAATAAACTAACATCACTGTGACATAAAATGTGTGTGTATGTGTAGTTTTGATGAGTTATTAATTTATTCAAAGGTACAAAAGTGCTCCACCACAAGTCTTAATGTTTCTGCAGTGACACCGCAGAGCTGATCAGTTCAGATAAGTCAGCAGGTGTTAACATGCTAAATGTTACTCGTCACATTCAGAATTATTATCCTACAGTTCCTCTAATCTCTGTCACTCTGTACTTTACTCTCTGCTATTATATTTTATTATAATTCTGTGTGCAGACTGATAAAAATGAAAGTGTAAGAGTTTATCATACACTGACCTCTGCAGGGTTCATGTGAGATTACACTCATCTAAATGAGTAACATCAAAAAGGAGCCAGTGAAATAATCAAAGTCGTATTGAAGAATCAGTCTGAATACTTTATATTTATACATAACATATAAGTGACCTGTGCAGAAAAAAATGTGATATAATATAGAAATGCTTATATGTTTTTATGTCTATATGTTTCTTTATTATGTAGAGCTAAAGTGTGACTGAATATGCCACATATAGAGTTACAGAGAGTCAAACAAATATCTGGAGGTCACTGTATAATATATATGTATGTAGCTAAGACACTAAAGTGATGAGATGCAGCTGCAATTATGATCCAATAATTGTATTATAGATGATTCTGAAATGGGCCTTTCTGCATCAAGAGGACATGTAGTTTATTTGTTAAGTTTATTTTGGTCCTGATAATGTTTTGACTGATGGATGCTGTCGTAAACTATTAAATTAAATTATTAATTTAATGAATAAAACTGCATGCATCGGTTATGAAATCATGATAAATGATCACTGTAACATAAGTATGTGTAATGCCAGTTATTATGTCATAATATAAGTTTAATATGATGGTTTCTTGTGAAGGAATAACTTAACTGAACTGCTTAAGGATCACCTGCAGACTCAGTGAATGTTACTCAGTGAATGTGTCTCCTCAGTTCACGGATCACTGGGTGGATAAAGAGGTGTGACCAGCAGAGATGTCACTTCCTCTGAGGAGTGACAAACAAACACAAACAAAAGACCAGCTTCCCTTTTCCTTCCCTCTGTTCTTGCATCTTTTCTTAGCTGTCACAGAAATAGCAGCAGTCAGGTTGGAGCGCGTTCAGCGCCAGTCAGCCCGACCTGTGCAGCTGCTCTCACAGACAGACAGAGATGGAGGCTGAGATATGGAGAAGTTGGGTGGGGGAAGGAGAGAGGGGAGCGGGAAAGAAGGTTTAGGTTTTTGTATGACGGCTTTTCAACGTGGGGACAGGGGGCCACGGTGATACAATCCCATAAAGCCGCTGTACAAAAACCTCCTCCCATTCACTCTCATTGTGTAGACTGCTACATGCTGCCTGACACACTTTGTAGAGCAGAAAAATCAATAATCTGAAGGTGTGTAGCATCACAGGACATTTTGCTGTTGAAAAGTCAATTTATATGCAGAAAACTTGCTGGAAAAAAGGTTTTTAAATGACTTCCAGTTCATTTGTGGAACATTGGGATGCTGCTAATAATCTTGACAAAAAACAACACAACTTTGGACATTATGAAACTCATCCAGCTCGTCTGAACCTTCTCCATCCTCTGGATTATTACACTGTCTCAGCATGCTGACTATGAAAAGTTTTGAGACTTTTTGGTAGAGGACACATTCAGTGTGACACTGGATCTGAAGCTTACTTTGGAAAAGGAACAAAACTCACTGTTTTAGGTAAGTCTGAGCTTTTAAACTTCAGATCACTGCAACACACTTCAAATATTTCCACTGATCAGACGAAAGTGAGAGAAAACAAAGTCATAAAAAAGTTGAAATATTGAGCTGAAGTGAAAACACTGTGACCTACACTGATCCTGCTTACTTTGGCCAAGGAACCAAACTGACTGTTTTAGGTAAATATTTCAGTTTATTTCTTCATTTTAACTGCTTTAGACTCTTTGTATGAACAGAAATATGATTTCAAAAACTTTTCAAAGACGATTCTGGTAGACAAAGTCAAGAAGTTCATGCTCAGTATTTGTTCACTGTGACTGTCAACGAAGCTTACTTTGGAAAAGGAACCAAACTCACTGTTTTGGGTAAGTCGGAGCTTTAAAACTTCAGTTCAGTCAAACAAACTTAAACATTGGCATAAAAGCCAAAGACAAAACTTATGAAAGAAATCGAAATATTGTGTCAAACACAAAACACTGTGACCAACACAAAGCCTGCTTTCTTTGGACCAGGAACCAAACTGACTGTTTTAGGTAAATATTTCAGTTTATTTCTTCATTTTCATGATGTCACACTGCTTTAGAGTCTTTGGTACGTTTTACATAATGTTTCTGTTTATACAAAGATAATTCTGCTAGAGAAAGACAGAAGAGTTTCATGCTCAGTATTTCTGCACTGTGACAATGCAAACGAAGCTTACTTTGGAAAAGGAACCAAACTCACTGTTTTGGGTAAGTCGGAGCTTTAAAACTTCAGTTCAGTCAAACAAACTTAAATTATTTTCATTGATGGGCTGAAAGGGACAGAAAACTCTGTTATGAAAACGCTGAAATTTTGAGCTGAAGTGAAAACACTGTGAACTACAATCAGCCTGCTTACTTTGGACCAGGAACCAAACTGACTGTTTTAGGTAAATATTTCAGTTTATTTCTTCACTTTCATGATGTCACACTGCTTTAGAGTCTGTGTTTAAACACAAGTATTAATTCAAACTTTACAAAGATAAATGTGGAAGAGAAACACACGAGAGTTTTATGCTCAGTATTTCTGCACTGTGACAATGCTGAAGCTTACTTTGGAAAAGGAACCAAACTCACAGTTCTGGGTAAGTCAGTGATGAAAATGAAATTGAATAAATGTAACAGGCTTTGTAAACGGATCGGTGCATTAAAAATCATAAAGTACTCAGGTTGTTACACGTTAGGTTGAGCTCAGGGCTTTTTGACTTGAAGCTTAAGCGCTGTGCCAATTACGAAGCCTATTTCGGCCAGGGAACAAAACTGACTGTTCTCGGTAAGTAAGACGTCAAATGTTCTTCTAATTCACTCACCTGTACAAAATGTTCAAATACAACAAGTTAAAGTAGGCCTGTTGTCAAGGCAAAATGTTCATGTTGCAACCAGATTAAAACCAGTGCAGCAACTGTTGGTGTTAGATTAAAAGAATAATGCATACATACTATAAAGACTTGAAGAAACTAAGTGTAAAGAAACAAGAGAGTAAGAGCAGCATCTTGGGGTATTTTGAGCACTGATCAAGTGCACTGTGACTCTGGTGGTGGGGAAGCTTTCTTCGGTGGAGGAACAAAGTTAACTGTTTTAGGTAAGACACATGCTATTGTACATGAGTCTATGATAAGGTCTGAACAGATTTAAAAACACTGAAATTGAAGAAATACTTTAAAAAGTTTACTGTATTCAAATCATTTAATGCTGAAGTTCAGCTCAGAGCTTTTTGTTCTCGAGCGTAAACACTGTGTCAGTACGAAGCCTATTTCGGCCAGGGAACAAAACTGACTGTTCTTGGTGAGTAAAACAAACATTTTGTCTCATAATTTCACCTGTAATGGAGGTAAAACATGGAAGAGTCTAACAGGTTTGGGTAAGAGCAGCAACTCGGGCTGTTTAAAGCACTGATCAAGTGCACTGTGACTCTGGTAGTTATGAAGCTTTCTTCGGTGGAGGAACAAAGTTAACTGTTTTAGGTAAGAAATTAAAACAATGAAATATTGCAACAGGAATGTTTCTGTGAGAATCTAACTGTCTAGTTCAGGTTTAGTTCAGACCAGTCCTTAAAAGCTTTAAAACTGTCAGTGGGCTGTTTTGAGCACTGATAAGTGCACTGTGACTCTGGTGGTGCTTCAGAGGCTTACTTTGGTGGAGGAACAAAGTTAACTGTTTTAGGTAAGAAGTTATTTTAAAGTTCATTAAATGTTGTTCAGGTTTGACTTGAAGATGTTTTTGGAACTGTAAAGTTACTCTGAAGCTCAAACGACTGCTTCACACCAAAGTTTTACCCAATACTAGATTAAATAATCATGATATAACCACATAAAAACATGAGTAGACTTTTAAATGGTAAAAATAAGTCGATGACGATTTGACTGTTTGAAAACTACAAGTTAAAATCTCTCCATGTCTCAAGGAGTGACAAAGTTTGAAACATTTCAAAGTGGCACAGATAAACAGAGGCAGTAGGAAGAGTTTTTGTTACAGCTGAAAGTCTCTGTGCTCCTACAACGAGGCTTACTTTGGAGCTGGAACTAAACTCACTGTTTTAGGTAAGAAAACCTGCAGAAAAAATCTCAGAACTTGTTTTTAATTTAGCAGTAAGTAACTGTGCAGCATTCAACTTTTATTCATTTCTTAATTAATTGATTTGATGCTGGAGTTCATTGTTAAAAAGTGTAAAAGAGGTCATTGTGGAAGTTTGTACTAAAGAGAACACAGTGCTGTCTATGTTCTTCTGTAAAAGTACTGCAGCAATAAAACATTTGGCTGGACGCCCAGATTATTACTCTCACAGCGAGTTCTTATCAGCTCTGTGAAACACTGTGAGTTCACAGTCAGAAGCTTACTTTGGAGCTGGAACTAAACTCACTGTTTTAGGTAAGACAATAACATACAAACAAACTAATATCATGTTCAATAAGATAAAATGCCAAACTAGTTTGTAACTACAAGGTTAGAGCTGAGGGTTGTTTTTAATCTCATATTAAATTAAATTATTAAATTAATCAAAAGTCAGAAGTTTAATCATGTTCCAGATGAATTTGATTCAGTATGAATGTGTCTTATTTCTACATTTGTGTGCATTAAGGTTTGTAGTTTATCTGGAAAAATAGCACAAAGACAGTTTACAGCTTTCAGTGCTGAAAGCTGCAACAGTTTTTCTGTAGCCTTGTATCAGTGTGAACAACTACGATCCTGCTTACTTTGGCAGTGGAACCAGACTGACAGTGCTGGGTAAGAAAATAACATCTGCTAAATTAGTAATTCATTTAATGATTTATCAAATCATTGATATGTATGTGTTTGTAATAGTTATCTTAAATCTGAAAATATCCACAATATATATCTATACTGGCATTAGTCAAGAAGTCAAAGGAAAAATTCTAAACAGTACAGCAGGTGAGATAAATGCTGATCATGATTGTACTGGTTAGTGGAAACTCTCACAAATAAAAGGAAAGATGTGATGAGCCACTGTGGGAAGATTTTTACATGCGAGTCAGCAGTGTGCTCTGGAAACTATCCTGCTTATTTTGGAGAGGGAACCAGGCTAACAGTTCTTGGTAAGATCACTGCAATAACATAAAAACTAAATCTGCATGTTAGTTTGAAGAGGAGTACAAAAGTTCTCGATGAGCATGTTGTTTTTCTTGACTTGAATTTTCGATAATGCAGCTTTAATTAATTAATCGAGTGATTTCTGTCCTTTGTCTTTGCAGAAAAAGACTCAAATATCCACGCACCAGATGTGAAAGTGTTCGAACCTTCGAAAAAGGAGTGTCGAAACAAAAAGAAGACCTTAGTGTGCATGGCCAGTAATTTCTTCCCAGACCATGTCAGCATATTCTGGAAGATCGACGGAGAAAATCGAACTGATGGTGTAGCGACAGACAACACTGCCCTGAAGCAACATAAAGATGATACGATTAGGTACACAATCACCAGCAGGCTGAGGGTCGATGCTGAAGATTGGTTTACACCCGGCAAAAACTTCACGTGCATTGTCAGCTTCTTCAAAAATGAGACTACTACTGAGGAAAAATCAGATTCAGTTGTTGGTGTTGAAGGTATGTTGATGCAGAACTCAGAAATGACAGAAACCTGATCTTTCTGCTTTTAGAAGTTTGAGTAAATGACCATCTGTTCTTGTTCTTGTCCATCCATTAGCTCCAGCAGGACGTACGATAACAAGAGGTAAATGTTGTTTGTGCTTCTGTTTCCTCGATGCATCACTTCTAATAATACAGTCTAAACATACACTTATATTCGGTGGTATTCATAAGAGTATATGTATGAAGCAGAGTAGCTGCGGGTATAAACTGTCTCCACAAAGTGCACTGGACGTTTCCTGTTTGAATCCTTCATCTGAATGTTTCGACTTTCTGCAGAGAACTATTTGAGGGTCACAAACGCTGCCAAGCTCTCCTACGGCGTTTTCATCGCCAAGAGCTGCATCTACGGAGTCTTTGTAGCGTTTCTGGTGTGGAAGCTTCAGGTTTGTTTCACACAATTTAGCCTGTGACCGCTCTCTGCTGTTTTCTGACATCAAAACATTAAACAGTGTGTCCTTTCTGTCTGTTGCAGGGTTCAACTGGAAAGCAGAACAAGTGAGAGCTGAGCTGAACAAATGAAATGTAGGAGATCAAGCGTGTTTGTTATGTAAATACAGAAAACATTGAATTATATCCACAACTTTGTATGTTGCAACATATTTGCATTCATTAATCAATTAGATGATAAAACAGTTCTATGTATATTCTGTTATAATCTTAAAGCTACTTTAGCATCACATTTATACCTTCAGTAACAATTCTGTGTTTGTGGTTGTGAATCGCTTATTTGCTTAATTTTCTCTCAATAAAAACATTTCAGAGAATCAATCATGTGCTTTCATTTCTCTAGAAATGTTTTAAAGAGACCAGAAATAATGGATGAATCGCTGTTCATATCATAATCTGATGGTTTAGACATTAATTACATTTGTAGGTTTCTCTAAATTGTTTCCAGCACTGATTACATGAATGCAGTAATTCCTCCGCTGTGTTTTCTGGGAAAGAAACTATTTCTCGCCTACATACAGAATGTTGAAACATCTCAGCTTGAAAAAACTTCAACCTTCATTTGGCTCTTAACAAGTTTTTGCAATGAGCAAACTGAGAGGTGACTAAAGTTTTTCAGTGACTTGAGTGATAAATTAATTTCCATCGACTAATCTCTACTTATTATTTTTAAAGAACTCATTTGACTTCATTAGAGTTTAAGTCATGTCTAGTTTCTGACTTCTCTTTAAAATACAGAAATTCTTCAGTTCAAACACTGTCAGTAGGAAAGTAAATGTAAGAGTGTGAATCTACCACACCACAACAGGAAATCAACGCTCTCATCTGTGTACAGAAGAAGGTCAAAGCTGTTGTTGGTGATGGAGACAAAGCGGGGCTTGAAACCCTGCAGAGGAGTAGAGAGCAACAGCAGAGGACAGGATGTGGTCACAGAGCAGCCTGCAGATCGAGCTCTGTGCTGAGAAATGACGAAGGTGCAAACTTCCACTTTACCACAACCTCCGGCTCACACCTGCATCTCTGCAGCAAGCCGCCCACACTGCACATCTCTGAGCAAACAGCTGGAAAACTTCCATTTCTGTGTCAACTGAAGCTACACTGTGAACATAAATGTCTGTTTCACACATAAAACAGCTGTATATATATTTTTTTTAGGCATGGCTTGATGAGAGTAGCAAATTTAGGTGCAGTCAGAGAGATTAAAACATCAACAAATCTATCAAACACGTACACTTGAAGTACCAAATATATTTAATTATTGGATTATTATCATGGATGCACCACCGTGTGCATCACTTTAATGTTTGTAAAGATGGAACTTGTTTTAAACATTTTATTCACCGTCAGCATGTGAAACATCCATCGTAACACATTATATTTTATCAGTTGATTTTCTAGTATAAATGAAGTAACTAATAATGTGGTGCAGACGAGTAAAACTAAACTAATCGACTAAAGTATAAGAACCTACAAAGTGTATCTGAATATAGTACTTGAGTAAATGTACTTAGTTACTTTAAATCAATTGTTTTGACCCCAAACTGAGGAAGAACGTTTTCTGTAAGAGAAGTCACGTTTGTTTCTCACAGGATCGACTATCTGTCCTGAGGTCACTGTAGGGAAACGGTTCAATCTTGTTATGGGGACACTGTCGTCTTCTTCTCCAGAGACAGAGCAGCTGTATGTTTGTGGTTAGGAAAGCAGACATTATGATCAGAGGTAATCATAGACCAATGATGATTTTTGGACATGGAGTCCTGAGGACACGTTGATGAACAGTTTCTCACTTTCTACTTCCATTTGTTTCCTTCAAAAACATGTTTGTGCTCGCTCAATTCACGTAAACAGGAAACGATGTCTGCAAGACAGAAACAGAAACATCTGACATCTGTGAACTGGATAATTATATCTCCTCCTCAAGTCATAAGCTGCTGTTTTCATCTCTGTTTGTCAGGAAGCACAAAAAAAGCAAAGCAGCACTCATGACAAACTGATAAATTAAAAAACACCTACAGAAAAAAACAGCTATTACATCATTAATCTGCACTGACAGAGCTACGTGCTAGAATACATTTTAAAATAAACTGCTGTCTGGATGTAAAGTTGTGAATGTAGAGCAGATTGACTCCAGATATGTCATCATGAATCTGCAAGAGTAAATATTGATCTGAACAGCAGAATATCAGCCTGGTGCCGTTCTAAACAGTTAAATGATCTGACATTTCTAGATGTTTCTGTCGTCACTGTTCTGTCAGTGATCGTCAGTTTCAACGACCCCTTGTGGAACAAACTGGAACATCGAGTCATGCAGCGTTCACGTTCAAACCACCAGGAGCTGCTTTTATAATCAAAATATTATTTTTATTTTAAAATAATTACATAAAAATAAACAAAGAGAAAATACAAGCCTTTATCAATGAAATGCCAAAATATAGATTCAAAACAGAGCAGTGGTCAAAACAGCACAGCAGAGCTGGAATAATTTACACGTTAAATCCTTTAAATGAACTTTAAATTCTCTAGAAAACAGAGAACGTGCACATGCGGTCCAGTGAGTAAATAACTTAAATGTTAAAGACGTGGCAGAGTGAGACTTTTGCTTCATCACATTCAGACGTTACATGATACGTTTAACTTTAAGGCACGTATTTAATATTCCATATTCAGTGTACAAACAAGTGGCTCACAGATTGAACTCCCTCTACAATGTTCAGTCCCTTTTTTTGTTGCATTCTCGAGTTATGATTCTGCACTACCCGGCCAGATTTGAGTGTTTTGAGTCAGTTTGGCAGAAATTCAGTGTCGTGGAAAGATCTCCCGTCCCAGAGTTTTTTGTTTTTTTAAACTCCACAGCAGCTTCAGCCGAGCCGACCGAACCTGTCGTGTCTCAGCGAGTGCCTGGTGCAGCTGGCACAGCAGAAACTGGAGTAGTACGAGTTGGAGCAAAGTCGGGCGTAAACTATCAGCTCGCAGTTGGCGAGCTCGGGCTGGTCCACGCACTCTGGCGGCACATCAACACCTGCAGAAGACACAGATGTTTAAAATATCTGCCTCATGAAATCAGTTGAAGAAAACACAGATTACTGTGTGGAGTTCTCTGAGTAACGAGATTCATCATGCCAGATTGTTTTACTCTCTGCTCGTTTCTCACCTGGAGGGCAGATTTTAGATTTTCTACATTGTTCCATCATTTCACTGAAAACATAAATAGTAGCACTCATAGAAGGATAAGGTCAAACAACTGGCAATTCAGTCTCATTAACAGGAAACCGAGATAAAAGATAAAAGTGAGACAGTCTTCTTCTGATGCGTCTCAGATCTGTCGAATTTGAATCTGCATTTTATTTATCGTTGAAATGAAAGTTCTCATTTATCACTCTCACCTTGCTGCGAGTCTTTGATGACTCTGACTTCGGCCGTGGCGCTCACAGAGTAGATGCCGGTGTAAGCGTTACAGGTGTACGTGCCCTCGTCTGAAGGCTTCACGTGATTCAGGATCAGGCTGCCGTCTGAAGACATCAGGATGTTACGACCGTCCGGACGCACTGGTACGCCATTTCTGTGGTGAAAGAGGAGAAAGTGAGGAGACAGTTCCATCCATCCATCCATCCATCCATCCATCCATCTATCCATCCATCCATCCATCCATCCATCCATCCATCCATCCATCCATCCATCCATCCATGCATCCATCCATCCATCCATCCATCCATCCATGCATCCATCCATCCATCCATCCATCCATCCATCCATCCATAAATAAATCCTTGAACTTGAGTTATTACCTGGACCAGCCGATGTTGACGTTGTCTCCTGACACCACACATGGGAGCAGAGCCGTGCTGCCTTCAGACACCTGGATGTTATTTGGAGCTGTGGTGATCTTCAGGTCCGCTGGACAACAAAACCAGAACCACACAGTTAACTTCTGTTCTGATAACCACCAGAGGAACTGAACCTCAAACACATTCACTGACCTCTGCTGGTGACAAAGTGAAATCACAACATCAGGAGAAGTCTGGAGCAGTCGTAATGAACACACAGTACTAATGATCGTGTTAACGGCGTCATGCTCTGTGTGTAGACGTGAATGAAACTCACTTTGAACTTTGAGCTGCAGCTGTCTCTGCTCCAGCTGCTGCTGAGTGGAGGCCGTACACGTGTAGACAGCAGAGTCTGCAGACTTCAGAGGGCCGATGATCAGCGTGCCATCTGAATGCTGAGTATACCTGCAGCACGGAAAATATTCAGACGTCTGAACTTTACATCTCAATTTTATTCTGAGTATAGATAATTTCATCACATCAGGTGTTCCTCATTACTGCACACACATCTGTAGAGCAGTGTGATGATTACCTGGAGTCAGTGATGATCTGTCCGTCTTTGGTCCACTGAATGTGGACGGACGTACTCGCTGACGGAGGGAGAATCTTACAGGGAAGTCTGGCAGTTTGTCCTGATCGCATTTCCAACATGGACGAGCTTGAGCGGTCGATGCTGAACCTGAGGAAAGCTGGAGTCAGTGACTGTTTCTAATGATCCACACCTTCATGTGTTTGTGTGCGATGTATGATCTTCAAGTTCTTTATAGTTTACAGGAAAAAACATTTTAGTGTGTGGAGAGAAAAGAGCTTCTTACCGAGGGAAAGGTCCGTCTCTGGGCAGTGAGGTCGGAGTCAGCGGAGGCGATCCCTCTATGAGACACACACACACACACACACACACAGGGTGAACACATAATATCATGTGTAACTATTTCAAGGTGAGCATGACCTGACTGACACAACCTATTATATAAATTATGACACTTCAGCCAACCAGTTTTTTCTTGACATTCTTATCAGAGTTGGATTATTTCTGGTCACACTGTAAAGTGATTGGTTGAGGAATTCCTGCACAGTTCATCCACCATGTTGGATTATATACCCATGCTGCTGCCTTACCTGTGACAGACAGGTAAACGTAGCGGTGATCTCTCTGCTGCTCACGAGTAGCCACGCACAAGAACCAACCAGAGTCCGACTTCGTGACAGGGCCGACTAACAGGGAGCCGTTGGGCTGCTGGTGATGCCTGAAGAAAATGTGAGCAAAGAGATAAAAGAGTAATCCCAAACAGTGACAGAGTGTGTGTGTGTGTGTGTGTGTGTGTGTGTGTGTGTGTGTGTGTGTGTGTGTGTGTGTTTCTACTGACCTGTGAGTAGACAGAGGGATGCTGTCCCTTCTCCACTCCACGATGACCGTAGAGGACGGAGGCGGGCTGACTCTGCACGGCATCACGACCGTCTGGCCAACCAAAGCTTCCACTGTAGACGGGTCGGTCTTATCGATGGTCACTTCACCCAGCGTCAAACTGAGGACACAGGAGGGGATACAAGGATAGAAAGAAGGAAGGAAGGAAGGAAGGAGAGGGGGAAAAGAAGGAAGGAGGATCAGGAGAAAGAGAAGATCGAAAGGAGGAAGAGCGTGAAAGAGTCACTTTATGCTCTACTGTTGGTACTTTGATTAGTAGTCACCAAAGCAAGCATAAAGATCGCCCACAACCTGGCTTCAGAAGTGTATCAGAGAGAAGAGACAGAGAAGAAGCCCAGCTGTGGCCCGTGCAACACGACAAACAACGAAACCTTCACCCACAAAACAACAAATGTTAAAACTCAAAGAGACGCAGGACGATTTTCCAACAAGAAGCAATATGACCCAAAGAAAACTAAAACCAACTACACAGACAGAGTTTAGTGACTACACACAGACAGGTGAAGCATCACAGCTGAACCTTTATTAGTTTGATTTAATGACATCGAGGTGACAACACAGAAGCCCAAAGGTGGTGACGACTGACACGGTGAGGTAGCAGGCACAGATAAGCACGAGACGACTAACATGAACTCAGAGACAGACAGAGGAAAAGTCCCAGGGAAGCATTAAACCGTGAAGATGTCCATTCAAGTGGTCGCTGTGAGGTTGTCGACTTCTCCAGACATTGTGTCGAGGTTACTTAGGCAAGCGTAAGAGTCTGTGGAGCTAACAGCAGCAGAGCTGTGGTGTGTTTTTACAAAGCATGTGAAGAGTGTGTTATATAAAACAAGCACAAAACATGACATGTTCTGCTGTACAGACGATTAAACATGGGGATGAATATAATGTCTTTAAAGGTCCAGTCTATAACATTTAAGGGACAGTTATGGAATATAAAATTCATAACTATGTTTCTATTAGTGTAAAATCACCTGAAAATAAGAATCATTCTGTTTTTTACATCTACAGAGTTTCTACAGTAGCCCGGAAGGCTCAGACCAAACACCGGCTCCAGATCGGGACTGGCCCACTAAAACTTTACACACTGGACCTTTAAAGAGCAGCTTAACACCAGGTGGTAACCTGAACAGTGACGTCATGATGTACTGAGTACACTTCTACATCACCACAGAAGCTGAACAAGATATTCAGGGTGTTACGTTATTCTTTGCGTGTGCTTGGCTCTGATAAACACTTTAACATCAGCTACATCATCATATTTTGGGGGAAGTGATTAGTCTGTGGCGGTGTTTGAGCTCACTCTTTGGCCTCTTTCAGAGGCGTAAGAAGGCTGTTAACCAGGCCAGAGGAGGCGGTGCTGGGCATGGAGTGAGCTTTTCATTGTGCTCTCTGGGTCTTCGGGGTCTTACCTCGCTGCTGGGCCGCTGTGCTGTGCAGCAGTGGCGGGGGGAGGCCGGCGTGGGCGCAGATGGAGTCTACCTCTGTGGGCATGTGTGGCGGCGCTCGTGGCCTGTCTGCCGGTGCCGCCGCTGGTCGAGCCTCCCTGGACGGTGAAAATCCTCCCCATGTTGCGGGACCCTGCGCCCGTCGATCCTCCAGAGGTGGATCCACCTGCTCTGGATCCTCCTCCAGCTGCGGTACCCGCTCCAGGCGACGTCCTCCCCGGGGTAGGCTCTCTTCTAGAAGTGGGAGCGACCGGCGCCGGGTCTGGCTGGCTCGGTGCGGGTACCTGGCACGCCCTCTGGCACTCGGCCCGGGTCATGAAGTTGTTGCTGTTACCGTGGCAACCTCCGTACCAGAAGTGCGCACACTTGGAGGTGATGACGTCGTAGTGGTAGCGCGGCGTCCAGCTGCTGCAGGAGCCGGCGGCGCGAGGCAGGGAGCAGATAGAGCGCTCGACTGCGACAAAGAAGACGTGAAGTTACCAACATCCACTTCCTACACCTTCAGCTGCACACACCTTTCACCAATACACATCCTCTGATGAAGACTGCGTCATGCAGTCATGAATGAACTTTAATGTTTTTCTATCTCAAAACTTTAGGGAGCAAGTTTAAGCTTCAGATTCACTGAATCAGCTCAGGATATTTGGCATTTCTTAAAGCTCAATCACTGAATCTGAATCTGATATATTTGTGACTTCTCATTCGCTTACTGTGGTTGGGTGGGTTGGGGCAGCTCTCTCCGTTGGGTCCACCTGCAGGCGTGGTGCGGTCGAAGCAGCACCCGTAGGTGGTGGTACGGCACTGTACTGCATTCTCCGTGGGAAGAGGAGCAGCCTGAAGAAACATACAGTATGGTCGGGTACTGTTTTTATTAGCTATGATAACACGATGATAAAAAAGGATTTCTAACCATCAACAGACGAACAAACCGCCAGTTTTTATGGTCGATCTGCTCAGTAAATTTTCACCACTGTCTTCCATATATAGAGGCTCGTGTGTGTGTGCTTACAGTGGGTGCAGGGGCCACATACTCCACACAGCCCTCCTTGTTGGGGCCCTGAGCAGTCGTCAGTCCGTCTTGGCAGCAGCCATAACTGACACACAGAGCAAAGACGGGAGTAAGTACAAACAATAAAACACTTTGTACTGAAAGTTTGAGCCATAAATAATTCCAAAACCTCAGTGTGGTCACTTAGCGGTCACTTAGCAAACAATCTCTGGTCAGAGCGGTCACACAAGACATAAACTCTAAAAAACAGACTCCATGTGTAACCGCAGCCACACTTTAATGACAGGTTGGATACCTTGTCTGAACGCAGGATGGCTGGACAGCAGTGGGAGCTGCGGCCGGGACGTGTGGGCAGCCCAGGCCCTGGGGGCCCCCGGCGGAAGTATGTCCGTCCAGGCAGCAGCCGTAATGGGACTGGCTGCAGTGGATGGCCGGGACGGAGCTGTGAGGGTCGTAGACTGTGCTCGTCTGATTGGTCTCAGACCTGCGGGCTAAGATGAAACGGAGAATTCACACAGGCAGATTAGACCCCACGGTGTTCACGGTGTTTTTAAACAGGCAGGACAAAGAAGCCGAGGACTTGTTGTTGTGCGTAGCTGCTAAACACACATACTTAATTAAACGAGCCATTTGTTTATGAATATATAAAGTGGAGAACAGCTGAGAATGAATTGGGACGAATAGTTCCTGCGATTGGAATAAACAATCTCACAGGAAATGAACACACACACACACACACACACACACACACACACACAAGACCTCAAACTTGAAATTCCTGACGGCTGGCACAGTTCTGCAGAATGCCAGAACACGCCAAAAGAACGCCACAGCCAGCACTCGCACACATCAGTGCTTCGGAAATATTTTAATCAGGCTGACAGTGTCCATGGACCCCTGAAAACATGCCAATCAGGCCTGGATAATTAGTGCTGGGACAGGGGCTGGTCGGGGAAGAGGAAGGGGGTGTGTGACAGGACTTCTATCAGCAGGGAGGGGGGCGCAGAAGGGTAGCAATTATTAGTGTGCTGTCACACCCACGGTTTTTAAATATCAAGCTGCAGCGAGAAATAATAAGTTATTATCATAGACAAACTGATCACACTGTGACGAGCTGAAGCCGTTAATCGACTGATAAACTCAGAGTCAGACCTGTTTGGTCGGGCGCGTAGGGCTGGAAAACAGTCTGAGTGTTGTCGTGTCCTTGCGGGTCCTGAAAATGCTGGGAACGGCTGCACAAAGAAAAGGTGGAACAAACACAACAATGAGCGGCCAGTTCAACGTAGGTGATACTGTGAATTTTAAGCAGGTGACACTTCTTTCCTTTGGCTACTGATACTCGTGTGAAGTGCAGTGACGTGACAACATATGTTGCAAAAGCAAGAGGCCTAATTTAGGAGCTCACTCTGCGGGCGGTAGCAGGGCTGGGTGTTGCAGCGCTCCACTGTGGTGGGTTTGGGGTGGGCGTTGCATTGATGCACAGGGTACAGGTTCCTCTCTTGGTCTGAGCAGATCACCTGCCGATCTCTTGAGCCGGAGCCACAGCTCCTGGAGCACTGGGGAAGGAAAATGGAGAATGAAAACTGCCGAACTGAAAAGCTTCACCATTAAGCCACATTAACTGTGACTAAGTGTCCCTGCGCTGTTCGTGTTTGGGCTGTTCTCACCAGGCCCCACTCTCCGACGTGCCAGCCGATCTGTCTCAGGCAGGCCGCCATCTCGCAGGGTTGGACCGCGGCCGGGCGGAGCAGAGCGCTGCAGGATGTTTCCTCCAGCCTCATTCCTCCTGAACCGACACAGGTGACCTCTCTGGTCTGTTCACCTGACCCGCAGGTCACTGAGCACTGCAAACACAACAGAACAAATGTTTCAGTTCATCTATAAATCTGCAGCTTGTGTTTCTCCAGAGTCTCAAACTTTATCCAGCGCACTCAAAAGTTTCCAGCTCACACCCAGAGTTTTGTTTTAGGCTTAAAGGACTTTTCTAGCTTCAGTTTGAGCCTCTCATGTGATCTTGGTTTTACATCTAAGACTCTTGACTTGGTTGCATTCAAGTCGCCGAGCTAAGCAGCTGCTTTTCCTCACAAATACAAGACAAACTATGAAAAGACAAAGAGAAAGATACGGACACTGGCTGATACTAAAAGACTTTTGATCACATCTCTTAAAATGTGTCTTTATTTTGCAGCAGGAATATTTTCACTCCATTTGGATACAAGAGTCAGAAGCTAAACGTAGTATTGTTGTACTAAATATAAATACAGACAGCTGTGATTTGACGCAGCTCATTAACTTTTGGTCACCTCCCCGCAGTAATTCACTCACCGCGCTCCATCTAGTTGTGCGATACTCTGCACACTGCTGCATGTTGCACGTCTGCAGAGCGGGTGGAGCCTCGGTGTAGGCGGCGCAAACGGCGTCCTCCACGACACGAGGGCCCGAAGCATCATGGGAGACGCATTCCACGCTGCGCACCTGAGAGCCTCCACCGCAGGTAACGGAGCAGGTGTTCCACTCACCGGTTCTCCAGCTGGGAAAACCCAGGATGAGAGGAGAGACAGGACGGAGAAGTCAGGAGAAGCACAGAGAAAATCAAAAGCATCAGTGTGATATGGGAGATGACATCGAGAGAGAGAGAGAAGGTTTTCTATTGAAGCCCTGCGTTGTATTTGTGGTCGGTGACATAAATGTTCTCGACAGGTTGCAGCATTAAAGAGCGACTTAACAGGCCCTGAAAATCTGTTTTTGGCTGACATCCAGTGGTTTAAATTCACCTTGCTGCAGTGTATGATGCATGAACAGAGCACACAACCAACCACGCCCAGCGGTTTTTTCAGCCTGATACAAAACCGCTCATTAAAGTCTCTTTATAGGATTTTTCTTGAATATATAAAGATCAATTTAATCTAATTAAAGTCAAATAAAAGTGAACAATGTCCATCATTATTATTCCAAAACAGAGAGATGCAGGAACTCTTTAAATTTGAGAACATTGATACTTAATATTTGGATGTTTGTCTTAATAAATAACAAATCAATTAATGGACTAATGATTTCAGCAGTTATTGGATGCCAGCCTTAAATATTTCAGTCCTTTAGTTCAGGTGTAAATCAGCGTTTTGGAAAAAGGATGCGTTGTTTTAACAGCTACTAAAAGAAACTAAGCTACGAGCTGCATGTTAAAACCAGCACATCCTTTTAGAGACTCCCGGCTGAAAGAAAAGTATTCTTCACCTGCTGGTTAGTCTGAACAGACGCTGATTACTAGAAGCCGACCGTAAAGCAGCTTCGAAAACAAACACAGCGTTATCGGCCCAAATCGCCCCAAAGCACACACTCAGAGCTCAGAGAAATAAACTGCAACTGCTGCAGGTCTTCCACACAGTATATCTTTCAATTGAGGGATAATGAGGGTGCAGTTAGCGTCACCCGAGCTTCACGAACATCTCAGGTTTCTGAGCAGCAGCAGCAGCATCAAAGAAAAGAAGCAGGAAATACCAGAGAGTCACTGACTGCAGCCCCGGCTCTTTACTGCCACGCTACCGCTGCTGTCAGATTCAGATGTACACAAACCCCGACAGCCCCCTGCACGACGACCTTTGACCTACGCACACCTCAGAACACAGCAGCTACACTAATAGACAGGGACAGAGAGTTTTACAGTTTGCTAAAGTAATCAGGCAGCAGCCCAGCTCAGGGATCAGGCACAGGAGGCCACAGGTCGAAAGGTTGATGTTTGATGGAAATCTGGCATCGAATCACCGCTCGGCGTCCCCGGAGAGACGTTTAGTGCGTCCAAGACAAATGAGGATCATTAAAAAGGTTGAAAGGGAGATCGCTGAACTGGACAGTTGCCCCACGCCTTCGTTCTCACTCTACATGGAAGAACAGGCGAAACACAGACGCTACAGTCAAACACATCTGAAGGGGGAGAGTTCGTCACGGACGTTTCAGCCACATTTATGAACTATTTTCAGCAGTTTATTCAGCATTTTTATTTTTCCAGATGTCAATGTGAAGACTATAAATGATTGTGCATGCTGAGTGATTTAATAATTTAGATCTCCCCCTGTGTTTGCACCTAAATCTTCACTACGACCACAGACCTTGGGTTA
The DNA here is from genome assembly GCA_014281875.1 of Nibea albiflora. NCBI lineage: Eukaryota > Metazoa > Chordata > Actinopteri > Sciaenidae > Nibea > Nibea albiflora. Next base: position 2,079,444 of record CM024799.1, on the reverse strand, counting down.
CCTGAATACTGAGGATCTCCACAACTGTGGTGGATACAGGTATGCCATCCTTTCAAACAGTCACAACACACCAAGAACAGTCAGAAGAGCTTCTTTGAAAGGTGTTATTTCTTTACTTAAAGCTCAGGTAGGTTAGGAGGAAGCAAGCAATGGGCAACTTCTGAATAAACAACCTACCCCAGCTTTGAGCAAAGGAATGAGCACAAACAAACGTTGATGTTCTCTCATATTCTGAGCCTCACCAAAGTCTATTTACACACACGTTATCAGTGAAATTTGATGACTCACCTGCGGATCTGTGGGCATGCATGTGGGTTGCATGTACGGTTGGTTTGTGGCCTCGGCAGAGATGCGCAGAGATAGTCAGGGTAGGCCTCGTTATCGATGGTGCAGAAGACCAAACGAGACTGGTAACCTGACGGAGGAAGAGAAAAACATTTATTTATTTTCCAGGAAGCTGCATGAAGAAAGCTTCAGACATGTTTAAATGATCACGCATGATTCTGACCTGATCCACACTCTCTGCTGCAGGCAGACCACGATCCAAAGCTCCAGTAGTAGCCCTGTCTGGAGCGTCCATTAGGGAGGTAATATTCATACTCCACTCCTTGGTTTGGCTCCTGGCTGATCAGCTGAGAACAAACGGAGGGAAGATTAAACTCCATTTCCAAATATTGAGGTCATTCACTCAGGTTTGACTCTGTTTGAGACAGACAGACGCTGCCTTTGAATAGAACTCATGGTCACGACACAGGAAGTGAAAGACTTCTCCAGTCTTTCCAAGAAATGTTGACTTATTTCGTATTTCAACTTGACCCAGTGTTAAACTGCAGTTGTCAGCATTCAGTCTTCAGACTTCTGCTAACTTCAGAACAGAACTACAAGGAGCTAAAATTGTGTAATGTCCAAATAAAGCTACTCTCGGTTTCAGTTCTCCTGTGAGTTCTGAGCTTTCAAAGAATTTCTACTTCCGAGTTTGTAAAAACCACAAAGGGAATTCTTCATATGGACTCTAGGAGGATGAAAGGTGACAAAAGTTAACTCAGCATATGTTCAATCTTACCTCAACAACAAGAGGTTCAGTGGTGGGGCCGCGGCCGATGATGGTTTCAGGGACACTGTCACCCTCAGCTCCGCGCTGGTAGTACAGCATGGTTCCAGCAATGGGTGTCGACCTGGAGAACTCAATTACCCAGTGGCCATTGAGGTAGTACTCACCACGCAGGTTCTTGATAGCTATAGATGTGCAGAGAGGTTACAGTCAACAATGAAACTTAATACAGACTCATGTGCAGACTCTTCTGATGCTCACCAAGGTAGTTGCGTGTGGCCACTGTCTCTCTGATGCTGATGGTGGTGGCTCCGACCGGGATGATGAACATCTGGTTGTAGCCTGAGATGAAAATAAAACTTAACTAACTACAAAACTACAAAATGTTACAAACTCAAACATCTCGTTTCTCCTGGAAGGTGACCGTTGTGTTGCCAAGTTAAAAAATGTGTACCTGTTGGCATGTCGCGTATAGTGAAGCTGTTCTTGACACGGTAGCAGGATTGTCCGTTACCCCCACACTGCAGGCAGGGGTCTTCCTGCTGAGGAGACTCCAACATGTTGTCACAGCCGAGACGCTGAAGGAGAGAAAAGGAGGGAAACATTTCATGAGCCAAACACTGATCGGTAGCAGAGTTACAGACATCACAGCTTTGTCTTTCAGTCCACTTTAAGTCTTCAGAGTTTGGACCTTGCAGCAGCCGGTTGTTTGAAGAACCAACAGGTAAAAGGTTCCTTGCAGAACTTAAAAAAGCTTCCTTGGAACAATGAGAATCTAAAGCTGAGCCCAGAGCTGCTCCCCACAGACGAGGTGATGACAGAGGTTAAGCAGAGGAGGTGTTTCGTGAGGAGAAGATTGCTGCGATAATTACATGAGAACGGACGGAGAGCAGGAGAAGTGTTTGACATTACCACAGTGTGAAGCTAATCCTCTCGCTGTGTCCACTCTGATTAATGAAGTGATGCTGCAAAGCAGCCGTCTGTGCGAGCTGAGGTATTTTTACACTTTGAGTTGATGGGCAGATTAATGCTGTCATTAGATCGAAAGGCGAAGTGATCGGATGGATTTTGTCTTCTTTAAAACACAGAACACCGTCCAGTGTTACGCACTGTATTGTCTGAGCAGCCACCTCCGGGGCAGAGGGCAAGGTCAGACGGAGAGCACGTCATTACATCTCAGTCTAATGATGGAAATGCATGCTGGGTAAGATGCAGCAGTTGTTGACTTGCTCCTTTAGCCACAAACAGGACAATAAAACTGGACTTAAAGGCCACACTTAGACAAAGACATGTGTCATATGTAATTTATAGCACACTTATGTTGGGAGTGTTCACAACTGGAGCCCTCTGATCTTTGAAATAAAGTGTACCATAAGCCATAAAGCTAAATGTAACCTTAACCTAAAGCTAAGCTGCTCGTAGCCTTGCTCAATGTTGTTTCAGAGATTACCGTCTGATTTTGTAACAACTGTTTGTCAACCTGAAGTTTTTAACTAATGATGATAATAATCATCACTTCAGTAGAGTATGTTTGGTTTGGAAAGCACGCATTACCTTGCAGACTCCGTCCACACAAACGTCCCTCCGCCCTGGGTGGCAGGGTGTACCATCAACCACGGCGCTGCGGTGGCGGTAGAAAAAGTTTTCACCTCTTGGCATGCAGTTCAGCTCACAGGGGTTCTCAGCTGTCAGAGAGAAGACTTATTTTAGGTGGATGCCCATTATGTTGCCATGCAAATCCACAAATACTGCTGCTTCACTTCTGACCTCCGTAATACGGGAGCCACTTGTAGCGTTTCCCCTGGAAGTCAGTCCCATCGAACTGGGCACACTGCTCTTCACGGAAATCCTTGGATCCCTCCGGACAGTCCTGAGTGGAACAAAGTTAAATAAAATTAAACTGGAAGCAAAAGATCTTTCAGTCAAAAGATCACACATGTGGACACATAATATTTGCACATTTGCAGATGATACTCTAATTTATTTCAATGTTAAACGTCACTCATCCATCTGATAGCTACGTTATGGATTTATCAAATGCATAAACATGATATAGGATTATAAAATGGTAAATCTCAAAGAGAAAAGAGAGATTAAGATTTGACATCTGATGTGTTTGTTTACCTGGATGTTGCAGGATCGGTAAGACTTGTCTGGTCCGACACAGTTATGACCTCCATCAGACCTGAATGTAGAAAATAAAGCATCGATACGAGACTGATTAGATTATTACAGATGTGATGTTATAGAGTAACTCTTTTGGATTGCGCAGTGTCTTCTTATAAACACAAGGATGATGGAGTTTCCCTCAAGAGATGGAGGTCAGATGATGATGTTTTTTAGTTCTTATTATAGGTAAAGCTCAAAAAACAACCCTACGTTTCTCATGTACAGTATCTCATCTCTCCAAAGCTTAGACTGAGATAACCTTGAGGACATGGCAAGTTATTTTTCAGACTTTGAAAAGCTCCTCTGGAGCCACAGAAGACGTCATTTAATGTTTTCACATGACAAGATAAATATGTGTTTCCATTAGCTTTAGCTTTATGGGTGCTGTAAAACCCCCTTTTGCATCTTTCTGACTTTATGGGTCATCACTGCGATGCTGAAACAGTTAATGACTAGGTGAGGCTGCAGAGCTCGTATGCAAATACATCTCAGGCAGAAATAACAAGTTTCAGCTCTGACATTAAGTGGCATTCCTCTTTAATCTGTTCCTCTCTCAGCGAGAGGAGAAGCCTCAACATCATCGCTGCTGAGCCTAAGACTCGCACAAACATCAGCGTGAGTCGTGAGACAGCAGATTGTTTGGCCTCCCTCCCTTCCAGCCATGCTGATAACTCATGATTAAGTCACCTCAAAAAGTACTGAAAACAAGACACGCTCCTGTCAGCGTGCCAGAACCGAGACTGAAACATGTCCAAACACTCAGTGACAACATCCCGCCTTCAACTTTTCACCCAGGGATGGAAAATAAATATTTATATCAAGCAGAGCTTTTAATTTAAAATGATGAGATGAAAAGTGAAAGTGACGGTCGCGTAAAAAATTAAAACAGATTACAGAGCACGGCTGGCAGGAAAGTGCGAGTCCCGTGGAGGGAGGTCAGGCAATTTCATACTAAAATGAATGTTGGGCAAAATGGGAGTTCCTGTAAAGCACACAATGAGTCAACAGCCATCTAATCATAGTATTTAAAGGTGTGATCCTGGCAAACCTGGCAGACAAGATATGACAGAGTTCATCCTACTAGGTAGCAGTGAGTTATTCATCATCCTGCTAAAGAGGGGGAAACAGACTGACTGACTCTGACTCACAGACTGACTGCATGGACATGTTGAAAACCAGCATCTAAACATCAACGTACACATGCGTCTAACATGGCTCATTGTGAAACTACGCTTCTTTCTCACGTAAACGCAACAAAATATCAAACGAGGACACAAAGTGTTTGGACACGTTAAAGAAGCTGCTCATCGCAGACACGTTCTGCCTGGTGGGCATCGTTCGATTCAAAGAAAAACATCTAACAGTTCATTTTCTTTCAGATTTCCTCTGAGTTATTGTTCAATAACTGAGGCGCACCTCAATTCTGCCGAACACGTTATCAACAAGAAAGGCTGTAATCATAGCTGATGAATGACGGGTGACCTTTGGGTAGGAAAGTGAATCATTTCTGTTGCAGGTCACATTTCAAAGGGGAATGATTGCACTTTCTTACTGCGCTACATCTGTAGACTCAGATTCAGATTTAAAAACATATGATATGCTGCAAAAACACACCAAACTTTAACCGGTGGACTCTGACCTTTTGGGGCTTGTGACCTCAGCGTCTGGTTTGACACGTTTCAGATGTCTACGAGTCGTTGGCGGTTACACCAAACACAGAAGCCCCCTTTAAACTTCTCAGATGGTTTCATTTGAACGTCTGTTTGAGGCCCAAATTGGTCAAATTAGATTAGAGATTAGCAGGACTTTGTTTTTTTAGATTTAACCTTTGACCCCGTGGAGGTGCCTGACACGTATGTTAGAGAATAACTACTAAACTGTCTGCTGGTAAAGGCATTTTTACGTGGATGTTTTGGTTCTTTTACTGAAGGAGTAAAGCATCTGAATATTTTAGGGTAAACCCAGATAAGACACACATCACTTCACACCTCATGAATACAGACGACTTTATGCGTTACATGAGGCAACATGTCGGCTGGATTCCAGCAATACGAGGCCATGAAGTGAATATTTACAGTGTAAGCCGGCAACAACAGCGAGCATGGCTTTATCACTCGTCACTCTGAGAGGAGCAGCCCGATAAACCGACCTACGAAGAACATGCTTTAATAAATCATACTTTAACCACGTCTGAGGTCTGGTAGAAATATTCCCTCTTCATCTGATCCTCTTCAGCAGCCAACGGGCAACACCCAACAAAGAGAAGTCCTTTTAATGTCAGAGGGCCCCTCCCTGCAGTCTGTTTTGGATGTAAGACAAGCCCACGTCCTCGTGACTTCAAGGCATTCTTTTAAAAATCAAGATACAGTCTGTGCCTGTGAACCTCACAATTAGCTTTATTCACACAGGAGTAGAAAAAAAAACTGTGTGTGTATTCAGGACCTCACAATGAGCTGAGGCTGTGTGTGTGTGTGTGTTTATACGGGCATGTTTAGGTGCATTAGAAATAGATGAGACGTACCTGTGGGTGATGCAGCGCCTGGTTCTCATGGTCACACCGCTGCCACAGCTGCGGCTGCATTCTCCATACGGACCCCACGACTCCCAGTGATCCACACCGGGCACCTGAACGAGCAGGCACAGCTTTATTTTAGGTTCACCCCAAAATATCTTTTCAAATGGGCCGTGAGTTGAAACTGTCCTGTCAACCAAACCTCACACATCGTGCATGTATTCTGAAGATCACACATAATACTGAGAAAAAGCCTTAAAACATGAACATACACAATATGAAATGTCGAATGCAGACGTTACACCCGAGCTGCAGCTAATGTTTGTATATTTTCTAGATTGACCTTCAGATTGTCTCAGTTCTCCTGTAGACATCTGCAGATATTCAGTTTACAGTGACAACAATGTGAAGAAAAAGGAATCTGAGGCTGTTTAAGCTCAAAAACGCTTTAAAAGATGAATTCATTAATTAATCAGTCCTCTGTCGATTAACTATCTTCCCTACATTAGACCTGAAACATTGTTCAAGCTGCAAAAACACGCTGATGTCTGTGTTTTGGTGCTGACTGTGTGCAGCGTTCATTGAGAGATCCTCGGGGAGTTTACCGTGAGCGCTGGAGCCAGCAGCAGCTGGAGGATTACCAGAGGCAGCAGCATCTTCACTGTTCCCTGCAAGGAAGCAGAAAGATGAGACATCCTGAGTTAGTCACTGTGACTAACGGAGGCTTTTACACATTGAGCAACTTTTCCAGAAACACTGTAATTGGCCGTGAGACGTGGGCCAACATATACAACTGGATCGAAGCGGTTGAGCAACGCGTCCTCTTCTCATCGGATCCAACAACAATAAACAACAAAATAACAGCCGGTCTGTACACATCCGCTTCGTTGCCCTGCAGAGTTTCTAAATGTTTTTGCCAAGTCTATAAATCAGTTCTAAGATTCAGATTTCAGTGTCGGCCATTAAATATATCATCAGCCTGAACGTACACGATGCAACAGCTTGTTCTTCTGTGGTTTGGTTTGCAGCCACCGACCGCAGCAGAGACTCAACAGCTGGATCTACATCTGTGGCTCCAATTAGGCTCTAATGTTTCTGTGGATTGACACAGACCTCGTGTGTCGCTTTCAGCTTTCGTTAGTGCGACCAGCACACCCGGCTGAGTTTACACGGAGGGTTGGAGGAGGAAAACATACAATCACTGTCAATCAGAGACACAGAGACAGCAAGCCTGATGAAACTGAATATATTTAAAAAATAATAAAAAGACTGAATGAATTGCCAGATTAATTGGTTGTTGCAGCCCTAAGTAAGCTCTAAGCTTGTATAATGAGGCCTAATTACATGCTGAAATGTGTCTTAATCAGACCTTTTCAAAGCCACACCTCGATGAGAAAGACTGTTGTGAGATCTCCAACAGCAGCCTTATCATTTCCCTCCGCTATCTCATCACTTAACTGCCTGACTGAGCTAAAAATGTATCTTTTGTTGCACGTGGAGAGGCTGTTTGTAGACAGACAGGCAGGCAGACAGACAGGCAGACAGACAGAGAAGGGGGTCGCCTGGAGCTGCCAGACCACCTCTGACCCCGTCTGCCACGATGGCCAAATGTCCCCGCAGGGATGAAAGTTACCCTGCAGCCATGAACGCCCCGCGGTGAACAGGCGACAAGTCGGAGGGGCGATTATGTCAGAGGGGAGAGAAGACAGACAGTCAGCATGTCTGATCTGTCTCTCTCTAACACAAACAAACACTCAAGCACCAAATTGAGCAACTTCCCCGGGAACTGTGCCGCTCTGTCCACACCAACGCCATTTAAATCTCAGTAACTCTACAGATCAGGGCTAACCCAGTCATTATTTTTAGTACCAATTAATCTCTCGACTGTTTCTCCCTTTAATCAATTAATCTAAGTCATAAAACTGAGAAAAAAAGCTTCCAGAACCCCAAAGTGACGTTTAAATTGCTCGTTTTGTCCGAGCATTGATCCAAACCTGACGATATTCAGCTTACAGTGATGTGAAACTTAGAAAAGTTGCAAATCCTAAAAGAAACTGAAAGTTTTGACAAAGTGAAACTGCTAAAAGTTGATGATTAAATCTGCTATATATAAATCCATCAACTAATCAAAGTTAACATTGACTTTAAATGTCTGAGTAACAAACATCTTGAGTTCAGTGTTTTGCAGTGAAACTCAGGAATGTCTCCTCAAACTGTAAAGCACATCAGACGTTAAAGTCAGGACTTTAAGCTGAGCAATAAAAGCTGACAGATGTTTGGATGTTTGGCATGTTTGCACTCGATAAATAACTTCAATTAATCAGCTGTTAAAAACCTTGTGGGTTAACTTTCTAATCGATTCCTTGACTAATTAGTTTGATCAGTTCCTCCTCTGAGTTTCAGCCCCTGAACTATTAAAACAGGTCTGATTGTACCAGCTCATAAAGCCTTCAGCCTCGGGCTGTACACGCTTTTATCCAACCAACTTAACAATTATTCGTCAGTCAGAGAGGGCAAGCAGTGTCTTGTGTTGTGAACACTGTGTGTGAAGCAACTGGCACCTGGTCAGCCTGGAAAAGAATCAATGGATCCTGAAAACAATTGGATTTTTAATATTCCCATAAATATTTCATCAGAAATCGACACTACTGGCTGATTTATGATCTTAATATGAGCTCATGAAACTATTTGAACTCTTTTATCTCCATAATTTATCTATTTATGAGTGTTTGAATGTTCCCTGTGTGTCTTTCTTTACACTACTTTACTCAATGATTCACTCAAACTTTATTCTTAACACTCCTCTCAGACTAAAATCTATTTTTCATTCCCTCTAATGAACATTTCCATCCTCCGCAGTCCTTCCTAAGTTACACCAGCAGTAAGACTGCAGAGTTTGTGTGAGGTCGTGGTGTTACTCACCCTGTTCACTGGTTACAAACGCGGTTTCTTGGAGTCCTTAAACCGCCGGTGGATCCTTGCGGGAGGACGGTGCGGGGCGCGGGGCGCAGCAGGCTGGTTCCTCTCTCCGGAGCTTTGACTTGGAAGATGCGTCTGGAAAGATCTGCGGTGTCCTGGATATATGAGGAGGGTTATCTGGCTGGATGTGTGTGTGTGTGTGTGTGTGTGTGTCCCTCCCTTTCTAGCGTGTTTCCAACAGGAAACCTCCGTGAGGAAGAGGAGGAAGAAGAGGAGAAAGTCCTGTTGGTTAAACCTCCTCTGCGGCGTCATCGGCGCGCTTTTTAACCATGCAGCTCGTGCAGACCGAACACCTCCACCCTCTCCACCCTCTCCACCCCTCTCCGCCCCCTGGCACAGATGGAGATCTTTTTGCGCAGTCTGTAATTTCAGGCTGTAAAAATACCAGTTAATCAACGTGTTCGTTTGTTGTAAGGCCACCACAAGCACACCGAGAAAGGTTTATTCCCACTCTGCTCTAACCAACGCGTCATTATAACGCTCTCCCGCATGTAATGCCACAGTAATCATGCAGAGGCTTCTCCACTCAGAGTCTAATGGACAGACAGGCTTCTTATTTTTAGAGGAAAATGTCCCCTTTACTTTAAGTGAGGAGTTCACACTCAGCATGGCGGTTTGTTTCCACTGGCTCCATCATCTCTGCCTGTGTCTGCATGTGAACATGTATGATGATGTACAAATATTAAAAACATCTGGACACTCTGTGATTTTCACTTTTTTACAAGGCCATGTAAAAACAAATGCAGCTCTACAGAAGCCCTGAACCTTACAGTGTCCTCTTCTCTGAAGGATGTTCAGGATTTATCTCAGATAAATGTTTCATTATCTTCAGAAATGATCCCAGTAACTGATCGATTCAAGATAAACAACTCGAGAATGATTGCATGACTTCCGTACAGCACAACCAAGATATCATATTTATTTTATTCCATGCAGTGTTCTTTCTTCTGCCTACATTGCCCACGATGCAACACCACTGCTGACAATTGAGATTCAGGCTGGTTATACTTACACTGGCTAATGTGGACTGGATGCAACAATTATAGTTTTACAGTTAGAAGACACAAATTTATGCAGCAGTTTTTGTTTATTTGCAGTTTTGGCGAAAATAAAGGAAGAAAACTTTTCTGAAGCGTCTCGAGACGACGATGTGCTGTTTTGGTGAGCGTTAAAATTATCAATATTCTCAGACAAACTTCTTACTCATCGTTACTTCACTGACTATAAGTGACAGAAACTCTCGGTGCCGCGTGAAACGCTGCATGCTGAGCTGCTAACTTCAAACAGAGACGTGCAGCAGGCTACAAAGGTAAGCTCATTTGTTTCTAACTCCACCCTCCACTTTCTTTATTTTCAAAGCTGGAATCTTTTTTCACTTCAAGTGCTCAAAACTCCAACACAGAAAAGTTCAGTGAGATCACTCAAAGCTGAAGTTCACCATCATACACACGCATGATGTCACAGCAACATGGACAGAAGTTCCACCTGTGTGAAGACCTTTGGACTGTGTTTGTGTTTCTAACAGCTTCATAGAGGTGATTTGGATTCACTTCATTTGTGCTTGACAGACGTGTCGTACTCACCGACTCCTCTCGCTTTTGTACCAGTCGTACAAACATCACAGGAGGCCATGTTCTCTCCAGCAGACGCACTCAGACACACTTTGATCAGAAGTCGTCCAGTAGACGACAGCGTTAGCACAATCGGTGGACGCTGAATGTCAGTTCATCAGCTCGAACACAGCGGAGTCATAAAAGATTTCACATGCTCCTTCACACCTGTAACAGACTTCAGGGTACATCATCTGGGAACCATGAATCCATCATCCAACCTACAGACGTCGCCATCCACCAATAAAAACTGAAAATCAATGTTGTTTTTAAAAAAAACCTTTTTGGTGTTTTGTTTCTTCTTCTGGGCTACAAACCTCGCTCTGAACAAACTCGTATAAAATCCAAACACGCTCATTTTGGGTTTAGGGAAAGTACAGTGAACAGCAAACATGAAATGAATCATATAACCGCAGCTGGAGTCTTTTAAAACATCTCATCACTGTAAAATTGTGTTTATGAACAATTTCCATCAAATTAGAAAACACCATGAAGTATAACGAGAACAGTGAATTTGTGTTTACAAGAGACCAAAATGAAATTAATGTCTGAAGCGATCTTTCATTTTGTGTTCTTCAAAAATATCTGGTGAAAAAAAGAATAACACAAATCCAGAATCTGACACTTGAAATGTTTTATCACACCGAACATGTTCAGATTGCTTCAAAGCAACATGAAAAAGTGCTTATTTTGGGTTTTAAAGAGGAAACCACTGCCAAAGCTGTGTTTAAACATCTGCCAGTCTGTTTCCCCCTCCGCCTCACCCGCCTCACCCGCCTCCGCCTCACCCGCCTCAAACTGTACAAAGTTATATAACTGTGGGCTTTTGTAAAAATACATCTTTGGTGTAATGTATACTTTCTGCTGTTAACATTGTTACATTTTATTTATTTTTATTTATTTTTGTGTCAAACAGCTAAACTGCTTTTTTTTTTTTTTCCTTCACGTGAATAAACTGAATGTAAACCACGGAAACCAGCCAAGCCACATGTTTGTTTGTCTGGTTACACTGGAGGATCATCTTCCATGTTTAGGCCAGACTGAGTGACTCTCAGGACTCTGCACAGGTAACTGGACGCTGAGTGAAGCCGTCTGCTCAGCCCTCACATCTGAAGTTCAATGGACCATCACACAGAAACAGAGTTACCGTCATAACCTCCTTATAGCTCTTAAAAAGCACATCGTGTCCATCCACTTTCTCCAAATAATCCCAGCGGTTTGCAGCACATGCACAGAAGTTCACCACAGTGTGTGCTCTGTGAGCGCAGCAGCCAGTTCCTGATGCACTGTTAGTCAAATGTGTCAAAATAAAAGCACTCCAAACTGCGAGCAGTATCACGTCTTATGCTGTTTATACGTTAGTGTGTAAGAAGTATTTTAATGTGGCTGGCTGAGGTGGAGCTTTGAATGTCTCACACACTGTTGGCAGGTCTGATCTATAAGAACGCATCATATTTCATCAACATATTTTATGTGTACTGTATTTTTGAAGTAGATAAATGAGTAAAAAGTACATATTTACCCTGAACTGTACCTCAAACGTGTACATAAGTACAATACTTGAGTGATTGCATGTAGTTTCTTTCCTGGTATAAGAAAAGGTCACAGGATTATACGGTAAATATTTGACTTATTGCAGAAATGTAAAGGATATTTCATTTTTCAGTTCACATCGCGGGTGAGTAAATAACAGCTGAGCTTTGAGGTTTTGTCAAGCGTGATTTCTAAAGTCAAAAATAAACTTGAAGACGTTCTTTAAGTGCAGACAAAAGAACTTCAACATTCCTCTGTGGAAACAGAAGATTAGACTGTTTCCTGTGAATCTTTCCTCTCTGTTAATCTAACACACATTACACTCATGCCGCCCACCGTAAAGTTATTCTGTAGTTGTTGAGGTTGGACGTGGCTGATTCTGGAGTCACAAAATGATTTAAAGTATTTAAAAAGAAAGAAACATTTCTTTTAAATTCTGAACTTTCTCAAATTTTTGCTTTTCTCTCATGAAATGCTGAATGTTCTCTCCTCTGTTCAGCCTTTTGTTGAGTTTGCTGCTCATGGCTGATCTTCGTGTGTTTGCAGGTGCTGTAGTTTGTTGAGTTGGTGTGTGTTTGTGCGTCTGAAGTTCTACCTGATGCAAAAAGCCTCCAACACGAGTGTCCAGAGATCTGCTGAGGATTTAAACAGGCCGAACATCAGCAGCACTTTATTAGAGCACATGAATACACGTTCACATCTGCTTCTGTCCTGTGACAGTCGAGTGAGGAACCTTCGAGTCTCACATCTCAGGGCAGGAAGATCATCAGGTATTTTTAACACTAACATAGGTGACCACTCTTCTTCTTCTTCTTCTTCTTCTGGTCACTACACACCTAAAAATAACGTCCCGTGGCTGCCGTTAAATAAAATCTTTACGGGGGCGGCGTGCAGCCGAGCCTCCAGGCGTGTTCTTGTTTTAATTATAGAAACCTAATGAGCACAAAGCCTTTTGCACAATCTTTGTGCACCAAAAAACACATTTCAACCAGAGTCCACATTTTCCACATGCACATTTCACTGAGACTTTTGATTCCTGGTCATTAACTCTAGCCTCGTCTTTAAAAGGAGCCCTAAGCCACAGGATTTAAGCTTACATTCAAATTACTAAGGTTTACATCTGGACCTAAATGTCCACATATGCACAGAGACAGAAAAAAAACACACTTTCTATAAGTCAAAGAAAACAGCAGGGCCCAGTTTAGCCTTCATGCCCACCCAGTATTTAGAAATCCTCTTCAACAAGCTGCTTTTTCCAGCCGCCTTGTCCAGTTTCTTCTCTCCCTCCTGTTTTCTCTCCACCCAGGTCGCCTCCACCTACAGTCGCGTTCCCATCCTCCTCTCGGGCCTTCAGAGCTGCCTGTTGAGCTTCTGCGCCTGCCTCTCCTTGGCGTTAAAGGCATATTTCGTGTCCTGCAGCTGGTCTATGATCTCCTTGGCCTCCTTCATCTCCGCGGCGAGCTGGTTGTACTTCTCCACCAGCTCCTGGTTCTCTCTCCGGAGCTCCACCACCAGCTGGCTCAGCTCCTCGCTCTGCTTCCCGCAGTGCAGCTTCAGCTGCTCCATCTCCGAGAGCGTCTCCTCCATGTGCTTCACCAGGCTCTCCAGCTTGTCCTTCGACATCTCTGAAATGATTTTTTCACCTTTATGGGACTTTGTGTGTTTCTTTGTGTCCGAGCTTCACCTCGCCTCGTCTGCTGCCTCCCCAGAGTGATTATTGAAGCCTTACATGTCTCACATGGAGCAGATATCCCTCCCTGCACAGTAATCCCCTTAGCGGAGCTATCCTGGGAAAGCTCTAACGCACACAGGTGTCTTACACAGCCGTAACATCTCTGCTTAAGTCCCCTCCATTCAGAGGATGAAAGTGACTGACAGATTACCTCAGTTCACTTTAAAGTCTCATCCACCTGTAAGCGAACGAGCTTAGAGGCCCTCAAAGAAACGAGACGTCTAATTTAACATCTGCAAGAGGAGAAACAAAACAGAAGCAGATTTAAGTTTCTTTCAGTGGGAAAAAATAAGTCTTGAGGAAAAGGTTGAATCTTTCCTGGGAACGCAGCCCAAACTGCTTCAAGTGCACGATGTAATCTAATCTGAAGTGAACAGGTGTCTGGAAGAGATGCAAGAGAGGCCTCATGGAATTAACTCTGTCGCTGTTCACCAGCCGAGCTGCTGCAGAGCGAGGCCGCTCCGAGGGCCTGTTAGGTAAGTCACAGCATGAGGCTAAACACTGAGGGTAAACTGCCATACTGTGCCACTGTCCCGGCCTTTCGCGAGGCCAAACGGTCTCCATGGTGACGGCTAATGCGTCCGGGGCTGCAGGCAGCGTGCCAACCAACTGCGCCCGTCAGCCAGCCAGTTGGCACTGGCGGACGGCGAGCGTGGGGGATGCCAGCGCATCAGCACGGCGAGGAATTTCCACAATGTTCCCACCGTCCGTCTGCAGAAACGCTCTGCGTCAATTCCCCCCGACACGGCCGGCTCGCTGGCCGGGAATCAGCGCAGATGATGATGCAGAGGAGACAGAACCCTGACCTTTGACCTCTGAGTGGAGGACAGCTCAGTGCAGCTTTATCAGTTTGGTGTTATTAACCACGCAGTATTCCAAAGTAACTAAATACTTTTGCTCAATGTTGTTGCCAAAGTATTCCAACATTAAATCTGTACCATGGGCGAAGCTCCAAAAACACTGAATCCTTAATACGTCTTTCTGTTTGACCCTCCCACATGAACACAGAGCTCACCTGTCAGCTCACCTGTTAGCTCACCTGTCAGCTCACCTGTTAGCTCACCTGTCAGTGTTCCCCATGTGTGAAGGCTCAGGCCTCGCTGCAGTGGTCCAGGTTTCCAACCTCTGGCTGTTTGCTGCGTGTCGTCCCACCCGATCGCTCTCTTCCTGCTGTCCTGTCGTTCTTCAGCCGCTGCTTCACAATAACGCCCCAAAACTGCAACCCTGGACTGAAGGAGAAACTACGGTGGCCCTTTTGTAGCATTTAGTTTGTCTGCAAGAGGAGCCACGGCATCTGAGCTAATAAAAACAGAGTGATCTTATTTTCCGGTGATTATACACCAATAAAAACATCTAAAAAGCTTTTTAAGTTTCATCATTTATTAAAAAACAAAAATCTGAATTGGATAACCTTGCATAACACACATATGCATGTGAAGGACAGAAAAAAGCCAGTCACCCAACACTTTCCCTCCAAACGAACAAAAAGAAGGAAGGAAAACAGACTCAGAACAAACGTCGCTGTGTTGTCGGTTTCTTCTCTGCAAGAGTGCAACTACAAAAAGAGTGATCAGTGCATCAGCTCGTCCTCCATCAGTCAGCATCATCTCAGAGTTTAGGTTCATACAAATCAATGTTTCTTTTTACTTTTTGGTTTGTTTTTAACTTGATTAAAAGAGCAAGTTCAGCAAATAATGCTACCAGGTGATTTTGTTTCCAGGAACAAATTCAAGTATCAAATCAAACTAAATCTAAACTCCCTCATTCGTCGCACAGACTTTCTGTCAGAAGTTTGTTTCACTCAGATCTTTCTGCTCCGTGTAGGAACCCTGTTAATATTTAATGTTTTCAAAAAGGAAAAAGTTTCTGTTCTGCAGACGCTGGGAAAACAAACACACGACAGTATCTGTGTATTGTGGAAATCAGTCGTTTGATGTAGCATAGTTCAAGACAGCACCAGGCGAGCGTCATGAGGGCAGCTGTAGCCTAAAGGTTCAGAGTTGGTGACCAGACGATGATCACAGGTTTACAATCCCAGGACAGGTTTGAAAAACACAAAGACAGAAAGACAAAAAGAGTCAGGGGAGAGAATGAAAAGCGCGTTTCTGTCCCACAACCACAACAACAACAACTACTACTACTGAAATGCCCTTGAGCAAGGCACTGAACCTCCGACTGCTCCAGCAGAACTGCTCAGTGGCTGACAGTACACAGCTGACATGGCAGGCAAGTCTCAGGCGCGCGCGTGTGTGTGTGTGTGTGTGTGTGCGTGTGTGTGTGTGTAGGCTGTGAATTGAAATGTGATTAAAGGTAAAAAAAACGTGGTGAGATCTCAGATGAGTCAGCGTCACATCAACACTCTTATTTTAATTCTAGCGATGACAGATTCTTCCACTTGTCTTCCCCCCGTCGGGAATGTGATCGGCTCCGGCGTGGAAAAAAACTAAACAAACAGGAAACACGTCTTAACCATTCTTAACAGCGGTGAGGAAAGCACGTGTGGTGACTGACAGCTCAAACACAATCAAACTACACATTTACCAATCTATTATCAATATCAGAGTGTCCGTTAGTCCGATGAAGGCTTTTAAACCTCGGGTTGAGTTTGGGGAGGGGGGGCGGCTCGTGAAGTCGTGTGATCGAAGTCTTTAAAGGAAGATTTAATGAAACCGTCTCCCTCTGCTCAACAGCTACCGCCAAGGTGTCCCTGAGCAAGGCACCTACTGTAAAGCCCCGGTTTGAAGAAGACTGAGGGTACTAGGCAGCTCCCGGGTGGATGTAAGGAAGCAGGGCGCCGCTGGAAAAGGAGCAGGCGAGCTCCTCCCTGGATATGCAGCGGGAAAACATCCCCGCCCACTTCTCTTAGCTTGGGCTGAGCCTGAGGCCGGTGATCGACAATTTGAAGATGAGGTCCCAAGTCGAACGAGAAAAGTCACTTTTTAAAAACAGAAATAAAACGTTTAAGAACAGCTGTCGTGGGGAAAACCCCTCCCCTGGTGCCGGAAAAGAAAGGCAGAACGAAAACAACTTGTGTCCCGTCATCGTGAGTTCTTAGGAGGGTGTGTGGGGGCGGGAGGGGCCCCCGCATCACCCTTTGTTCCCCGGCTGTGAAGGGAGCGCTCTCGTGTTGTTGGCCGGAGAGCTATGTGGGTGAGGGTCATCAGGGCAGCGTCCTGCTAAATGTAGAACTGGTGTAGCGCCAGCTTGTCCATGAAGGGCTGTACCAAGTTGTCTGTGGCGAAGTAGAAGACCAGGCCGAAGAAAATGGAAATGGGCAGAGCGGGGAGCGCTTTCTTGAAGATGGCGAGCAGCAGCAGGGTCAGACACAGGCCCTGCGGGGGCAGAGACAGACCGAATAACACAGAGAGGGAAAAAGCTAATTAAAAGACTGTGTAGCAAACAAAATCTGCTGGAGCGGTTTGGTGTAACGTGGGGTTAGAGATTGTGCTGAGATACTGAGATGACACCAAAATAAGCAGCTGTGGTCACTCACAATGAGGATGGCTATGAAGCAGGCGAGCGTGGTGTTCCAGTCGCCGCTGGCTGTGGCCGAGGCCTTTCCCACCAGCATGCTGTAGAAGATGAAGTCTCCAAGTCCCAGCTTGACGCCCCCTGAGAACACAGGAAGACACCGCATTCAGGGTGGAGTCAATTCAAAACACGAGCTCCACTGCAGCCCCACGCCCTCCAACCCCCATAGAAATCTTTTCTCAGCTGTAATTACTGTACAAACAAGAGCTCCGACCCCGTATTTACCGAGGCTTTATGTTAAAAAAGAGCGCGGCCCCCCGAATGCTACGAACATGAAACCCGGCAATTGCCGTGAATAATCGCTTCCTAATCTGCTCCGACTAAAAACAGTCTGCAGCCAAACACGGAGGTCGCGTTCACATACGCACATAAAAACATTCCCAAAATGTTTTTATGTGTTCGGAGAAGAGATGATGATTACACCCTGAGAGGAGGTCGGCAGACAATCTGGGACTTCACCAGTTTGAATTACAGAGCTTGGCTTCATATTAGAGCTGGGAGGTCAATCTACAACCGTCATGTGTAGTACATATACACGCATGTATATAAACACACAGTGTACTGTAGTTCCTCCGGTACGTGACACTGATGACAGACAAAGCACGTTATGAGTAATTAAAGCTGCTATAATCCAGATTTTTATATCAACAGTGCATCAAATGTTGCTGAACACAAACAAACAATCTCCAGACTTCAGTTTCCCATCAGCTCTGCGGAGCGTTTTATGATCTTTGAGCGTTGTTTTGGTGCTTGTCAGCTGTTAACTAATATAACTAATATAAAACTAACATATGACTGATAATAAGAGACTTTAAGATCTCACTGATGGTCTGCAGTTTGTATCTACATCCAGAGCAAAATAAATTAATGTATGTTTATAGTTTACACATTTTAAGTTTGTTGTGAAGGCATGTGCCTTTAACAGCAAGCAAAGTCCTGCTGACTGAATCTAGCTAAGAGAGATCTGTGTTCGCCCTGAAGAGTCACGTTAAACATCGACAACATGAAGAATTAAACTGAAGCTGAACTTTGATAAACGGCCGCCATGTTAAATGTTTTGCTCTCTGCACTCACTCTCCTCGTCGTCGTCTTCGACGGGAGGACGAGCTGACGGCATCTCCTGGATCTCCCGTCTGCTCTGCTCGGTGGACTGCATCGTGCCCAGCTGGTGCTCTTGCTGGTTGACCCAGGAGGGGGTGAAGCCTCCGTCGTCCTGCGACAGACTGGACGGAGCCGGCGACACCACGGCTGCAGACGAGCGATAACGAGTCAGACTAAACAACCAGCTCGCTGTTTGAAAGATAACCAGCAGATTAAACCTCGCTCAATCACTCCGACGCCCACTCACCTTCTGGAGCTTCTTGTTGAGGTGCTGCCACATCGGTCGAGTTCCTGTTTGGCCTGTCGGTGTCGGCCATGTTGACGAGCCACACCATGGTAGCTGGAGAAGAAGCAGAAGAGAAACTGTCCATGAAAACAGCTTAAATTTGATTCTTTTGGAGCTTTGACCTGGATTTGTAAGCCGTGCAGGCTCAACTGAGAAGTTCAAGTCAATACAAACACTGAAAGAAGCTGAAGCGGCCGCTTACTGGAAAAACTATTTGAGCTTCTGGTTCATTACAACAAAACATGGACAGATGTTTGTCTGTCATCAGTCTTACAGGAGTAGATGAGCGCTGGAAAGATCGGTTCGTTCCTCTCCTGAGCCGTCTCCACCAGGATCCTCAGAGGCCCTTTGGGACAGAGCACCGCTAACAGATCTGAGAGAGGAGAGAGTCCAGACGAGTGATGTTAGCCACCACACACACGGCTCTGTGAGAGAACAGAAGCAGCAGCCTGACACGGCGTCTGTGAGAACAGGAGGCAGCGACTGAAGTCAAACACAGAGAGTCTGTTAACGCTCACAAACTCACAAACTTATTCTCGACAAAGTTTAACTCTACGTACGTTAAATAAGTCCAAGTATGTGAGAATCACTCAGGACTGTAATCTGAACTCTGGTTTCCAGTTAAAAAGAAGTCAGAGACGAGAACTGCACGTTGAATAAACTCAGTTTGTCTCTGTGTGCACAAACAAACCACTGATTGTGTTATTAATTATTTAAACTGTAGAGAAAATCCAAACGTCTCTGTAATGTGCATGATACTAATGATAATAAACTGGATTCAAAACACAGTTTAAGTTTTTAAAACACACACACACACACACACACACACACACACACACACACACACACAGAGTGAAACCAAACATGTCATAAAACATAAACAGCATCAAGCAAACGTGCGTTTAAAGAATTCAAAAGACGAGACGCTGTCTGCAGCCCTGATCTCCTCGGGCAGGTTACTCCACAGTCTCCGAGCACTGACTGCAAACACTCTGTCACTTTAGCGTGTAAACATGTGGATGAAGAAGAACCGACCACATCCGAGCACCTCGGGGCGGGAGAGGGGACACTGGGCACCAAATGATCTGTAAATAACCGGGGGCGAGGTCTAAACTACAGCTGGCCACAGGCGAGATGATTCCTCACCATTACCAAGAGAGCAACGTACGAGAAAACAAAGCTGCGTCTCCTCAGACTTCCTCTTCTCGTGGACACACAGTAACAGTATTGAGACACATCCTTCCTTTTAGCTGACGTTAACCAGAGCTTAGTTCATACATACAGTATGAGAGAGTCCTGTTGTTATGTGTTAATAAGTTTGGCTTCATTTTTATCATTCAAACAAAGTTGAATGTTGGAAAACACATTTTTAATTTCCCCTTCATGCTCCAGCTCTAAGAGGAAACAGATGAAGAACATCTTCAAAGGTCAGCTGGAGGCTTCTCCCCCCCGACAGTACACGGAGGTCAAAAGAGAGGAAGAGTTACCGTAGACAGATATGACGGCTAATATGAGCCAGGCGGTCCACTCTGGCAGGTACTTGATGAAAACCAGGGCCATGAGGGCGCTGATCATGATGAGGTAGGCCTGCTGGAGCCGCAGAGGTCCTTTCCAGTGAATGCACATCATGCCCACCACGCCAAAGTTCCAAACGATTATCACCAGGGTGAAGTAGTCCATGGCCACGTTGTAGGTCTTGAAAACCTCCCTGTTGTGACAGGAATACACGGAAAGACTCCGTCAGTCATCGTAAGGAATTTGACATTCACGAGAACGTGAGGGAACCTTGTAAAACGAGATCAAACGTGGAGGGGCGTGGCTTACTTGAGGTAGATGTAGGAGAAGAAGAACAGCAGAAGGAGGGAGGAGAGGAAGAGCCAACCTTGGATGACCTGTGGAGGTAAAGATCAGAGATTCACTGTTCAACTTGTCCTAGTGTTTGTTTACGAGCTGAGCTGAGGTGACAATACAACGAGCAAATCAGCATTCAATATTCAGAGCCTCGTTTAAAGGAGTGTGTTTTCACTTTGTTAGTTAATCTTGCAGCTTACACACTATCAGAATAACTCATCAGTGTGTGAGATGCAGAGAGAACAGGAGAGAACAGGGAGCTCCACCATGAAACCATCCAAAGAGATCTAATGAGTGAGAGGAACCACTCGATGGAGCGTCCCGCATCGCCTCATTATTTTAAGCATTAATAAAACCTCCCTCGCGTTCCGTACTGTGTGACGTGTCGGCTGCGACGAGGCGAGTTCAAACAAACACAAACACATTATGTGTGTGTGATGCAGTGTGACGCGACGTGCTGCGGCACGCACCTTGTAGCAGCGGTATTTGTACAACAGCACCAGCACCAGAGTCATGACGATGATCACAGTGATCATGATGGTGGTGTTCAGGATGGAGTTGAGGGCTCGCTGTGCTACCGTGTCTGTGTCCTCGGGGAATGGAGTGTAGATCCTGGAGGTGACATTTCAAGGACGCGTCAGTCAGACAGCAAAGAACACAACATAGAATACACACTAGAAAATGTGTGTGAAGGTTTTACTTTATGAACTTACAGTACTGTCCAGGAATTCAAACTGAGTAGTTATAATATACAGTATACATAGTGCATTAACGCCACCTAGTGGCGCTGTGGCCGTGTTGCATTTCATTCAAACAGCGACCTGCTGAGCGTTGAATCTGGCACACCTCCCCTCTGAAAAGAGTCATAACTCACAATCTCTGCCCGTCATTCTGGGTGTAGAAGCTGACAGACTTTATGGTCGCCACGACAACAACCATGCAGAGGGTCACGGGAACAAACAGCATGATGACGTGCTTGGCCCCGTATTTCAAGGTCAGCTCCTCGTCCTCGTCCTCTTCGGTCTCCACCACGCGTGGAGGACGAGGGGCGGGGGGCTGTCCGTTCTGCTCTGGTCCGCTACCGTTACCGCTGGCTCCACCTCCTCCGCCTCCTCCATCACCTCCTCCAGCTCCTGAGCCTCTGGACCGTGCTCTGGTCACTGCAACGTCTGGTGGCTGCTGGGCGGGTTCAGAGGCCACATTGGTCTCCTGTTGGTCCTTTGGGCATGAGAGAAGAAGAACTTTATCTTCCGAGGAAACTCAGCAAGAATGAATAACTGTGACAGCGCTGCTTCATCTCTGGCTGCCTGTTCCTCCACGTCACTTTAAGCTATCTAATAAAATGGAAAAGTAATCATTAAAAAATTCAGCAAGCACCAATCATCTGCTGGACAGCGATGCTTTTGTGAAATATATTCAAAGGCCATGGAAGCATGAGAAACTGAAGAATCTGAATCTGTCTTTTTATTTCTCTGTGGAGGCTCTAAATGAAAACACATCCCAACAAGAGTTACAACCAAATGTTTCATTTGTTTTTACTGGCAAATATCCTACAGATTGAACAAACTGTTATCAGGCCATCCGTGTTTGTACTTGAGCCGAACTGGCACATTCACACTCACTAGACCAGTTCCTCCCAGGGATAAATGAGCTGCGCTCGTTCCCACTTCAGCCCGAGGATCTGTCCCGTCAGGACAAAAAAAAAAAAAGGGGGCAAACGAAGGAGACGGCGTGAACTTAAACTGTCAGGCGAGCCGAGACACGCGAGTGAAGCAGTCTCTGCAGGTTCACGGAAACGGAGACAGGAGACGTCTCCAGAGAGCGGCCTGAGCGCTGAACGCAGACACGGCTCCGACAAAATGACCTCGCTGTGTGACACAGTACACTGCATTGTTTCCCAGTCGTGAGAATAAGGCCAATGTTAGTCGCAAGGACACGTGAGACACAAAAACACAAAGTACTGAATTAGTGTTAAAGTACGTGGGGTTGGGGTGTAGTACTGCAGTCGTATATAAAGAAAAACTACTCGCCGTAGTGGCCTGACTCAGCTGTCTGACATCAGGCTGAGCACAAGATGACACGTTTGGTTGTTATGGGGTAAACAAAGCAGTCTGGCACTGAAGGAGACTTTCACACTTTTATTTATAGTCAGAGTCAAACCAACAGAGCACACAGACAGAGTCCGGCATCTGTCCATGAGCAGCACTTATTCTAACAAAGGCCAAACCAAAGCAAAGTTATCAGGCTGACTCCTCCGCATGGCGTCACAAACTGACTCAGGAACAGATGAGTCTTTCATCAGAGACCTGACGAGGAAACCAGAGTTTGCTAATCATTACCCAACACGTCCAAACAGACGCGGGGACAGATAACGCTCCACAGCAACCCGGGACGCATTCTTTCATACTGACCATGTTGTTTTCGATGTCCTCTGCATTGTTCGCCATGGTTGGCCTGACAGACGCTGGTCCTCACATGCAAACCAAATTCTTCTGCCCTGGTGAAAGAAAACAGGAAGCAGTATCACGTTAATTACAGTAAACAGGCATGACGAGGGCATATCAGCAACGGGAGTCGTAAAGACCGGGCGGAGTTCACTGTCATAAGAGGAAAAGATTATCAGAATAATCCACATTATGGCACCACCGACATTTAAACTATGCATAGATTTATAGAGCTACGTCTTCAAATAATAATAATGCAGACCAACGTGTACATTCAAAGCTGCTGTAATCTGTCCTCCTGTTCATACTGGATGTGAAGTGTTACTAGTGTGACTGTCTGTAATTATATTATAGTATAAAAAACAAAGTTCTTCTGTGATTGTGTGTCTGTGTGTGAGCAGACAGTGTTTCCTTGTTGGCTGCAGTCAACTTTAGGGGAAACCCACGGAGCTGACGTTAGCTCTGCCTCAACTTTAAAATGTATTTTACTCAACAAGTTCTCTCACTGCTCAGACGGACCAACAGCTTTTGAACATGTGTGAGCTGCATGTATGCTCGGCCTCGTTTAGCAACCCGCAGGCGAACCCACTGTTATGTTCTGATGTTCTTTTATTTCTAGGAGGTGTGAAGGATTCAAGAGACTTTTACATCTGTACCAAACGAGGGAAGAAGGCGATGGGATGCTCAGCACCCTCTGAAGGATCTGATGTCTTTAAAATGAGGTGTTGTTGTTGACTTCATGGCTTGTATTTAACCATGTTTAGACTTAGACTGTGTGTTGTACTGTTGTCTGTGTGTCCTGTGTATGTTTTGGTTTGTCTCAGACAGGACTCTCAAAAAAAGAGATTTTAAATCTCAATGGGACCTTTGCTGGTTAAATAAAGCTTTAATAATAATAATAATAATAATGAACACATCCTTTGAAGCCAGCTGTAACACACCTCACCATCACCTGCAGGGAGGATGTAACGTTCACGGTACTGCTTAAACGCCGGTAAATAATAATTAATTAATGTGTTGACCTGCTGATGGTTTAATGGTGGCCTCTTGGCGTGGTGAACACTGAGGAGCTGAGGAGCGGTGACGTTAGTTATCTAACCACCTTCATTAAACGTAACGGTGTTCTAATCACAAGCTAAAGCGGCTAGTTAGCCAATAATGTGATAACGGCAGAGCGGGCAGCGGCCGAGCTAGGTGGCTAACGCTACCTGAGCTAGCTCGGACGGGATATATTTCCCGGGTTTAAAAGAGTGGAACTCACCTGCTGTGAACGACAGGTAATGTCCTCGGGTTCGTGTTCTGACGGGTTCTTTAAAGCGGGTTTAAAACCCGGGCACTTTCTCTCTTCTTTGTTGTTCCTGTCTCCTCACTGAACATCCGGCTGCTGCTAGAAACTACTTCCGGCTGTCGCCTTGTAGTGCTGTGTGTGTGTTTGATGGGAAGTTCGGTTCTTCTTAGGGAGTCAGATCATTTGACTCAGCTCACCAAGAAGAGACGGCTCTTCATTATTTTACTACTTATACCTATAATATAATTCAGCCAGATTTAGTACTGTTTTGACTTTTGATTTATGTGTTCACATATGTCTTGTATATATTCAATACATCCTTTGTACTGAAGTACCGTCCAATGAATGCACTAACTTGCTTGCACACCTGCTCAATACGACAACTTGGCTTTGCAAAAAAGTGTATATATATAATTTTTTTAAATGTATACATACCAGAGCCAGATCCCATCGTTCACTTAAAAGCTTGTTAACGGACAGGACGGGCGGGGTTCCAGCATAGCAGCGCTCATAGATTCCAGACCGTTGTAAATGCAATGAAAACAATTGGCTACAGCAATTCACTGATATTAGAAGATGTAATTTTTTCTTTAAATACTTCAGTACAAAGGATGTTTTAAGTAACTGAAGTGATATATGTGTATGTATATAAATCACAAGTCAAAACAGCACTAAATTTAGCTGAATTATAAAAAGTATACGTGCTAAAATGAAGAGCCGTTTGGGAGTCGAAAGAGCCGGCTCTTCTTGGTGAGTTGAGTCAAATGATCTGATTCATTAAAAAGAACCGAACTTCCCATCACTACAAGTGTCGCGCGACCAAGTGAGGGAGCGTTCAGGATCAAAGCGTCGGTTCGGGATTTATCAGTGACCGAATAAAGCGTTTGTTTGTAGTTGTGTTAATGTTAAAATAACGTTAGTGATCGAAATAGGCCACATCCGCTCGATATTAGAAACCCAAACTAAAATTAGCAACAAGAGAACCGTTAGAACATAAAATAGGTCAGTGTGCTGAGTTCTGCTTCCGGTGGTAAAGGTCAGCTTGTACGAGAAAAAGGCAAGGACCCAAGAAAACCTTCCGAAACCACCAAAAAACCTCCTGAAAACATGGTCAGTACTTCGTGGTGTGATATTTAGAGTACACACACATGTGTGTATTCGTGAAGACTGTTAGCGACCAAAGCGGTGTGTCGGTGTAACGCCTCATTTCAGCAGACACGGTGTTTAATGAGAATGCGAGCTAACGTTAGCGTGTGTGTGTGTGTGTGTGTGTGTGTGTAGGGGGGGACGTTTGGAGCAGCTGCAATGGAACACACACACACACACACACACACACACACACACAGTCAGACAAGTACAGTTCAGATTTCTGCGTGTATTTATGTCTGCTTAGTGAGTGTGTGTGTGTGTGTGTGTGTGTGTGTGTGTGTGTGTGTGTACATATAAATGCATATCACTATATGATCACTTGCATCCCTGGTTAACTACCTGCCTGCTGATATTACGCCATAAGATCACGTGGGCAGGTGAGCAGGTACCCATCAGTGGTTCAATATTGATACAAGCAGGTGTGCACGTCTGTCAACATGTCTCCACCCGAACCTGGACTCACAGTCTGACATGGTGTGTGTTCTTTCAGTCTCACACCATCCTGCTGGTGCAGCCCACCAAGAGGCCCGAGGGACGGACGTACGCCGACTACGAGTCTGTCAACGAGTGCATGGAAGGTGAGCGAGCCGATGGTGCTTCGTGTTCTCTCCTCACATCCTCACATCCTCACATCCTTTTTAGTGCACTTTGAAGTATTCTTTAACAGTTTGTCATCATGTTTACTCGTGTGGATGATTAACATGTTTGACGTCGAGGAGTGTCCTTCATCGCGTCCTTCATGGTGTCCTTCATGGTGTCGTCTGTCTCCCGCTCAGGTGTGTGTAAGATGTACGAGGAGCATTTAAAGAGAATGAATCCCAACAGCCCGTCGATAACGTATGACATCAGCCAGCTGTTTGACTTCATCGACGACCTGGCTGACCTCAGCTGTTTGGTGTAAGTTTGACACGGAAACACGCTCCATATTGATTTTTAAGAGTCAGCTCAGTCTGACGTGTCATTGTCTAGAATACACCATTGAAGCAATGAAGGCTTAAACACACACTATGTACATAAATCCTCTGAATACACGTGATGTAACATCATTCAAATCCAGCTTGTTGTGATGTAAACTACCAGAGGAAGCGGCGCAGGCTCACAGTTTGTCAGACGTTTGCTGTCAAGCGGCACATCACACCACAGCAGGCCGAGCTGTGTGCTTATTAGTCTCCATGGTAACCGCTGTTTCCCGCTCGTGGTCGAGCTTTGGCACTCGTCTCCCACAGTTTACCTGTTTGTTTGCGCCCTCCTTCTAGAAGCGCCTCCAACGCTGTGAGTGTGACTTCATGTGGAGTCCTCCACAGCGAGCTGGTGTGTGTGTGAAATGGCCCGAATCCCTTCAAACAGCACGAGCGTGGGAATCTGTATTTTATCATCCAGATACAGGAAGACTTGATTAATTTAACGACACAGACGAACGACAAAAACCTTTCATAGAATTATTCAGAACACACTGATGATGCAGCTTTTATTAGTTTGGACCTTCAGCTTCAGACTCTGTCACAGCCTGACGGGTAAACGAAGAGAGGAGTGGAAACATTTGACGGTGAAGATAATCTGTCATCCCGTTTCAGGTATCGCGCCGACACACAGACGTACCAGCCGTACAACAAGGACTGGATTAAAGAGAAGATCTACGTGCTGCTCCGCCGTCAGGCCCAGCAGGCGGCGAAGTGAAGCCTCTGATGGAGGGCGGAGGGGCGGGAGGTGATGGGGTCGATGTTGTTTTTATCTGTAACAGTTTTTAAGTTGTTTTGAGACATTTTTGACAGTTTTTAAAGTTTTTTTGATCGCATGGAGGGACGGTGTGTTTTCTATTGTAAGGTCTGACTTATTAATAAAGATTTCATTTCAATAACAAAAGTCTCCTGTTGTTTTCCAGTTGTTTCTTTCTTTTCTACATTCATACTTTTCTTTTCTTTCCTCGTCTTAATGTGTCTCTTAGGACTCAGGGCGTGGAAGATTATTTCCACAGTCTTGGCCAGTAAAGATCTGAAAGCATCTTTCTTTTTTACTCCCTCTGGAAAAGTACAGCTCCTCTCGTGCTCGTCATTTCTTCCTTCTTTCCATCATTTTTATTTTGACGCTCACTTTGTTTCTCTCCTTTCCTCCCTCTTGGAAAATACACTGTTGGCTTCAGATAAGATTCGGAGGATGTCAGTTTGTGCTGCACGTGGTGATTCCCTCTTATTTCAACACGGTGACAAAAGCGTCTTTTGAAATATTGATTTTTCTTCTTTTATCTCTTCTCTGGAAGAATATCTACAGTTTCCTGCACTTTGAAAATAGATGCGTCTGGTGGGAATAAGATTAGAAAATGAAGTTTCTCTCCTCCTTTCTATTTTTGCTCTTCCTACAGATGTCTGTTTGCTTTGCAGCTTCCACTCGATACAGTGACAAATAAGCAGTTTTATAACAGCCTGGAAAAATCTTTATTTTCCCGAGCGTTTGTGGGCTGACTTTCCTTTTTCTCTTGGACAGAGTGTTTGCTGTAAAAACTGCTTCCACAGCTCACGTGATCATGTCAGCACAAATAGTCTGGAAATATTATCAGGTTTTTACTTCAATAAAAAAAAAAAAAATATATATATATATTTGGTTTCCTTCAGGTGAGAGTTCAGATTCAGATCCTTCCTGGGTTTCCCTGTTTATCTTTTATTCCTCGTGTCTTTGTCTTTTTCCATCGTCTCCTTTCTTCCTTCCTCCTGAACAGTTTGATGCTGATAGGAAAAGTTAAACTGAGGATGACAGTTTGTTTCTTTCTTTTTTCCTGATAGTTTCTTTCTTTTACTGTTTTTTCCTGCGCTGCTGCAGAGATGACACTTTGCTTTACAGTCTTGGTGATTTCCTCCTTTTGGCACAATTAGCGCGTCTCGAAATATTGATTCTCTGTCTGGGAGAGTATTTACAGTTTTGTGGACTTAAGGCGATTAAAAAAAGAGAAAAATCAATAAAGAAGTGTTAAAAAAAACACACATCTGGAAGTGGGAGTGCAGGGGAGATCTGAAGTGTCTGCCTGCCGCCTGGCGGTGCGCAGGAGGCGGCCTTGAGCCTCTCCTGTGAGCCGCGCAGCTGAATCTGGATCCTTGGCTGTGTTTTTTTTCTCCTCCACCTTTTGTGTTTGTGATCGGCTCTCCCAGTCTGTTTCTCACACACACACACACACACACCCCGGTACCCCCTCCTCCTCCTCCTCCTCCTCTCCTTCCTCCACCACCTCCTCCTCCTTCATCCCACCCTACCCTACCCCATCCACCACCACCACCACCCCCCTCTCCTCCTTTTAGCATCTGAAAAGACCACTGAGTGAGAATCGATGGCGCAGAGGCCCGCTTGACAGGACAATAAACCACAAAGAAGGGGTGAGTTTTTTTTTTCCTCTTCCTCCTCCTTCTTGTGTTTTTTTTTTTTTTTTTTTTTTGTGAATTGCAGAATTACTCTGATGACACCTCGATCCGGATCAGGAGGGATCATCGCTCGGAGGCTGATGATATTTAAAACACAAGGCATCTTTTGTTACCGCGATATGATTTACAGCAGCAGCAGCAGCAGCAGCAGGCGTCAGCTGCCGCGCTCACACAGCAGTCATCAGAATCACTGTGATTCACATTAAAAGCAGACACATGGAAACAAACGGGCAGCCGCATCCTTCACGGTTTGGGACATTCACCTTACGTAACCTGTAAAAGCATCAGAGCAGCCTGCTCGCGTGTTATTATTGAGCAGGAGACACGCACCTGCCGCTGCAGGTTTAGATGAGGGGTCGTTTGCGTGGATTTCATTGGGCGATGCGGTACCGCGAGCGTGTTAATGCGGGTGTCGTGTTGTAAACAAAAATATGTCAGCGGGACCGGAGAGGGAGGTTTGTCTGTCTGTCTGTCTGTCTGTCTGTCTGTCTCACTCTGTGTGTGTGTGTGTTTTCTGTAAAAGGACCTCCCCGGGAAAATTGAGCTCAAAGCAGTGAGTAATGTTATAATTGGCTCGCGCTATGCTCGAGCTCTTCTCCACGTTGTGTTTTTCAGCCATGAGGAGAGCAGAGGAGGTGGAGGAGGAGGAGGAGGAGGAGGTGGAGGAGAAGTCACATCGAGGCGCAGAGGGAGCCGTCTATTCTCAGCTCAGCCTCTTTACGCACAACAATAGCTTCCATCTTCCTCATCAGCTTCAGCCGTGATCAATACACTCCAAAAATAATACTAATCTGATGCTATTATTGGTGAAGACGTGGTCCAGTCTCCCCATCACCACCACCCTCCTCCGCCTCCTCCTCCGCCCCCCAGATGTCTGCAACAGAACCACAGCTGAGCACAAACTGTGAATCAGACATTGATCTTATGTCTCAACGCAGAGATGAGAATATGTTTTGGCTGGTGGTAACCTCAGGTGACCTGACAGCATGTGGCGGTGTGTTTCTGTCCTCCACCCCTCCTCCCCCTCTCTCTTCCTCCTCCATCCATGCATCCACCCAGCCTCTCCGCCGGCTTCCCGCACCGTGAGGACGCAGCGATGCTGCCCCAGCAGAGGGAGGACCCGTCTCCGTCTCCGTCCCGCCGACTCGGCCTGGCATCCTTCCGCCGACTGCAGACACTAAAGCCCGGCCACGACTTCCCATGAGGCCACCACCAGAACTCAGCTCGACCGCTCTGTATGGGGCCTCTCACATATGAAGTAGGTTCACATTGTCTCTGAAAGGCTGTGCCATCATCTCATCTTCAAGCTGCTCTGTGCAGTGATGGATGCTTTCACAAATCCTTCAAACGAAGCAGAGAAACACAGTGAAGGGTCACAGGTACAGATTACTTTATTATAAAGGGCTCCGTAAAGGTTGGAAACACATTTTTGCCTTCAGACACCTTTGGACTGTTGGTCGAACACAAAAAGCATCTTAAGGATGTCGTGTTGACCTCTGGGAACTTGTGATGATCACTTTTTAAGGATATAAACAAGTCCACGCACAAGTTCACACAAAGCATCTCAAAGGCTCGTAGCACAGACACTAATATGACCCGGGCGAGGCGTGAGCAGGATCAGGACCAAGCAAAAAGGTCCAAGTGTCTTTAAATGCTGTTGGTTCAAGTCTCAGTCTGAACATGCTGATTGATTTGTGGCCTGAGAGATCTGCTCGGCGTGTAAACTCTCAGCATGTGTGCTGTGCACTGTGGAGGCTGTCAGGAGCTCTGTGTACAGAGAGGAGGCTCTTAGGAGGGATTTTTCTTGTCCTGGTTACTTTCTGAATGAGCCGTGTTGTTGGTTTAACACTGAAACATGCTCATGTCT
The DNA here is from genome assembly GCA_014281875.1 of Nibea albiflora. Taxonomy (NCBI): domain Eukaryota; kingdom Metazoa; phylum Chordata; class Actinopteri; family Sciaenidae; genus Nibea; species Nibea albiflora. Next base: position 2,048,934 of record CM024799.1, on the reverse strand, counting down.
GTCTGAGTCAGACTGCAACAGAAAGTCTGTTTTTAAATTTATTTTTTGACATTTCTCATCTGCTGCACAGAAACTTTGTGACGCTGTGGATGTGATCTCCATCTGTGATAACCTTTATGAAAATAATCAGGAGCTGCAGGCACAACAACTGTAGAAATGTGTCATTTAAATGTCCACGTGCTCTTTTCCTCTCAGTTGACATGGAGGATGAAGATGGGACTTGTCTACTTGATGTTTTGTGGTGAGTCTGTCTGATTCGTACTTATTGGCCTCGTGGCAGCGTACCATCATCGTTTCCTGAGTTGTTTTGTGTAAAAGCGTCAGATAAATGACAACATTTATTGTAAACTGAATAAAACTGTCCTGTAGATGATCCCACATAAACAATAAAATAAACCTTTGTTTGTCTTCTTAAACTTGGTATCATTTGGTTTGTACTCATGTGATTTTCTCCTCTGTCCTCTCTGCGTCTTCGCAGTGACCCCCAAGCCCTGAACGACTTCCTTCATGGGACCAATGAGGTAACAAAGAGTGTTAAACAGAGGGACTCAAATAAGAAAATCAATAGTGCAAATGATGAATTGGCGATGGGAATATTTCTTGGCACATGGTCATGTGAGCCGTGTGGAGGAGTCTGACAGTGTGATGGTGTAAATGTACTGTGAGCACAGTTTTGTGAGCCCAACCTAAAAATGGTCTGATTTCATCCCACCAGCTGCAGACTGAAGACCTGCTCATTAACTCCTCCTCTGGGGAGCCCTCCCTCTTCACAGATGCCCCGGTGAGTGTCTGGATCCGCAGCCAGCAGCGTCACAACAACCAGCACTTTCCCCAGGAGGATGATTTTTAAAAAAAAATCTCCTTCTGTGCCTAAAACCACTTCCTGTTAACTCCTGCTAATCACACAATTCTCCCCTTGTTTTCACCCTCTCTCCTCCTGCGCCTCCCGTTCTGTCTCCCGCTGTCTGCTTCCTCCAGAGCCCCGTCTCTCTGCTGGGAGATGGCAGGGATTCTCCAGACACGCCTCCACCTGGGTGTGTGGATCTGTCCTTCCTGGAGGAGGCCCTCCTGTCATCGCCGGAGGGTGGGGAAGACCCACAGGTGGTGCAGGGTGGGACGCCTGTGGAGGCCGGATTCGAGGCGAAGAAGGGAGACGTGGAGGAAGCGGTGGAGGCAGAGGTGGCGTGTGATATCCTCCAGCAGAGCCTGGAGGAGGCTGAGATCACGGAGCAAACCATGGCTCTGGAGGCAGGTCTGGCCCAACCTGGAGACAGCCTGTCCCTGTACTCACCTGCCCCTCTCCTCTCTCCACCCACCGTACCATTCGTACCCAAGTCTGTGACCTTGCCCGTCACCCCGACGTTGCCCAGAGACACCCAGGCAGCAGTGGAGCCTCCCCAGCCTTCCCTCCTGGCTGTTGGGCCGGGCTGCCCGTCTCTCAAACCTGCTGCCCCTCCTCAGCTGATGGGGCTCCTGCCTGGAAATGTGTTCCCTGCTGCTTCTCCGGAGACCTCCTTCTCTCTGAGTCCTGCCCAGGGATCCAGTATGATCATCCACAAGGCTGTTCCCAGTATGACCAGTCGTCCTCTTATCACGCCGACCCTGAGAGCAGCAGCAGCAGCAGCACCGGGCATCGTCCTGCAGCGTGCCCCTCTTCCCATCCAACCCAAGCTGCCAATCAGCATTCAGCCCCGACTGGTTCAAATTAGCCCCAAGCCTTCTGGGCAAAAACACACTCCAGGTCTCACGTTTGTCCCTGGGACTGCCTCACCAAATATTTTACTGTCCCAACCTCCGGGCCAAAAGCCTGCAGCTCCGCCACCGCAGCCCGCCCAGCAGCTCCCCAAACCAGTCAGTCTGCAGCTGGTCAACCAGGGCGGCTCCTTTGTGCTTCAGCCTCAGGGACTCTTCCAAGGCCAAAACCAATTCCTTCTTCCAGGCCAGTGCCCTGTTACGATCTCCCAGCCCGTCAGTGCAGCTCGGCCGCTGCTGACGCCCAGTCACCAAGGCCCGTCCGTCCACAGCCTGACTCCCTCCGCTGGGCAGCTCGTGGACGGCTCTCAGATCCTAACTGTGCCCCAAAGACAGCTGAACTTCAGCCCTGTCTTCACCACCCCTACAGGGCAGCTAGCGCTCCGTCAGGCCACTGTGCTTTCAGGACCTTTGCAGTTACAGTCAGCGCCCCCTACCGTCTTCCAGATGCCAGCACAGCTGGCTGGAACCTACACTCCAGGAGGACAGGGGCAGCGTGCCACCCTGGTCCACAGTCCTGCTCTTGGAAACCACATTACCTTGATCAACAGTTCAGGGGTGCTTCCCCCAGATCTCACTTCCATCTCTATCGTTAACGGACACTCTGTAGTTCAGGGGCTGCCTTTTGCTGCCCAGGCCGCGGCTCCTCAGACGGGAATGACAGAAGGACAGCTGAGTCTGCAGCAGGCCTCCGTGGTTCTGCTGCCAGAAAGAGCCATTCAAGAGGAGAGGACGAGCTCGGAGGAGACCTTCCACCAACTACCACAGGTGAGCTGCAGCCTCGGGCACACAGAGTCTGTGTTACAAACCGAGCTCGTGGAGTTTTTAAAAGATGCAGACGCTCGTCAGTTAGAGAGAGTTTATGGAAAGATGTCTTTGAGTTGCATCATAGAAAATGTCTGATCCAGTTTTAAAGCTTGACACGTACGCAGGAAATGAAAGTCAGGATGTTTCTGCCTGTGAGTGTGATCCTGGCCTCACAGCAGAAGGTTTCTGGTTTGAACCTCAGCTGGGGTCTTTCTGTCCAAAGACCTCAGCAGGTTGATTGGTGACTCTAAATTGCAGCTAATCAGCTAAAAGTTGCTGCTGTACAAGTTTTAGTTTGAGTTTTAACTTGATGATATTTTTCCTCCTCCTGTAGTCCTACGGACACGTTCTCCAGCACGTGTCCGTGCAGCCCACCTCTGCAGGGCTGCAGTCCTCCTCTGCAGGGCTGCAGTCCTCCTCTGCAGGGCTGCAGTCCTCCTCTGCAGGGCTGCAGTCCTCCTCTCCTCCTGTAGTTACAGTCCTGCAGCCTCCTCCTCTTCCTCCTCCTCCTCCTCCTCCTGAACCACCTTTGGCCCCCGATCCAGCTGTGGAGATCCCCAAACTACTGATGCCCCCAGCAGACATGACCCAAGTAGTGGAGGAGGTGACCCACTCGCTGAGTCAGAACGAGGCCTTTATGCAACATCTGCAACAGGTCAGAGCTTCAACAGAGTCTCTGTGATCGCATGCTGGTTTCCATGTCTATGTTCATGAACGGCTCCTCCTCTGTGGTTATGTTTCCACTGATATTAGTAATAGGACAGGGCGATAAATCAACACCATCGTATCGACTCTCAGCTGCCCTCACCATGTGCAGCAGAGCTAAACACTGTGATGCTGGTGATGCTGGAGCGTCGCTTCCTCCAGGCTGAGCGCCGTGCTTTAGCCGAGGACACGCGGAGAGTCTGCAGATGTGCTGCACTGTGTGCTCTGTGTGGGACGACTTTACTGTTGAGATCTGAGAGGTTAGGGTGAGCTCGTCTCTAATATGATGCATGACAGTGAGTGCTGCTGGTGATGTGACTCAAGGCAAGGAAGAGCATCTTAAAATGCAACAAGGCTCAAAATAAAATAGTTTAAAGTGGAATAAAGTTAATCTAATTTAAAGAAAAATAGACGTGGAGTGCAGCTACAGTGCAATGATGCTGGAAGTTGTCCCAAATCCAATAAAAGTGCAGCAGAGAAAATGAATCAGTGAAACAGGAGAGCTGGATCAGCTGACTGCCTCCAGATCAGTCTAACAGTAACTGTTCATCTTCTCTCTCCATCATTTCTACCTACAGCAAGCACTTAGTTCTCCCATCACATCTGAGTTGTTGGCCGGAGCGCTGCCGGTGGTGCCGATTGAGCCGCTCGCCTCCCCGGTCACGAATGAGAGAGACACCCGACCGCAGACCCATGCAGTCTCCGGACAGGACGCCTGCACTGTGATGTCTGACCAGTGTGTCGAGGTTTCTCCGCTTCAGTCGGACCCAGAGGACACGCCGCTGATCTGCTCCTCGCCTCCCATCCAGGACGCCGAGAGACCGGCTCCTGCAAGCTTCTCCCCTCTGGCCGGGCCTCAGATCTCTCTACCTGGACCTGAGAGTTCAGTCCCCCAGATCACAGCTCCTCAGCCTCGCATCGAGCCCCAAGTTCAGTACCAGCTTCCTCATCAGCTCCAGGTCTCACAGACCTTATTCGCCCAGATCCAGCCACCTGTTCCTCAGCCTCTGCCCCAGGTCCAGGCCTCAGCGCCTCAGCTCCAGGTCCAGTCGTCTGTCCCCCAGCCTCCGTCTTCGGTCAACACTTCGGTCCACAGGAGTCCGTCCCCTCTGCGTGTCAGCGTCTCGGTGCCTCAGCAGCAGCCTGAACCTTCAGCTGCTGCTCTCTCCAAAGGAGGAGACGACCCTGCTGTCCAACAGCACACACAACACAGTGAGTGTCGCTTAACGCATGAATCATCCTGACCATTATCACCGGACCGGCCTCACCGTGCTCTCAGCACTCACCATCACTGTAATCACTGTTATAATTATTATGATCTGCAACACAATCATCATCATCATCGCTGCCATCGTGTCCCTTTTTTTCAGAGCCAACAGCTGCCTTGGTCGTGGAGAGTAAAGCGTTTACCCTCGATGTCCATCCACCCTCTCCTGCAGCCCAGGGTGTCCAAGTTCACGGACCCCCGGCTCCCAGAGAGAGCGCCCCGGTCCAGACGAGCCAGCAGACCGGCACCAAGGTGAGAGAACGAGCCAGCTAACTAACAGACTGCGTTCCTCTGTGGATCACACTGACTTGGCTCGGCTCTTGAAACAGAAACGTGAAGCTTTGAAATGATTATTTGTTAAAATGCAGCAAACATGCAGTTTTTTTTTAATTAATGACTCCAAAATTCACTTCTGTCTCCGTCCTTTGATCCCATCCAAAATGTTTCCCGGCTGCCAGCTGGCAGGTCCTCCGGAGCAGCAGAGGGAGGAGAGGCTCACACCAGCAATGCGCCGGCACAGGTAAGAGAGCGCAGCGCTCAGGTTCACACACAAGAACTAAACTTAACGGCACCTGTGAGTCCAAAGAAATTTGAAAGATTTCTACTTTTATTCTCCATTAAAGCCGATAAGTCCGAGTCTGAGCACAGAGCGATCACTCCTCCCCGATGACTCTTCAACAAGTCGATGACTTCTTCAGGATCAAACTCATCGTACTGCACGAGTACGATACAAAGAAGCTTTCTTACCTCAGTAATAATCTGCTGGTTAATTCACTCATTTATTAACAGCTGGCTGGTTTCACAGACGTGGATTAAGTCTGATCCTTCAGTAATGCTTTTTAATCCGAGTCCTGTAGGACTGCTTTGACTGCTCGTGCTGCTGCTGCTGTTACACCCACTAATGCTACCTGTGTTAACCTCTGCTGCTCCTGACATGACTGCGACTGCCACTCGATTACCAACCAGGCAGAGTGATGCAACTTGCACCACTAACGTCCTGGATTATGGTTTCATCTTGTGTAGTTCTACCACCTTCATTTTTTAGGCTGACACTGACTTTGTGTTCTTCAGGTTCCAGCAGCAGATCTGTTTGGACCACGGAGCGGTTCAGACGCCCTTCACCGGCCCGGCCTTTTCCACGCTGAAGGACGCTGTTAGACGCCTGCTGCCGTACCACACCTGCGCTGGTCACCTGCCCACTCAGGATGACTTTGATTTAGGTTAGTGATGAGCAGTGTCAGGCCGAAAGCTGCCAGCTAAAGATCCAAAATGAGCCATCTGCTGGAGTTATTAAAATACTGACAGCAGCTGCTGACTTAAGCTAGAAATATTTGTAATCATTGTGATGATGTTTGTCTTCTCACAGTGGACCAGGAGTTTGACTCCGTGTCCGGTTTCCTGCTGAAACGCACCAAGGACATGGTCAACAAATACAGGCAGCTACTGGTGAGAGAAACCCAGGTAAGACGAGACGTTTTTTTAAAGGCCTCGTTCATTTGTAAATATGCTGGGAGATTCTCAGCAGTGGCGTGTGCTGGCAGTGCAGACGATGAAGCCGTGTGTGTCTCACGTGGGATTTGATCCATTCCACAGCAGGAGAGTCCGTCAGCGGAGATGGTGATGCTGGAGCGTCTCTTCCTGCAGGCTGAGCGCTGCGCTTTAGCCGAGGACAGACGGAGAGTCCGCAGAGATCCAGGTCAGTGTCTGAGGATGAAACGTCGTCATATTTTATCCTGTAGAGATTTAAACCGCGGGACGAAAGTGAATCAGTGACTCTTCTCTTTTCCTTCATTTCACTGCGTGGCACTTAACCTCCACGTTTGCTCCAGAGCAGCTCCCAGGTGTGAATGTGTAATTAAGCTGTGTAAATGTGGAGCAGGTCGTGCTGAGAGAGACTCGGCGTGATGACGAGAAAATTACATGTGAGGGGTTAAGAGCAAATTAAAGCAGGGATGTTATGTTAATTAAAAAGTTGGAAAAGGGGGAACGAACCTCTGAAAACAGTTATCTGTCAGTGATAGAAGATGGATGATACATTCATTTGCAGAAACAGTGAGAACATAAAAATAATGCATTTATGTTTCAGGATTTTTAAGATTTTTAAGACCAAACTTAGAAAATATATCGAGGAGCAGAACTGAAACACGTTTTAATAGATTTAAATCTGAAAGTTTACCAAAATGTTCTTTACTCCAAACAGAAACGTGTCTGTCTTGTTCTGGTTTATCTGATATATTTACATTTTAATAAAATTATGAAAAAATAAAAACATTAAAACATTCATTCATGAGGAATTAAAGTCAGGTTATTTCATTTAATGTTAGCAAACATGAAATAATATTTCAGGTTTTTGTTGAGTCACTTTCAGCTCAGTAACCAGAGGAAGACACTGAACGTCTCCAGTCTGATTTATGGACAAACATCTTTAATTTGCATGCATGTCCTTAAGAATGAGTGAAAGACGGCGTACCTGCCTCTTTGCAGGCTGAGTGAAGTTGACGGAGAACAGTTGTTGTTTCTTTGTTGGGATCTGTGCAGCACTGACTGCTGCCACCGCAGGTTCAGACTTTAGGTTTGTCATTGAGACGGCTGCAGGCTTCCTGCCGTGTGAGACCTGTCGCCTCTCTCTGGCTTTCTCTGCTCTGACTCCTCTCTCTTGGTCCAGCACACCTCATACTGTGTTAAGAAGTGATTAGCTAACCGCATGCAGGTGTGCCAATCACCCTCACCTGGCGCTGCCCCCCTGCAGCTGATGCACCACGCCCCTCCACAGACTGATCTGTCTGTGCGGCTTTGTAATGATCTCATGAGTGAAGTCTTGTTCTCATTTCTTCCAGAGTCATTCATGATGGCCCTGGCTACATCAGCGTCTTCCCCCCATGGCGCCCACTCCTCCGGTTCCTCCCACCTGTACTCCTCTCGCAGCCCCTCCTCTCCACCAGCCTGGACCAGACTGTCTGACCGGCCCCCGGGACTGAAGACGTACCGCTCCAGCTCCCGCGGGGCTCTCAGGCTCACCATCAAGCAGGAGTCCGGCTCCCGTAAGGTGGTTCACAACTCCGCCTGCGACCCCGGACTCAAGAGGGACCACATGGGGCAGCTGACCAACGGCAGCAGTGGAGCTGTGAATGAACCGCGCCCCTCTCAGGCACCCAACGGAGCACCGCAGCGTCCTCAGCATGATGGGGAGATCTCCAACGGAGCTCTGCCTTGTAACACAGCAGAGGAAGTCTCACAGACAGCGCCCAGTTCCAAAATAAAAGCCCCAAATCCTCTTTCTATGCCAGAGCCACAGGCCGGTTGCTTCGAGTTGCCTCCCAGAGATGTCAGCGCCCCGAAGCTGAAATGCTACAGGTTGGATGCGTCTCCTCGGCCGGAGCAGCGGTTCAGCCCGCCGCCTCCTCCTCCTCCTCCCCTCCAAGAGGACAACATGCTCAGTGAACATCTACAGAGTGCCATCGACAGCATCCTGGAGCTTCAGCGCCTGCAGGGCCCCTCTGCAGCCCCGACCAGGGCCACGTCAGGCCCTTCACTGGACCAGGCTGTCACCAGCATCCTGGAGGGACACCTGTGAGGTAACCTGACCCGTCTGAGGTGGGATGACACAAAGACAGGTGACTTCTTCTCTGCTGCCAGAGCTAACAGAGGTTTAGTTTCTGGAGTTTCAGAGATTTCTCGTTAAGAAACTGATTGTTTGAAAGAAGGAGGAGGAAAAAAAGAAGAGGCACTATAAAGAGATGCATACCAGACAACAGCACTATCTATAGTCCCATAGATGTTAGATACTTCATTTCGATGTACGTTTGTGGAAAAAAAATCTATTTGAATAGGAGCTATATTGTTTCAGTGGTAGTTAAGTCATTCAGAGGTTTACGACACTGGTGTAACCTTCATCAGCATATAGTATATAAGTAATAGTGAGGATAACGAAAACGTGGAGTAGACTGAGATTATTCAATAGTTTTTTATAAGATTTCTTTCACAGATGTGAAGTTTCTTTTGCATAGTGCCAAGCTTCCAGGGTATTTATTTTGATAATCTGTGCCAATCGTGTTTTCAGATGAGTTGCATCGAGAAAGGCAGCGAGTGTGTGTGTGTGTGTGTGTGTGTGTGTGACGAGTGTGTTCATGTGTGGATCTAAAAGAGACAGAGTGTGTGTGTGTGTGTGAAAACATTGCATCCTGCGACGGGGACCGTGCATACAAAACAAAATAGAAAAACACCCTGCAGGCTCCATCATCTCGGCTTATCGAATGAAACTCCAAAGAATTTGTGACTTGCTACATCCTGAATACACCAGCAAACGTCCATGTTGTGTCTCTTCCCACAAACTGGAGTCCGTCCTCGTTTAAAGCGAAGAAAGAAGGAAAGAAAGAAGGAAAGAAAGAAAGAAAGAAAGAAAGAAAGAAAGAAAGAAAGAAACCCCCGAAGGGAACACGAAACAAAAATTAGGCGTGCGTTTGTTTGTTTTCTTAGGTTTGGACCCTTGTTGTCGTCTATGCTGGAGTCTGACTGTGAAATATTTGTAGAATGGTTTCTCATATTTAATGTATTAACATGCAAGCAATAATGAGTTAGGGTTGTTAGGAGCAGTGGTGGTGCAGCGAGGAGGAGGAGGAGGAGGAAGGTGGAGATCTTTGCCCGTCATCGGATGAAAACCAAGATTGTTTTTCAGGAATGAGAGACGCTCATTTCGTCATCTGAGCCTGTGTCGTTCTGAAAATGTGTTTCGAGGGTTTGAGGGTCACTTCACGGCGTAAATGATCCAGTTTGAGAAAGAAAAACACCAAAACCGGCTGTTTCCCACAACACACTGTACAGAACTTGAGCCTCTCTGCATCATCAAACAGCCTTTGACCAAAAAAACTAGAAGAACCGTCCGCTTCGCATCTTCACAACTCTCTTTTATTTATTTATTTATTTATTTATTCATTTAAGTTATCGGTTCGAAGCCCGCCGTGCTAAGCCAGCTTAAAAGATTAATTCTCCATCGTGGAGCAATATGATTTTTCTTGCAACATCTTTACGTTAATGTGACAATCTTATCGGTCTGTGTGAAAAATGTGAAAACACGTGAGAGAGTTGATGTCATTCGTCTCATCGTTTGTTCGACTCTCGCTCATGAAACTTGTGCAAAATATTCTTTGTAGATGGATTTTACCGTGAAGGTTAAAAAAAAAAATGTCGAAGCTGCAAAATGTTCTCTGATTTTCTTGTAATATAAATTGAAAACGTGCTTCAAAAATTTTAGCTTTTGAAGAATTGGAAACGTTTAGAATATGCCTTATTGTTAATTCAGTGTACCTTTAAGGAATCCACAGAGAAAAGATGATTCATGTGATGTTTTAAATACTGCTCTGTCCTGAAATGTGAAAGTAACCTGTGCTTCAAAAAGAAAAAGAAAAACATCTTCCAGAGATTTGGGGCTAAATCAAACAGGCCTTCTCATTTCTTGAAATGATTGTCATTTTTTTTTTTTTTTTTTTGAAATATGTCTGTAAAAGTGTCTTTTTGTTGGAATGAACAAAAAGGAGTTATAATATGCAGTAATTTAGTGTTGAAATCTGCAGTAGTCTGGGTGGACACACACTGAAGGATTCACCGCTCTCGTACAGCCACGCTGGCTCGGTCCAAAACTCACTGATGAAGCAGTGTTATAGAAGGATTACATCACTGACTATTTATTGGTGCATTATCACCATCAGCTCAGCACCAACCAGCAGACAGACACCGTTAGCGACTAGCTGGTGAACATAGTGGAGCATTTAGAGCCAGTTATTTCCTTTAGGAGACCAAAAATGAGAGTGAATGTTGGATTTCTCGTCATCAGTTTGACACAAACACGACTACATATGAAGTTCACCAGATCAACCATTAAAAAGGAGATAATATGTTACAGCTTGTTTCTGCTGCCACCAAGTGGCCCAAAAGAGTTACTGCAGGTTAAAAATGTAGCCGTTTGCCAGCACATGCTTCATTTTTAACGTGTTTGTTAGTGAGCTGGTTGGTGGATTGTGGCTGTTTCGTGTCTTTACGCAGCTGCTGGCAGAAATGTTGCAGTCAAGACACGAGAGCGGCGTCAACTTCTGTCGTAACCATCAGCGAAGCTTAAAAAAGCGAGTCAGTGTTTCACAAAATGTGAATTTCTTTGACAGTTTGAAACGTGAAGTCTTCGGTGTGTCTCCGCCCTCAGAGGTTTCACTGTAATGCAGTAAAGATGTCAGAGTGTCTTTCATGAACAGGATTGCACTCATCGTCACCGCTCAACTTCTTAAAAAAGGGGACGCTCCACCAAAGATGACCTCTCATCTCTGGTGGAGCCCCGTTTGGAACGAAGCAGCCTCATGTGCCATTGTTACCGTCGCATTCTGTCCGCAGTGTCGAACACTGACCGTTAGAAACGACCTGCTTAGTTCTGTCAGCGTTTTAGGACAAAGGGATTTTACATCTGCATGTTGAGCCATTTTGGTATTTATTTGTAAATGTGTTTTTTTATTTTTCTGACTGAACTGTGAAACCAGGGGAGCTCATAACGCTACACTAATTCAACTTCAGATACAAAACATTTGACTGACAGATTGTTCTGATGCCAAAATCAAGAGGCCTTAATTCAGCAAAACTAGATTGTAAAAAAAAAGTAATGAAAGAAAAAAAAAAAAGTCATTCCTGACAAAAAAAAAAAAAATCCACCTGAAGACTCCTTTGACCTGAAAGTCACGAGTGATTCATATATGAAATGTTAAGAAAAACCGCTTTTGTACTCATTTTTACAGACTATTTATTAAACTGTGATTTTGTAAGAAATAAAAACAAAAACAAAGTGAACGTGTGTGTGTGTGTGTTAAGACACAAACATTAATACAAACATGACTTTTATTTTATATCATTCATGAATTAGGAAAACAAAAAATAACAGATTCAGGATTTACATCCAGGAAAATATGGACAGACGAAGCAGCTGTGAAGACGTTCATCACACAGTAATCTGCCTTTGCACGGGGGGCGTTTGGTTTGAAGGTTCATTCTCAGTCACATTTGGAGTTGGCACCTCTTCCTCGCTGTGTAGTTTGGATTCTGTCAAAGACGTCGTAGTGAAACACTGTAAACTGAAACGAGCTCGTGTCCCGACGCTGCGACTCCGGGTCCGTGTTTGGGGATTAAGAGGCCCGTTAAAACACGAGCCATGGAGGCGTCCCAAACATCTGGAGGCTCAGCGAGCGAGACACGAACATCAGGAGCTTAAAAATGATCAACCGGCCAACTTCACTGTGGTTCAGCATTCGTCTCCACCCGCCCCAAAGGCACCTTGGGACCAAACTCATCTTTTCAAAAAAAGGACACGAGATGAAATTTGATTTCAGAGATGAGATTTCTGGGAAACTCATCCTTCATCCATCGACTAAAACAGACAGAGAGAAAACAAAAGCAGGGTGGAGCGGCGTATTAAAATGATGCCCGCTCTCTGCAAAGCGTTTCTTCTCAGACTGATGGAGGCAAAAGCTTCTAACCTGCAGGGATAAGGAGGGAGGGTGGGGTCAGTTAACTTGAGAGCAGGCTGGAGCTTTTACTAAAAATCTGTTCTTAAATTTAGACATTTTAATCTTCTTTCATAAATAATTATACATATTTCATAATAAAAAGTGGCCGTATGCAATCTCATGGCGTCCACCGTGGCGTCGTGGACTCAGAGTCTCTGCTCAAGTTCATTCAGGATCCATGTGGAAACCTAGCAGCATCTCACAGGCGCTCAGGTGCGTTGTCCATCTGCAGGTGTAGTGTATTCATCCGTTCACACCACAGTGGTAACTTTACAGCTGCCACATGTTGGTGACGTTTCGGTCCCGGCTGGTGGAGTAGCTCTTCATCCACTCACTAAAAATTTGGCTTGTAAAAGTGACAGAGCGACTGTGGAAGTTTCAAATCGAACCGGCACTCTGACCGGCTGATGAGAAGCTCAGTTTCCTGTCCTGGTCTGTAGCTGCTCGTGGTCCTCACGGAGACTGACGTCAGTTGAGTTTGATGGGCAGGTCCTCTCCGTACTTGCGGAGGAACTTGCTGTGGTTGTGGTCGACGGACCAGAGCGGAGGGAGGTGTCGAGGCTGCATGGTGGTGAGGAAGTGCTGCCTCCAGCGGCGCTCCAGGTCCATCAGGCCCCGCAGGCCCTGATCGGCTTGAGCTTGCACCACCTTCAGGCCGTGCGGCACGTACGCCTTGTTGAAAATCCTTCAGAGGAGAGAGGAGCAGTCAGAAGGAGCGTGCACACGGCAGGATAACTCATTTCTGTGAGGTCAAACTCACCTCGTCTCCAAACTGGCAGCCTGCTGCAGCTCCTCGTCCGTCAGCTCCTGCTCCTCGTTCACGCTGAGGAAGCTCTTGATCAGACCCTGCAGCTCCTCTCGTCGCTGCTCCGGCAGTCCGTCCCCGGCGGTGAGCAGAGCACGAGCCGCCGAACGTACCCGCCGTCGGTCGGAGTCCTCCAGCAGGCGGACTCCCTCCTCGCAGCCCTGAGGGGCGGCGAACTCTTCAGCCAGCTGCTGCTTCAGGAAGCCGTCGTGCACGTTGGAGGCAGCGTGGCAGCTGGTGCAGAGCAGCAGGATGTCATGAGAGTTGTGATCTTTCATCTCGGTGGGAAAATGCCGTCTGTACTCATGTGGCACGATGTTTTTCCTGAGGGAGCAAAGGAGAAGATGAGCCATGTGTCATGTTAAGCATAAACAATGAAAACTCAGAAAAAACATGTCGAACCTGATGTAGGAATCCGCTTTGCCACAGACCACACACAGATTCTCCTTGGCGGTCAGATAATAGTCCTGTTGGGAGTCCGGACGTCCTGACGGCTCAAACAGCAGCCGGACTACAAAAGGATCTTCACTCTGGAGCACTGAACAGAGACAATGTGCTAATGTGACATCTGACGTCCTCAGAGAGAAAGTAGTCAAAGCAGAGAGGAGCAGCACGACAGTGATCCTTCTCAGACTGCGACAATAAATACATTTAAAGATACAACATGCAACTTTATTTAATTTAGATCATTTCCCATCATCCTGCAGGTACATGCCTAACTGCTCTGATGTGTTTGGGAGCACTGCAGCTCAAACCGGTTTCTGTTGGCAAAACAACAGAGTGAACACATCGTGACGGGATTAGAAGGCTGCAGGAAGGCAAAGAGGCGCAGACGTCACTCGATGCTGCTTATAGTGAGTGAGTGAGGAAGACTGTAAAAGTTGCATGTTGCAGCTCAGAGCAGCGATCTTCAGGCATCATTGTTATTTGAATGTGTACCTCCTATTCCTTTATCTAGGTACCATTTGGCTTTCTTCTTGTCACAGGTGCACAGAGGCTGGTCATCAGGAGCGTGGAGGAAGCAGTTATCATAGAGAGGAGACTTCCTGTAACAAAGAGAGAGAGCGAGGCTGCTGAATCAAAGTCTTCCCTCCAAACTGTTTCTCAGCCTCGATGGTGTGCGGTCCACCCTCACCTGGCGGAGTAGCCCACGCCCAGCGGTTTCCTCTTGTTATTCTTTCGAGGGTCTGGGACTTGCTGATCTCCAGACTCTGGGCTTTCTTGAGCGGGCGGTTTCCGCGTCCTCCGCCTCCTCTCTCCGTCACACGCCCTGTCTTCTCCGTCTCCTCGGCCCCTGAAAGGCACGTCCACCAGGCCCTGGCAGCGGGCGGCCAACTCGGAGTAAGAGCTCCCGCTGGAAGAGGCGGGACTGGCTTCGGATTGGAGGCCGAGGAGATGGAGGAAGAGGGCGATGGACACTTGGGCATCTCTGGCAGCGTAAGTCATCTGGAGTGACGAGACGACGACGTCGGTGAGAGGAAACAGCAGCAAAGTGGAGACACTGACTCATGCAGCCAAATTTAAACTCGGGAGTTTCAGATTTATTTATACAAGCTAATACTTGACTTTTATTTTGGAATGCACTTCATCTTTTGTACTGATACTCCAACATCAAAAACGTAGTGATCTACAGCTAAAATATCTCCTCTGTCTTCACGGCTGCTGATTTATTCACTGAAGCCGAAAAAATGTGAAGACTGTTGTAACACAATGAATCATCACCTGCTCCAGTGTCAGCTGATCTGCCTCCCAGTCACTGCAGCGCAGCTCCAGGGATTTATCCAGAGACACATTCAACAGATCTGCTGCCAGAGACTTCAGACTGAGGCCATTATTCACCACAGTTAGCCTGAAAAAATGGAGACAGACATAAACATCACAACGTGACACAAACAAGAAGAGAAACTCGGACACGAAACAGCAACAACCAGACTGCACCTTTGTCTTAAGGTAAGGTAGCGCAGGTCGACCGTGCACGTCATGGACAGACCGTAGTCGCGCGTCAGGCGCTTGCCGTCTTCGTAGCAGCCGACGCCGACTTTCAAAATGTGCGGGTCTCGGAGGACTTCCATTAAGCTGAGAGGGAACTGGCCGCTTCGAAACGCCAGCAGCCTCACCAGGACGCACAGACCTGAATATGTGGCCATCTGTAACAGGGAGACCGCCGAGGCTCGGCCTTTCACCGACACCTGAAACAGACAGCAGCAGCCGGGTCAGAACAAAACAAAGAAGGAATTTGAAAAGTTGGAGAATGTTTAAAAGGAAAAGTCCACCCTTATGATCATCTTACACTAGTGTACACATCAAATCAGATCTTAGGTGTTTTCTGTGTCGTCTATGTGAAGCAAACAAACAGATTCAAACTCAGCTGAATCTCTCAGGGTGGATTTTTCCTCTTCATGTGTGAAAACATGCAAAAGGTATTTCTTACGGCGTCGGTCTTTACCCATTCACAGTCAAACCCCAGCACGGGGAAGACTGACAACTCCTTTTGCATCAGCGGCCACAGCTGCTGCCACTCCTCTTCAGAGCTCACCATCACTGGTTTCACCCCGAGCAGCTGTTCAGACGACGGTATCTGCACAGGAGGGGGCGGCTGCGTGGTCTGACACTCCACAGCCTTAAACTCTTTCTCCAGGAGCGGTGCTTGGGTGCATCTATACGCCACGTCTGTGAACGCCTTCTCAACGGGACACGGAGCTTCCACAGGATCGGCCGCCGTCTGGACGGACGGCAGCCTCTTCCTCTTGGTCCGGTACACTCGCCATATGAGCAGCCCGCCTAAGGTCGCCCCTAATACTGTTGTCAGGACAGCAGTTAAAGGCCCTCGGTGAGACATGTTGACTTGTATCTTCAAGCTGGCTGAAAAAGTGCAAACCTAAAACATACACACACACGAGAACAGCCTTCAGTGGTCAGATCTGTGTGTTCTAAGCAGAGTGTGTTCGTGATGGTTTACCTTCCACGCGTCAGTGGGCTCCCGTATAAACCTGACTCTGCTTCCGTGATCTGGACAGACACGGCATCTCCCTGGAAAAGTGTCAGATTTAAGGTAATCTGATTACTGACACGTTACATCCCTCCACCTCACCGTAATCATTGTCTTTGCTGATAGTTAAGAACCCTCAGCATGTTGCTGATCTGCATTATACGGGTCTTTGGGTTCGGCTCCCAACTGAAAAAAAATAAACGTGCGGCCTCTCCAATATTTCATAACATAATGCTACATTGGGGATTTCTGACATACGAAGAGATGATGCAGAGAGTGACATCTGACAAGCTTCAAACTTTAAACACGGTGCATCCTTTGTAAACTGTCACCTTCTGTCGAGGATGGACTTCAGTCCAGGCATCAGCAGGTGATCTGTGCAGACAGCCTGCCATCAGAATGTGTGACCCTCTCTGTCCTGCAGCTAACTAACAGCTAACACCTGGAGGCAGGCTCAGAGTAACTGCTAACTGCTAACAGCTAACAAAGCGTGTAATTAACTGGCATTTCCTAATTAGGTCAAAGAATTTAGCTATCAAACAACTAGCCTTAGCCCGTACACCTGACCGTTAGCTGTGACACAACCGCGAAAAATAACTAAAACCGTCCGACCTGACCGCTCACACTGAGGCGTGTTTAGAGGACAACACCACCGACCGTCGGTCCGTGTCGTTAGTCGGTTCAGCTTTTACCGTTAAGTCAAAGTTACACCGACGTTAGCCTCGTTAGCCTACTACAGCTACGGCTAGGTGTGTCGGTTTAACGGGAGACCGTGTTAACTGGCGACTGCGTCCGCGGTTGTCGTAGTTACGCGGGAGGCGTTGAAACAGGAACTGTCAAACAACGAATCAGGAAGCTGTTTTTTTTTTGTTTTTACATTGTTACGTCATTAAACAAAAAAATAACAAACAAACACGAGGACAGCTACGTGTTATCCTGTTTCCAACAGCTGCGACAACCACAGGAGCAATTCAGGCGAGCGGTCACAAGTTAACACGGTCGCGCGTTAAACCGGAACACCGGTTAACTTGCTTAGCTTGTGTCACCTCTTGCCGCCTTGAACGACCCCGGCGTCCTTCCGCCGAGTGCGGCACGTTACCGCGCATAACGGCGAAGCAGCGCTGCCGTGCAGTGACACGTGAAGTTTAGAGACTTACCGTCACGTCTTCAGCTCACGCGCTGCCGGCTCCACACACACATGAACCCTGACTGTTCTTTACTCAACCATCTTCCGGCCTGTATTTATAACGACGCTGCTGCGCCGGCGTGCAGCGCTCTGGCCAGCGCCACCTGCTGGAAGGACGGAATAACAACCACAGGGGCGCTGCTGCGTCCATGCTAACTGAGTGTGCTTCTTATTTTCACATTTTAATATTTATTTTTATGAGGTCACCGCGAATATTGTAGCACAATTCAAATACCTGGCAATAAAATGTTTAGATTTGCACCTGCATTTATCAAAACACTACTAAATATTCACTTCAAATTAAGATTTTGTTTTTGGGTCTGGTGCCCCTCATTTTCCTCTTGATAACACCCCATAGATTCTCAATGGGCAGGCTGACCAGTCAAGCACTGTGATGGCATCACACCAGGTCTTGGTGCTTCTGGCGGTCTGGGCAGGGCCAGGTCGTGCTGGAAGATGAAATCTGCATTTTCATACAGATCCTCAGCAGAGGTGTTCCTCACCCGTCTTCCTCCAAACCCTTGGACCTTGATTCCTGATTGAATCAAGGTCCAACGGTTGAAAGGCGCACTTTACTTTCATCGGAAAAGAGGACCTTGGATTACTGGCCAACAGTCCAGTCCGTCTCCATGGCCCAGTTGAGACGCTTCCTACGTTGGCTTGACCCGAGGAACCCGACAGTGTAGCCCATCTCCCGGCTGCGTCTGAATGTTGTTTTTGAAGCTGTGACTCCCGCCTGATTCCAGTCTTTCTGGATTTCTGCCGGATTCTGGAATCTTCTGTTTGATAATCTGCTGAAGCCCACGGTCGTCTCTGTGGTGCATCGTCTCCTGCCACATTTTGCCTTGCTATAGCTCGTATCCCGAGTGAAAGTACCGGTTTGATTGTCAGCGTTAACGGACTTCACGATGTGTTGTACACATTCAAACATATTCGCTCAAGAACACAGACCACTCTTTCCTCTACCACCATCAGTTTATTCAATCTTTTAGCTTCAATATTTCTCCGAACAAGTGGAATAAAGTAATGAAATAATTACAAAATGGAAAAATAGATCAGTTAACAGATATTCACAGGTTTGATTTAAAAAATAAAATAAAAACAAGACAGAGAGAAATCAGACAGTGAGAGATGAAACCGTTTTTTTAAATCTCCCTGTAGTTTTCTGCTGACTGTCAGAACCGCAGCAGGCTAACGGAGGTCAGGGCAGGTCAGCGCGTGGCCTCTCAGCCACACTGCAGCACCACAAACTGACTGAACCAACGCTGATCAAGGTCACCTGTGAGGTCAAATCAACTACTTTTAGTGCTTGTGCAAAATTAAAATGTAAGAAATCGACTACTTAAAAAAAACCCAAAATGTAAGAGGTGGAGAAACAGGAGATGACTCGTCCTACTGTGTTAATTAAAAAAACAAGAACGTTAACGAACGGTAACCAAACGAAAAGAGAATGACGATGAAGACGGTCAAATGTCAAATGTTAAGTACTGAACGAGTACTAAACTATAAAAAAAATAAAATAATTAAGCACAGGTAAGAGAGGCAACCAGCTGGGCACCACCACCATTGCTAGGTCCA
Source organism: Nibea albiflora (assembly GCA_014281875.1). Classification (NCBI taxonomy): domain Eukaryota; kingdom Metazoa; phylum Chordata; class Actinopteri; family Sciaenidae; genus Nibea; species Nibea albiflora. Next base: position 2,030,307 of record CM024799.1, on the reverse strand, counting down.
CATTGATTGTTGCTGCAATGATACCCTATTTACAGTGAGATGCTCCGCATCCGATCACGGGATGCAACAGACGGAAATAAAGAGATTTCTTCTTCAAAAAAACAATAAAACAAACACAAAGTAAAGCAGCTGTCCCTTCACAAAATCTCTTTACATCACATTAAAAATTAGCACTGCCGTGAGCTGTGTGTACAGTATAGATTCTTTATAGATATATATATTTATGTATAATATATACGGTCATTTCTTGTATACACAAACGTGAACTTGTTTCTTGTCTTGTAGCTAGCCTGTGCCTTTGGCACGATTACTTACAACTCTTCTGTTAGATTCCAAAGCTATTTAAAATATACTTAATGCATAAAAATAAAGATTTTGGCATTGTCTCACTGTAATCTTCGGATTGGGAAGTTATCAACGACAACTTCTCATCTGGAAGCAGAGTTCTCTCAGTGCTGCAGTTCTTCTGCCAGGGGAGGGAGGTCTCGTCCTCGTCAACAGGGGGCGCCAGGAGCTAGACCGAGTAAAGGCAGGCAGGAGAGGAGGGGGCGATGCGACCACACCTGGGTGGGTGTTAGGGGCTGACTGAAAGGGGGCTGACTGAAAGGGGGCTGGGTGTGGCAGATATTCCACCAGGTTTATGATGACCTCGCGCTCCACAGCACAAACAAAACAATACAGACAGTGCTAATGAAATGCCTGGGGAGCTGCTCGCTTGTTAACAGCAGCCTGTTCTGTGGTTTTTTTCTTCTCCCCTCACTGCTGCAGAGCCCTGCGCCCCGCTGACTCGCCCGGTGCTCTCCACCGTCTCCCAGTTAATCGGCCCTGCTGAGTTTGTCCCCTGAAACCGAGATAAAGAGAGACAGGAGGACGTTCCCCTCTTCTGCAGTCCATCACCCATCTGCTCCCTCAACTAACACCTCCTTTTTGTCCAGTCAGTGAAACACAGTCTTCAGAGCTGGATCTCAAAGGTCTTGTGCAGCTCGGTGGAGAAGGGATTTGTCGGGGAGGGTGTGGTGCGCTGGCGCGAGCGGCCCTCCAGGGCTGCCCACTGGGCCTCAAAGGCATCTTCCTGCGGCTGAACGGGCGGCTGGGTGGCCGGGGAGGATGGAGCGAGCTGGGATGGAGCCGCCCAGTTGTCCGCCCCGTTGAAGGTCACACTACCGTTGGATGGCTGGAGGGGAGCAGGGTTCACTGCGGTGGGCTGTGGGGGTTTGATGAACGGGCTGACGTTGCCGACAACCTGGGCATCATGCTGGGGAGTTGTGGAGACCGGGACGGGGAACGGTTGGGGTTGCGTGGCTGAACCGAACACGTTAGCTACCATCTGTGAAGGAGTGATGCCCACCACAGGCACGCTGGGCTGAGGGAACGGCAGCCCGTTCGGCATCGGGTAAGAGGACGGAGCCTGAGCGTGGAAGACAGGCTGGCGGGGGGGCAACATGGGCATAGCAGAGGGCAGAGAGGACATGAAGCTCACCGGGGGAACGGAGGGAATAGGCGCCACAGGGATGGGCACGGGGGCAGTGAAGGGCTGGGCGGCGGGCACGGGGGCAGTGAAGGGCTGGGCGGCGGGCACGGGGGCAGTGAAGGGCTGGGGGGCGGGCACGGGGGCAGTGAAGGGCTGGGCGGCGGGCACGGGGGCAGTGAAGGGCTGGGAGGCGGGCACGGCAGCTGCTATAATTGGGTTAGGCTGCGGGGCTCGGACAGACTTGGAGACTTCTTCTAACCACCGGTCTGCTTCTGATGGGGTGCGTTTGTGGGAGGGCATGGCCGGGGAGGACGTGGGGGGGACCACGATCACTGGAGTAGGGGATGACCAGTTACTTCCTGTAGACGGGAAGACAAAAAAGTGAGTGAACAGACTAAAAATAAAGATTTCATCTGGGTGAACAGACACAGTAAGTTCAAGGATCTGACTGACATTTTGGAAAAGATGCTTCCTGGCTGTGAGTTGAATCAGAGATCAATATGACTCTGATTTCTATCAGACCTGTCAGGCTTCAGCCAGCAGCTGTTATCTTAACATAAACTGGAAACATCTTAACGCCAAAAACCCACCAGCCATCACGTTACCTCATGGCCGCTCTCCACGCGACTTCAAACCCACCAGGAGTGTTTCACAAGCGGTTTGTTTGCCAGACTCATTTTTCCAAATATCTTTTGGCTGCTTTAATGATCAGCAGTTTGCACGGGGTGTTTTATTTTGAAAATCCACCAGATTCTCTGCCGTTTCTGTATCTGACTTCCTGTCAGCTCGAGCTGCTCTGTGCAGATAAACGTGGGCTGCACCGTCAACAGTAGAACAGCCACTGTGGAGCTGATGGGGTTTGAAACATTGACTAGAACGGCCACGTGTTGCTCTGGCGGCACACAGAACATGTTGGGACAGAGCTGTAGCTTCATGTTTACAGAGCAGGCAGCGGTTCTGTAAGAAAGTCTGACTACCACTCATTCTTTTTTAATGTACAATGAAGATAACGGAACTTGACTTGGTGTCTTCATCATCCAGTGTACACATCTTAACATTTTTTATTTACACCCTGTGACGTGGAAACTGTCCAGCTCAGCCTCTCTTCAGTGCTGCTTACCTGGCTGTGCTGAGGCCGGGGCCCCTGCTGGGGTCTTAGCCCAGGGGTTAGTGTCTCGAGCAGGCAGAGCGGGTGGCATAACTGGAGGGTTAGCAGTGACAGCAGCAGCAGCAGCAGCAGCAGCAGCAGCAGCAGGAACAGAGAAGGCAGGAGCTGTGCCGTTCACTACAGCATGAAAAGAGACAGAAGCGAGTACAGGCGGGTGATCATTGTTAGACATGCACAATGTGAGCGTGCAGTTAAACAGCCGTGTAACAGGTGTTACTGACACATAAAGTGAGCGTGGTTATGAGAAGATGTGAGCGGGCGCACGTTCACCGCGCAGCCACACAGTCGTCACTGGAAGTCTCTTCTTTTCCCACAGAGCTGAACAACGAGAAATTCAGCCAGAATGTGGCCGCTGAATAAAAGTGTTGGCCACAGAAGTTGGCCGCGGATCGCTTTTGGCGTTCTTCTGCAGTAAACAACCGATCTATTAGTGTGTGCTTCCTCACTCTCCTACTGATGATGGCAGCTCTGCCAAAACTTCATTACAGTCACTCCAACTTAAGATCTCTACATTTTCATTTTTAGAACTTCGAGCAGCCAAAATGTGTCAGTCTGGGTCAGCAGTGTGATTCTGACGCTTTTCAATTAATGCTACATACGTAGCACCTAAACCTGACGTGTGATTGATGCACGGATTGTGGGTCAGTACTGATGTGTAAAATAACAACTGATTGGACATTTAGGACGTGCTCAGATCAACATGACGTCACACCTGACTCATCAGTACAATATTTAACATGTAAATAAATATGGATTAATACACTTTTAATAATGCAATACATCTGAATTTCTTTAATGAATATTCTGGATTTCATGGAGGTGTCAGACTGCCTCGTTAATACAGGTCTGCACCTGTTTGTGTTCAAACAGTTTAGTGAAAATGTTTTGAAGACTAAAGGTCGACGAATCTGGACTCATTAGATGAAAACTTGTTGGAAATGATGAACACATTTTAACTTTTGGACTTTGTAGGAAATGTTGGAGAAATGATTTCCTTTAGTAGATATCTAAAAGTCTCTGTTGCAGGTCATTACTCAGGCTCAGACTATTTGCTGGAGTCTACTGACATGACTGAGGGGGCCTGCATTAGTCAGGCTCTGTGTATCTCCATGGAAACAGATCAGATCAAAAACGTGTTTATTTTGAGAGCAAACTGCCCCAAAACCTGAATATGTTTTGATTCTACCTGACTGTGTCAGGCGTACCACAGGCCTCTCATGTGTACGCAGCTGTGCAGAACGTGAACGGGTTAATCAGAGGTTTTGTTGGATTTACCTGGTGCTACAGGAGACTGTGGGGATGAAGCTGGTTTGGGCATTGGTGCTGAGGAGAAGGGGTCCTCTGGGGGTCCGCTGAACGCCGAGGTGATCTGAGTGCACAGCGAACTGATGCTGTCTCCTTCTCCTTCTACCTCAGGGACTGCAGAGGAAACCACAGAAGCAAATATAAAAGAGAAGACGGCATTCGAAGGAGTTAACCTCTTTGTTTATCTCTGGGGTGGATTCTAAATACAGACAGCTGTGCCACAAAAGGAGCTGAGGACAGTCAGGCCCGGATCACACACTCACCTGTGTTCTTGATGGGGAAGTCAGACTTGCGCTGCATGGTGGAGGGCAGCTCGTTCATGCGCAGCGACAGCTGTCGTTTGAAGGGAGACGTCTTCTGACTGAGGGCTGGGAATCCTCTGAAGGAGCCCTGCCGGGCGATAACGTCGGCCGGTGCGTGTCTGCGCGGTATCGCCTGGGGCCCCAGGGCGGACATGGAGAGAGGCGGGGAGGACGTGGGGGATGGTGAACCTCCTCCTGACTGGTGTGCTGAGGAGTTTGTCACATTAGTGGCCGAGTTCCCGGCGATGTTCACGTCTGTCTCTGCTGTGAGGAGAAGGACAACGTTCAGGCAATGAAGCAACACTGAAACATGGAAGTGTGGAGGTTAAACTGGCTGAACCGTTCCCCAGGTCGGGTAATAACATCGTCTAGATGAGAAGATATTAACAGACCTTTTTTAGCATCCTGTAGCTGCCTCATGACTTCCTCCCGCTCTGCCGCCTCTGTTGCCGTAGTAACACGAAATGAGCCCTCGCGGGTGAAAGTGGTTCTGTTGGCGTCAAACGTTGCCGTGACCCCGCACTCCTTCTCCCGTTTCTGTTTCCGCTCCAGACAGGCGGCGAATGCACAACCCACAGCATGACTGAGACGCTCTCCCTGAAAGAAACAAGAAGCATGGAGATAATATGATGGGGTTATTAACAGCCTGTAAACACACTGTAAACACCACATCAGGCAAATCAGAGGGAAGATTGTAAAGATCAAACTTTTTCAGGCAGCGTTGGTGTGACTGTAGACGCTCTTACTGAGTCTTTGATGGCCATGAAACAATGGCAGATCCAGCGCCGCGTGGTGCCGTCCCTGCAGATGTAAGAGAACGCTCTCTCAAAGTTTCTGTCCGGAGCGCAGAACGACACCTTCTCTATTGTCTGGTCCAGAATCAGGTCCTGCAGACGACATTTCCACCTCAGTATAACAATTTAACAAGCTTATATAACTCCACCCGCGTGAAATGTGAATATTGGTAATTACGGTCTTAATATTTTGTTTAGGAGTGTGTTAGCACACAAGGTGATGTAGTACCAGTTTGTTCCAGCAGGTGTCTATCTAACCTTTGCTGTGTATTTCTCTGCAGGTGCACTGAGTACAGATTTCCTTTGCAGGTCACTAGACCAGAAGTCTATCAGCTTCCCTGTCATTATGAACTGCTGGAGCTCAGCTGTTTAAAGCCAAGTGTACTTCCTGCTCTTTCTTTTTCATCAAGGTGTTTCCGAGCCTGCGACAGACGACCGTGGGGACTTATTACCTTTGTTTTGTCGTCTACAACGCGAAGACCATCTGCCGACACCCACAGCACCGCCCGCACCGGCTTCTTCCCGGCCTGCAAGCGAAACACAACAGGAAGAGGGACGAGTAAAAAACGAGGAAACGGTTCCGATGAAATGCTCCCCACCCTCGTACCAGCCCGTGGTACCTATTCCTAACAAATACATCAAAGTAAATCAGTCAACAAACACACAAAGCACACCTGTGAATGAAGAGGAAGCACCAGGTAAGAGACACAAGAGAAGACACGAGTCAGGAGTTATTTCTCTGAGTGCTGTGTCATTCAGTCGTACTCGGATTTAATAAAAGAATCGAGGAGGTTGCTTTGAGGATTGGTGCAGTGATGCAGTTGACAGTGGTGGCCCCGCTGGTTAGAGTAACAACAATCAAGTGTGTGTGTGTGTGTGTGTGTGTGTGTGTGTGTGTGCACAAGAAGGAAACGTTCATTCACTCAAACAGTTCACTGCTCCACTCGTGATTCGAGGAAGAAGAGCTGAAGGGAGAGAAGGCACGCCTGTTAACACAAAACCACACACACACACACACACACACACACACACACACACACTGAGAGAAACACAAAAAGTGCCCTGCCCCACCCTAAACCACCCCACCTGCTCAAAGACACATGCATCATTGTGTTTGTCTCTCTCTAGACATAAGCTGCCCCCCGTGTGTGTGTGTGGTGTGTGTGTTTCTTCCAGCCTGATCAAAGGGTGAAGTGTTACGTGAGAGGAGGAAAAAAATAATAATACTCATAATCAAAGAGACACACTCAGACACACAAAGCAATAACTTACTTTTGCAAAGAATCCTTTGAAGAATTTCCTGTCCTGGAAGTGGATGTGGTAAAAAGGGAGGGTGGGTGAGAGGGGGGAGGGAACAAGGCATGAAAATGTTACCTAGGAAGTCTAAAGATTGTCTGGAGCCCACAGGAAGGGTTGATTTCTCGGTTTTTGGGTGGAGGTGATGCTGGGTTATGAGTGAGTGAGTGAGGCGATGGATCAGGTCGCACCGCTGATTGATGTTTTCATGGGCGACGCCGTGGGTGTTATTCTCGTGGTGATGATAACCGTGTTAGTACTACCACGCCAGAGCCCGCCAAGCAGCAGGAAGTGACACCCCCGGGTGATTTAAATAAACAACAACAACCCTACAAGACCACAACAGTCACCACGGCTGAAGCCAGCAGCCACACCAAGCCGCCTGCTCGGAGGAGATAGACACGGTGGACCTTCAGGTGGTGCGTCTGTGCGAGGACGTGGAGGGATAATCCCAAATCTCATTTCATTCTTTTCTCCTCTGGTTGCTAGACCGAGACGTGGTCGTTCCACGGCTGCTCAGCAGACACAAACAGTTTCCCACAGACGGCTGTTTGACCTCTGAGTCAAACCTGTGACTATTCACCGCTTGGCAAGAGTCAGGGGTCAAGTTTAGGCCGCCACAAAACCACATTAAGAAAACCAAAACCAGACCCGGCCTAGGCTTAATCCTCCCTTCTTCCCCCACTCCCTGAGAGTTCCGCTCCTTCCCTGTAAGCTGTGAAAAGGAGTGCCAGTCTGCTCCTGTTACACAGCCACGGCGGAGACGGCACTCTGAGCACAATGTTAATGCATGATTTAACATGTTAACCAGCACTGGAGATTCATTTTGGAATGAGCCAAGCGCTTGTTAGTGAGTGTGCGGTGTGTTTGTGAGAGCGACGCACACATGCAGATGATGATTAGTAAGCTACAGTTAAAGTTAGAGGGGAAAGATTTCAACCGCTAGAATGGAAGGGCGGTGTGTGGAGGGGGGAGGGAGTTTGGAGGCATTTCTCAGCAACACGACAATAAAAACCTGCTTAAAAAGACAAAAAAATAAATGTATAACACGAACAAAAAAGGTAACACAATATTCAGGCATTCAATGTGTGAGCTGGGATGAAGAGAGCTGAGTTTCTGAAAGATCAAGGTGAGGCCAACGAGGCAAAAATGAAACAACTGAGGCAGAAAAATGACTTTGCAGCCAGCAAGGCTAACTGTGCATACGTTACCTCTGTTTTTAATGGACGGGTGCCTTACAGTCATCTCTGACCCCAAATAACAACACTAACCCCTGCAGCAATTCACACCTTTTAACCTTTGCAGCAAACATGAGACGGCTGCATCTACTGCAACACAAGTTTCATGACAGGCTGTCAGAGAATCTCAAGGCAGCAGCCTGCAGGAGGCTGGCTGCCAACACAACACGTTGTGTGTTGCTGAATGTGGAGCTCTGGATTTTGTCTTGTAGTTTCTCACATTTGGTGTTTACTCAGGAAGTCTCTGTCGTGGAGGTGGAGAGGCATCGAGGTACGTATACACGCTGTCTGCTGGACCCCGAGGCTACTGGGTGTCAATGAACAAAATACAAGTGAAATTCTTTGAGCATGTCAGCATCTCCTGGTGGGGCGCTCCACCCAGTCTACACACAGGAAACACTCCAGGTCGCTATGAGCTCCTGAGTAACGGCTAAAAAAAAACACCACCACTACACCTCCAACCCCGGGCCGCGGGCCAGCACGGGCGGGAAGTGATGTCATGATGACGAGGCAAAAAGGGCAGCTTGGAGGTTGACGGTGCCGCAGTGCAGCCGCCTCCTCCTCCTCCTCCTCCTCCTCCACCACCCGCCTCCATCCTCCATCCTCCCCTCTGAGTCACGGGTCGCAGAGCTGTGAGAAAACTCTCATTACCGTCCCAAAGGCTGCTGGGAATACAATGGAGTCGGCTCAGAGCTGTTAGCTGCCACAAACACACACTGATGTGGCTAAACCACACACACACACACACACACATATATACATTGTTGTTGTGACTGTTAGCTCATTCCCAGGAAGCAGCCTCACTGTTTATGAAGCGCCTACAGGTGTGGAGGCTCGTTACCGACCAATTTAGTGATTAGTTCCTGGAATCAGAGTTTACTGTTGAGCAACATTAACTGACATTCCCCTCTGCGCTGGTAGGGACTGTATTTGTTGCCTGGCAACAGTTAGTTTGTTAAAGAGTCGGTGAGGATGAACTGGGATCTATCAGCGCCTCGCTAATTGTATATCAGCTTAAAGGGTGGCCGTCGTCGGGCCTGGACAGTCGAGATTTAACGTACATCACCACCACGCTCTGCTCGGCTCTGCTCGGCTCTGCTCCAGGCAACAGAGGCAGCCTTTTACAGATTTCCCACCATTATGACAACCAGGCCTGTAAAACTGTTTAAAGAGACCACAAACGGCCTCACAGCTGCACGCCTGTGATTCAAACATCAGCTGTTTACGCTGCGTACACTGAAATGACAGACAGGATTGGAAATGAAGGGCAGAGCGACACAGGACAGGATGACACGTTCCTGTTTGCCTCCGAGCTCCGCCGCTCAACGTCGGCAAATATTAACACACACGTATTGTGAATTTTTAAAGTTTTCCTGTGTGACGTCTCTGAAACAAGCAGCAGAGCTCGAGATGAAGAACACAAACAGAGAGCAGAGTGTGAGCTCCTTTCATCGGGATGAATGGGCACCATCTTAGATTGTTTAGTAGCATTTCCTGTAAGGTGAGCCTCTCAGGTAAACTGCTGCCACTTAGCAGGTCTGTAACGCTGTGTGTGTGTGTGTGTGTGTGTGTGGTACAGGACCCTGATACTAAACGATATCAGCCTGAACGTGGCGAATGTTAATTTCATCGCGCTGGCTAACAATGAGTGGTGAGAAAGCGAGGGAGTCAGGAGGAGGAGGAGGAGACAGGAGGACAGGAGGAGGAGGAGGAGACAGGAGGACAGGAGGAGGAGGAGGAGGAGGAGGAGGAGGAGGAGGAGGAGGAGGAGGAGGAGGAGACAGGAGGGCAGGAGGACAGGAGGAGGAGGAGGAGGAGGAGGAGACAGGAGGGCAGGAGGACAGGAGGAGGAGGAGGAGGAGGAGGAGGAGACAGGAGGACAGGAGGCTGAGGAGGGTCAGATGGTGGCGGGCTGCAGGAGGACATGAGGACAGGAGCGCCCGCCTCTCCTTTTGGAGTTGGCTCCATTTTGTCCGCCTTGTTAAAATGACTGTAACTCAATAAGACCTCGCAGCCTCAGGCTCTGTGTACACCATGTGACCTCTGCTGCTGTGTGTGTGTGTATTCAAAAGAGTATGTATGTTAGCATGCAGTGTGTGTATCTGCTGCGCCTCTGGGTGCACTCCTTCCTTCCTGTGTGTGTCTATGAGTGAGAGTGTGTATGAAAACACGACGCTGTGTGTCAAACCAGCCCTCACTGATACGAACGTGTTCTGTGTGTTCACACGAGTGCTGAAGTGTGAAGAGGCTATAAACTCAAAACTGTGTGTGTGTGTGTGTTCTCTCGTTAGATAACTTCCTCTTTGTCACTCTGTTCTGTTTTACTCTGTCAAACTGTCCTCAAAGTCTGAAATGATCCTTGCACAGTCCGATCAAAGTAACGAATGTCTGTCGATAGCTCGAGCAGTCTTCAGCAGCTCATTGAGTCCAACATGTTAAATGAGTAAAAGGCCCTTTACGCAACTTTATGAAGCAAGAGCAGGAGGAGGCGTTCATAACAGGAGGAACGTGGTGGGAATTCTCATTGCTTTGACTCATTTAAACTGAAAGCTAATCACAAGACGCTTCGAGCGGGAGTTTCGTAACATTTGTTGGCAGAGAATCTGAATTTAGCGTCATCCTGAGACTCCGGTTATGATGTGTTGATCCTCTCTCTTTATCCCAGGAGCAGACCTGCCAACTCAGGTTTGGCCCAGACTACAGAGAGAGAATCAGCTACGTTTTACCCACGGGAGTTTATGACCTGGGCGGGGCAAACAACTGAGAGCATGGAAAAGTAATTGCTCCACCGCTTTCCCCTCCTCTGCTCCCCAAACTGGAATTTGTTCTTTTTGCGCAACTCAGCCGGAATCTACAGCAGCAGCAGGAAGTACACGCCGGCCTATCTCCTCCGGCTGAGACAGAGTACGAGACAGAGGGAGACACTGGGGAGGTTGTCTGAGGGTCAAGATGGGTGGAGACCCCTCGCTGATGGTGAACAAACAGCCAAACTCGGGCCTCAAACACTAAACAACGAATGAAAAGAACAAAACTTTTTGGTGACAGATGAGATAAAGGAGATGTTAGAAGGAGTCCGCGGGATGTCGGTAGCACAGTGAAGGAAACTAATGGAGGAAAAGATAAGACACAAGGAAGTAGCCTCGTTCCTGGAAACATGGAGGTCTTTTCCCCCGTAATAACCTACCGTTTTCAGCCGCTTCACTGCATCCTCGCAGATGTGCATGCCTCGGGACTCCTCCACCTCCACATGTCCCAGGTACTGCAGGGGAGAGACACAGAAGGAGAGAGAGGATGAGTAATGCTCTGACAAATCTTTCCTGTGGCTATCTCTTCTCAAGTTTAACTAAGGTTACAATAATAACTTCTGGAATACGACTGGGTATTTAAATGAGTCCAGACTGCCTTATATCCCCTGGTAGACAGCGCTGGTGATTTATACGTCCAATTAATTACCATTCCGGGGTCAACCGCAGTTCAATTGCTCCCCGTCGATCCCTAAATTTGTCTACGGAGAACACTTTCCTGAGAAATATGAATGGGCGAGTGTGTGACTCCACGAGGAAAAACAAACGTGAGCTGGCATAAAAATGAAGCTGCTCCTGATGGAGACGCCGGGGTCAGACATTTTCTACCGCGGCTCATCGCAACTGAGATCATGACAGGTAACTCTGTCAGAAGATTTCTAAAGTTTCAGGTGATTGCGTAATCTTTTTGGTATGCGGTGTGAATTATTGTGCAACACGAGGAAGTCGTGACAGCCTGATACTCCTTCGACCTCGAGCGGCGTATCGATGCGAAGTAAAAAAGACATCACCTCAGCACCTGTGGATGAAGGTCACGAGCCAAAACCCACAAAAAGTTCTGATGGACCGTTGATAGAGTTTTGACATTTGAAGACTTTTTTCCTCCTCTACGTCAGAGTGGACCGCTCTGCCTCGCTGACGTCAGAAGTAATCTATAGAGTTTTATAAATAGACACTAAATAAGAGACTAACCTTCAAGGACAAAGAGCAGAGCCGTTAAATCACCATACAGGCCGCGCATTTCCACATCGAGCAGCTAATTAATCAACAGATGAGATGCATCAGGATCTGTCACACTCGGCTCAGGAAACCGCAGCCAATGATCGATTGCAACATACGTTCGCTCCAATTACCAATTTCCTGGGGGACACCCGGCATTCCAGCCGACACACACACACACACACACACACACACACACACACACACACACACACACACACCAGGAACAGATGCAAAATCCTACGTGAGGGTTTAACTCAAACTGAATGAACGGAAAAAGGCCGCCTTCTCTCCTCCCTTCGTCCTTCAGGACCTGAAGCAGCATCTCAGTCACAGCCCTGACCGCCCGCAGGAGCCATTGTGCGCGAGGGGCCGGAGAGGAAGTCCTTACCCTTTCCTTACAGATACACACACACGGCGAGTGACGCTGACCCACGCCCGTCTCCCCCACCCTCCGGCCCTCCGGCCCTTGCTATTCTGAGAATGTGACGCCACAGATGTGACTCACGCTGTCGGCGCGTGCGTGTGAACGCACGGCGATGTGCACAGATTGTGTGCTGAGAACAATACTGATGCAAGGAGGCAGCTGTGTGTTAGAGAGGACGATAAAAGAAGCGGTTCTAATGTGGCACCGGCCCGGAGACACGGCTGAGGTGATATGAGTAAAAGCAGCGGAGGCTGGAAGAGTCACCGCAGACGACGAGCTGGCAGCAACACAGCGGGCGGAAACAGATGCACTCGACCAAAGCGACGTTTGAAAAACATTAAATGAATATCTCCTCAACGTGTCAACATGTGCCGGGTTATTTGGTTCTGAAATCCTGATTTGCTTGTGGCCTCACTCCAGGATTAGTTCCACTTGGCACTCATCCTGCAGTGGGCTAAGATTAGACGCAGTTCATGTATCATGATATTTGTATCATTGCAGCGTTTGTGATGAGGGGAGACATACGAGATGTTGTATACATTTCCAGCTGCAGAGGGCCGGCTGAGGTAACACCGCGTGAAGCCCTGGGATGTGCTTTAATTCACATTTTGTAAACAGCCAATGATAACGGAGGACAAGACGAGACGACAGGCAGGTTTATCTGCAGCAGTCATTTAGTTTTGAGCGGGGAAACATATCAAACCTGCAGGTTTATCACAGAAATACAAACTGGAAATGAAGATAAGAAAAGAATTAGTAGATTAGATCATAATTTTGTCCATGAAATTCCCTACAGAGCAGAGACGGGAGGCGGAAATGAAACGAACATGGTCGTATCACAAATTCAAACACATGGCGGGAATTTAAATGGAAAGTAATCACAGAGCAGGCGAGCTATCTGATGCTTCTCTGACGGGATATACCGTGGAGATCGTACTGCAGCTCTACTGGGAGCGAAGCCTAAAAGTCTGTGAGAGGGCCAAGAAATACATTTTAAACATTTTCCTCACAGCTGCCTTGAAGTGGATAACTTACATATTTATAACAGCTATGTATGCTGCAGTGTTGTTGATGAAAACTAATAAAAAATAAGTGGAATGTTCAGAGTCTCTTGCTGCAGCCAGCAGCTGGTTAGCTCAGTTTAACAATGACGGCAAACAGCCCGACCTGACCTGGAGAGGTTCGATGAATCAGAGAGCACAGAGAAAGGGAAGTTTTCAAACTTTCAGATGTCACAGGTGCTTTCTTTCTTTTTTTCCTGTCCTCAGGACATCGTTGATTTCGTGCACCGCTGGCTCAGAGGCTCAGATAAAGGTGGCATGCTGGCATTTCATATCAATATCAATTAACTGGAGTTGGCTTTGTTGGTGTAAATCCTCTGGACGGACTCCAGATTGATTCCAGGATTTAATTCAGGATATTGGCCATGAATCAGTTTCAGTGAAAAAATCTGTCAGATTCGATAAAAAGTGCACGCAGCTCCACCCGACCTCCGTCCAAACAACGAAACGAGCTGACACAGAACACACACGCTCATTTACATACAAATGACTCGACGCGGTTCAAACCAAGGACGCACAAACACACTTCTCAGCTGTTACAGCTGCTAAATACACACCAGCAATCTAATCTAATCTCACACCCATCTCCGGCCTTCACACATTTCCATGTCTACATTTTTATGACTTTGACAGTCACCTTGAATCAAGAATAACTGTCACTGCGAATTCAGCTCGAAACAACAAAGATACACACACGCTGTCGAATATGACCGCCAACAGGCTGAGGTACCACTCGGTGCTAATCAATAAAGAACGAGGCTTCTGCTATGCTTGTCAAAGGTGCTCTGTAGTGGAGGGAAGCCCCGAGCCAAAACATTAAAAGCTCATTTCACCCCATCTTGACACCTCCACCTGCCTGGATCTAATTCCCTCTGCATGAATTTCAAACAGCCTTTCTTCTTCTGCTGCTTCTCCCTCTCCTACCCTCTGTTGGTTACTCGTCAGTGCGGCAGTCGGTGAGAATTTCACTGCAACTGTTCCAACCCACACACAAACACACACACTCTCACACACACACACACGACTGGGCTCCTCGGAGGCACCTAGAGCGGGAGACGGGGAGCAGGAGGGGGAGGGAAACTGAGGAGCAGCATGGTAGGTTGCACCAGCACGATGAGAGAGAGAGAAAAAAAAAGCTGGTGGAGAACTGTGTGTGTGTGTGTGTGTGTGTGTGTCTGCAGAAAAAGAAGAAGAAAAGCACGACAATAAGAGAAAAGTTAATTATTCCTCAGCACACATCAGCTGATCGAACGGGTGCGTTCACTACTTCAACAGTTTGCCAGGAAACTTTGAGAGCAGACAGCGGTGAGTTACGTCAGCTGTGCCTACCTGCTGCTGCTTTGTTCTTTAGTTACGTTATGTTGGCAGAAACGTGGTAAATAAAAACAAAATGTGAGAGGAGCTCATCTAAACCTTCAAAGAAGCTTTGAGTACGGCAAAAGAAGAATTTATGGGGAGCAGGTGTGTGTGTGTGTGTGTGTGTGTGTGTGTGTGTGTGTGTGTGTGTGTGTGTGTGTGTGTGTGTGTGTGTGTGTGTGTGTGTGTGTGACATTTGGAAGACAGCTTAGAGGAGATCGTGAAGTTACGGCGTTTCACACATTGGCTGAACACGTGCACACCCGCTCCACATCGAGTCTGTCTAAGTTAAGACCAGAAGTTTCCCTCCACGACCTTCCTTCACGTTCTCGCTGTCACTCACGTCGGCCTCCGCCCGCTCACGGTGTTTTCAATTCCACTTTCTCGCCCAAATGAAATGCGATAAAGCAAATAACACACACGTCAAACGGTTACCTGAACATTATGTAATGTACAATCCACATCCGCTGAGCAGAGTTCACATATTTGGAGAAAAACTTTCTCTTTCTTGAGCCTGCGGTTTTCAATTCCCTTTTTTCCTCAGAGCGAAGCCCTTTTGGACCCGTGTGATTAGAGGAACTGTACCGTTGCACTTCTGTTTGCTAAAGTGGAAGGTTATGTTGCCAAAATAGAGCCAACTCTCCACTCCATCAGCTGCAGCACAGCGGGTCCATCCCTGAAACACTGAGGACACACGGCATGCATCGCCTGCTGCCTCAGTGTCTCTGAAATGTGCCGGCTATAATCAAACATATTCTTTAACTTTATAGATTTTGCATGATTGGAAATACTCTCAGAGGCCAGAAATCGATCGCACACGTCCCACAGGTTTGGAAGACTCCAGAAGATCTTGCAACCTAGATAAAAGCTGTGCTCACACTCTCTGAATGCTTATGATTAATCACAAGCGGCGTCCTTGGGGAAGCAGGCAGCGTGCAGGTTCCTCAGAGGTATGAGCGTGCCACAGTAAGGTCAGCGCTGCATTCTTAGTGTGTGTGTTTGAGATTGTGTGTCTGTATCCAGGTGTGTTTATGCAGAGAGGGAGAGTCACCTTGACTGCAAAGCTACATTTGCCGCTGCGGACCGCCTCCTCGTCCGTCTGCCACTGGTGCGGCCGACTTGACTCCGGGACGTAGACGTCTTTCTTCCGGCGGAAGCTCTGCCGTAGCTTATTCATCGCTGAGCTCCCTGCAAGAGGTGAGAGACACTTTATTAATCCCCAGGGGTGAAAATTGGACTGTCAGAAGCTGCAAAAATAAAAAGAAGGTGCAACACTGGCTGGAAAAGTGACTCAAGAAGTCAACAGTTAGAGAGGTGACAGCAGAACATTAGGTAAAAGTTTGTAAGCCTGGGAAATGAACCAATTCACACGCAACAGCATATGTCAACACAGAAATTAGTCAACTTCCTTTGTTAGTGGATAAGAGGCAGAATCACAGTGCCAGACTCCCACGTTCATGCGTCCCGCTCAGTGCCTGTAAATAGGAGCACTTTAAATAGTGACATGAAGGCACAACACAGTAAACTGGTGTGTCTCTGCCTCACGACGACGAGTGTTGTACGAGTCAGGGTGGCCCAAATAAAAAAGGGAACAGAGGACGCTGAGGGCAGCCTGCCGCTCGTACCCAGAGAACCGTTTACCTGCTGATCACAGACAGTTAATGATGACTTCTTTTTCATTTGGACCAGTGAAATCAGGCTTTTGTGGGGGAATTTAGTGAAATGAATGTTTCTAAGTTCCAGATTCATCATTAAAGCTGCAGACTCAGAAGCAGCGCTGCACGATTCAGATGAAATATTATCGCAGCGTGACCAACATCACAAACCGCTGATGAAAATGAAGTCCTGCAGCGCAGCAGAGATGTTTGCTTGATGCAGACCACAACAAAAATTATAACATCTGTCCAAATAATCATGCAGCACTTCCTGCTTCAGCGTTAAACATGACTGTGTCATGTCCGGTACAACGACACCATGGCTTCACTTACTTTTGGTCTAACCTCCATATCAAGTGGCAGCTAATCTGGAAAAACTTATTCCGTATTTGTATGACAGTCCGACAGCACATGTGTTATTCACAATGTTATCATAACCGTGACTGAGGGCATGAAAATAAAACCGGAGTTATAACAAGCTGTAATTTTCCTGCATTCTTTATGTTGAGTCTAGGTTTTAAGGTTTTAGGTCTCAGTTCAAACTGCCTGAAAATCCAAAAACAACACGTTTAATTAGCCTGAAAGCTCGACTTTAAACGCTGCGTTTATGTCTTCTTGGCTTTGGGAAGGGGGGGGGGAGATTAGGAGGCACAAAAAAGCAAGAGACCAATTAAAAGTTGCTGATCCAAACTAGAGCTGAGAGGTGCATCCATCATGGAGAGCCGGGCTCACGTCTCCCTCAGAATCTCATCACGGAGGACCAGAAGCTGTTCGGCCATGCGGTTCTAACTTTTAACACGTGAGCAGAGAAAACTCCTCGACTAACAAGTTGTACCCATTAACTTCTGAGCTGATGAGGATCTGCTGGGATTAAAGGCGTTTAATCCAGGAGTACTGAGTGTCCACACAAACACACTCACAGTGACCACACACACATATGCACCCACTTAACCACACACACACACAGGACTGAGCCGTTGTTTGCATAGTGAAACCCGTCCTGTGAGCCAGGCCTGGCCGGGTGCTCGAGGTGAGGCTCTCTTATCGGTCCGTGGCAGGCTGCAGCTCTGTGGGGAGCGCACAATGAAGCTTTGACCAAGCCGGCCAAACACACAAACACATCAAACTCCAGACTGTCAGTAAGAGGAGGGTGGCTGGAGCGCACCACGGAGCCTGAATCTGTCATGTGTGGAAGAACATTTCTGCACTTCAAACGTCTCCACTGCACTTAGAAGACAAAACAAAAGTTCAACCTGCTGCAAGAAAACTGCACTTCATGAGCCAAGTGTGCACTGTAAAAAATATATATTAATAAATGTTTTTACAGTAGAACTTTTTACTAATATTACAGTAACCGTACATGTTTAAGGTTGGCATATTTTAACATGTCTGATTAGTATTTTACTCCATAATCAACAGTTTCTAATATAATATATTACCTTCTTCTGTATTTGAACTGCATTTTAAGTGAATTTATAAAAGTTTAAATACAAATATTAAAAATGCCTTTTACTAACACAGTTTTGCCGTATAAGTGACATGAAAATATTGTTTGAATGCCGTATAAATAAAGGTTTTGCAGTGGAATATTAGTCTTTTACTGGACAATTAACAGTCTCTAATATAAAAAACATTTAAACATTTAAAAATAAATAAAATGCTTTGAAATATGGCTGCATTTTAAAACACAGTCATGTTTCACGGCATGTTTTGCAGTCTTTTACCGTCGTGGTTCTGCCACAGTGTGGCTTCTAAGTGATCTCTACCCACTTGGCCAAATGAGCGGCTGTGGTGTGGCCAACCTCGCGAGCCGCCGGCCAAATCTGAGCAGAGCTTTTGGCTGCAGCTGGTGGATTTCTGTCTATTTTTCCCCCCACATGTTCTGTAATGGAAACTCTGGCTATTGTGCGGCGCAGCCAACACCTCTCTGTCCTATTGTCCGTCGTGTACGGCGCGGCTTGTAGAAAGACAATCGTGACCCCTGAGCAACTCTGTACGATGGAGATAATAACTCACAAGGTGAGCTGTCTGAAGAGGGATGGAAATGACAACTAACAAGGTGTAAAGCAGGCGCTGAGCTGTGTGAAAGCACCTGTTCTGTAGTCAGGGCCAAATACTTATGCAGGTGTCATGTCATATAAAAGTACCCAGTCTGGCTCTAGTGTATGAAAATATTTATGTGTGTGTGTGTGTGTGTGCATGCTACCATGCACAAGTTATAGCCTGCAGTAGAGTGAAGTGTTTGAAAACAAGACAATGGAGCAAGAGGAGGGAAATACATTGCTTCATCTCTCTCTCTGCTAACACACTGGTTTATTTAGGTCATATCATGTTTGGGCACACTGCAGTGCCAGTGACAGGCTGCATGCTTCCAGCCTGCAGAGTGAAGAGGAGGAGGAGCAGGAGGAAAACACGTTTGTCTGCACTCCAACGCCTCGTCTTCTTTGGTGCAGCGTTTCTTTCCAACACGCCGTGCGCACAGTTTGGGGAAATGTCGTCAGCGTGAATGCATTCGTCATTTTTATCAGCAAACGCAGGACACAGAGTGTCGGTGAATATGTGAAGAGGACTTTGTTTTTTAGCTGGTTTGTGACACGTGTAGGTCGGCAGCGTGTCCATGTTTCTAACAGAATTTGAAACAGCTGTTTTGCCAACTCCACAACCACACACTTTCTGCAAATAACTCCCAGATGGAGGTTAAATTTAAAGCTGCAAAGACAAATTAATTATCAATTAATGTGTCGCACATTTCTTCAATTAGTCCACCTAGTCGGAAAACTGAGGATGAAATCATCTTCAACACAAAATCCTCACACGGGAGGAGATGGAAGCGTTGGATTATTTAAAGCTGCGCTAATCGATATCTCCACATGAACAATGGATCAGGTGACTACTTGTATGTGAAAAGGGGTCACTGGTAGTGACACACGCACAGAGAATCATCGATCCTGCAGCTCTCCTGAGCTCTGCGGAGGATTTCAGCATCTGTCAGCTCACTGTTTCAGCTCTCTGACCCACAAACTCTCATCATCTCTTCAGCCTCGTTTCCAGCTGCGAAAAAGCTCCGATAAACCGGCCCGTCACCAAAAAGGCAACCAAAGCTGGCTGGAGGTAGAACATGAGTGGATGTTAGACTTTCACGCATCAGGTGGCCACACATGACTGCAAATGAATGCAAATGTTGCTCTGTCCGTGCTGGATGTCTAAATAAGCAACAGGTTCTCACAGAGTGACGAGATGTCTGCGTTGGATTTACAGCTTGTTCCACTTTTCTTTGAATATTTTTGGAAGTTTTTCTGTTTTGCAGTTTCTGGATGAAAGAGTCACCAACTCAGACTCGAGTGCAAAACCAAAGACATTTCCTGCTGGGAGATCTCATTCTGGAGCGAGTCTCTCTGAATTAATCCCGGACACAGACAGAGGTAGAACTCTATAGTCTGGGAAACAGTTTGGGGAGAGGTTGGTTTCTTTCGCAGCCCGATGCCCGATGGCCTGTTTCTCACAGCACCTTAAAAACTCACCTTCTAAATCACTTAACACTTCATGCTGCTGCCAGCTTACAACCCACACACCTTCTCTCCTGCGTGCTGCAGGTCTAAAGACAGACAAGGAAGGAGAGAGAGAACACGACACACACTCATGTGCGTGGAAAAGAAAGCATACGTTTGAAAAATGTGTGTGTGTGAATGTTTGTGCTCACACACTCGCTGCATGAGTGTACGACATGTGTAACCATTTGCAAGAATGTGATATGAGCGGCGTTGCCAAAATGTAACATGACTGGCCTGAGCACTACGAGAGAAACTGAACACCCCGACAACACGTCAGGGCCGACATCCTCACCGCGGGCAGCCGCCTGAAGCTCCTCGTAGCCCCCTTACACACTGACACACTGACGGGACTCTCCGACGCTGCTCTGAGCGTCTGTTGATGTCCTGGCTTGGTTTTGGCGTGACAGCATTTATAATAAATATAGACTTTATAAATTGATTTTCAGGTGCTGGCAGGAAGGTGAGCTGTCGAGTTTCGATACTTTTTTGGCTCCGACCGAGCTGCTTTGATACCAAGTATCAAAACATGCCCCGTCATTCGGTACCAAATTTCGATACCTACGGAGTAAATGACATCGGCGTCAGCGTGTCATTGAGCGTGCAGCCGGCTGTCTAACATTACACATTATACACGTGCGCAGCGTCAGCTGTTTATCTGCACAGGTAACTTAATCATCTTTGTGCGTTGGTCGCTGCAGCTCGTCACCACACGAAGCTCCGACCCGTCCTCCCCCCCGCCGCCCGATGAACCAGAGCCGAGGTGGAGAGCGTTTCTGACGGACAAAGCTGACGCGGTGGATGGGTATCAGACCCGGGTAAGCTGCTTTTAGCACAGAGAAAGACAGAGGTCTCACACCCAAACCCAGCGGGAACGCCTCCGTCACATTGCAGCCGTGCAGCGGTTCGTGCTGTTGTCTGACTTCCTGTCAGCCTGAGCTGCTCTGTGCTGATCGACACAGTCAAAAACAGAACAGTCGCAAAAGACAGCGGCGGTTCAGGTGGGTCGCGATCAGCTCTGGTGGCCACGATGCACCACAAACCCACAGAGTCAATGAGTTCTCTCTGATGTATCACTCCAGCAGCTCTTCGTGTCTTTGAGTAGCTTTAGACTGTAACATTTAATATTTTTATAAAGTAAGGAACCAATATTGAAGCCAAGGTATCAGGATGGAGCCTGTGGAGAGGTCCAGTGGGAGCTGAGCACAGAATGAGCAGTGGTGGGGGGGGACGGGTGGGGGTCATGCGAGGTGGATTTAGCCTCTCGGCTTGGCCGTGAGCCAGAAGGAAAAAAACAAGGAAGAAAGAGGAATGGTGAGCGACAAAGATGGAGAAGCTAATTCAGACGGGAGGAGGTGAAAAAGAGGTTAAGGAAGGGAAAAGTCAACAGAAATGTCAGGAGACGCGGAGGGAAGTGAAATAATTAGGATGGAGGAGTTGAGTGAAGATGGAGAGGTGGAGGAGCTGGCAGTAAAAATGAATTTGCACGGTTAGCCTTAGGTTTGAATTTATTCCAGAAATCAGGATAATGTTCCTCACGGCAGCAGAAAAATAGTTTTCGACTGGATTAAAAGAAAAATTCAAATCAGGGGAACCTCATGACCTCGAGAAGGTACAACAGCCGTCACAGTTATAGTTTCCGACACTTGGCACAGCTCATGATCACGTTTTAGAGAAGCAGACGAACACAGCTAAATATAACTGGAGCAACTTCTACATTTTGCACATTTACAAAGCGACGGCAGAAAGCACTCTGTCTTTATGCAACATGCAGAGTCACATCCATCGGCAGCAGAGTCATTGTGAGCGACTGACACCGAGCTTCGCTGCCAGCATAACTTAAGTATAACATGCCTGTGTTTGGACACTTACACACGGCGACAGACCAACCAGAATAAGCCAGAAATGACGGGTACTTCATGCAGGTGTAATCACCACACATCACAAACACATTTTTACTGGCTGACAGACGTGTTTGTCTAAATCATGTCAGAAGGCAACAACACGTCCAATGATCAGCTGTCAGAGCAGCATAAATAAAACTATACTTCTTTTTCTGAACTCCAAAGGGAGGCGAGAGGTGGATTAGTAGAAAGAGAGAGAGCGGGATGGGGGGAATGGAAGGAAAAGGCAAGCAGAGAGGTAAAGCCTCTGGATCTGAACCCTGCTGGAGCTGTCACAGCTCCTACAGTCGTGGTGCTGTGAGGAACTCTCGCTGTTTTCCTACCGGCACTAATGAGGACAATTACACAAGGTCCATTTAAACCGTCTGTGTGTTCATATACACAGAAACAAGCTACAGTGAATGACAGAAAAAACACGGAGCTCTCAGGAGACTCCAACATGGAAAAAACACACTAAGTGGACAACAGCACAAACATGGAGCGACGGTGGAGGACAAACAGAAGACAGACTGAAGAGAAAGAAGAAGAGAAGGGGACTTTTCCCTCCGTCAGAGCTGAGGGAAGGAGAGCGAGAGCGAGGGAGCGCTGCTGCTGCTGCTGTTGCTGCTGCTGCTGGCTGTAGATGTAACAGTATTTGAATAATCTCTCCAGGAATGGAAAACTGATTAATCCTTGCAGAAGGATCCGAGGGATGAGTGCAGCAGTTGGGTTTCAAAGAGGAGACGGAGGGAGGGAGGGAGGGAGGGAGAGCGAGTGAGCGTGAGAGCAGGAAACAGAGAAAGAGGAAGAATGGGCTGTAATTCAAGACAAAAAAAAGAAGCCCCGCTGCCTCCTTTCACGGCTCGCCCCACCAGACGTTACTCTTCATCCCGTTCAGGGAATTCCATATTATCTGTGTTCAGGCTCAGTTTATAGTTCGGAGCGCCGAGGACCGGGCCGGGCCGGCCATCCGTAATGCAGAGCACGCCTGGACGCCGTATCTGCTGAGTCCTGTTATCGGGGGGGAGGAGAGTCGGCCCGACTGGAGGTGATAGCGCCTCTGTTCTGCTCCCAAACGGCCATATGAAGGGAGAATTTGAAAAATGCTGTTACCGTGGTAATCCAATTTTCCGGGCCCCAGTTTGTAGCTTGGCATGCTTATACAAAAAAACAGGGGGGGGTTGATAAAAAACAACAACAAGAGTCAAAGCGTGCAGGGCATCAAAACGAACCCTGACATTCAGGACGAGCTCAGGGTCAAAGGTCAGGGCGACCCGCCTTCTGGACCATCACAAACACGACAGAGCCGTAAAACCGCTGGCAGCTGGAGTTGGAGGCTCGAGGCTGCGGATGATTTAATGACACCAACGTTCACGGTGCGAGTACGAGAGAACAATGTGAGACGAGCGGGCGTCCAGCTGATCCCCTTCATTAATGCTAATCATTAATGCTAACCTCTTAATGTGATATTCTGGGTCACATGCATCAGGACAGAATTAATTACTGTATCCCAATTTGCCATTCAGGGTTAGTTTGACCTAAATGAAGTCTGTTCAGCGTGCATGCTGCTTTCCCCTCCATCGTTTGTGCATTATGCTGATATCTGACAACTTAGACTTTGATACAAATACATCAGTTTTTTAGCCACCGCGAAGTCATTTAAAAAGGTTTTTTTTCTACCTGGCAAAACAGATTTTGAATACAGCTGTGACCCCAAAATTAGGATCAATCCTGCCTTTCACACGCAGCCAATTACTGTAATTGACTTCAAAACGCTGAACATAAAATATCAGCAGCAGCCAGTGGATTGAGAGTCTGTCGGTAAACAAGTCTAACCCATCGGCAGCTGCTCCGGCTCAGCACGGCGCTCCCTGCTTCGATAATCTTCACCATCGGCGTCCCCCCGATGATCGGAATCACTTTATTTGGCAGGTACGACACGTGTCTGCACAGTGACACAACCTGACACCCGTGATAAAAGATGGATGCAGATCCAAAGGGGAGTGCAGACGAGGATCGGGAGACTAACCTTTAGTTTAACACTGGAAACGTCGGCCAAATGCAGAGAGTGTTATTAGCCTGAGAGCAAGCTGAGCTAATAAAAACAGTGAAACAGGTTAGCAGGGAAGAATGAGTCAGTGTATTCCTGAAAAGCGTCTATTTTAGGACGTTTAAAGGACAAAACCAGAGAGCGCGGCGAGGTACAGATGGGCGGTACGGGGGAAGGAAGTGGTGGGAATGGGAGTGCTGGCTACTGTTTGTGTGGCTGCCTCACTGCATGTCTGCCACTGAATCATTTCAGAGTCCTTCAATCTGTTCCCCGCCCCCAGCAAGACACGATGACCTCCGCTTCCTGAGCACACATGACTGACGAGGGTCGAGACAGAGGAAGAAAATGGGGCCCAGACGGTGGATAGAGATGTGTATGAGGGCATCAGTATCTGTGTGTGGTCATTCCTGTGTTTGTGTGTCTGGGAGCGGCCAGGCGTGGTATTAAAAAGGGGGGGGCAGCTCGACCAGCCGGCCAGCCGGCCGTCCATTCAGCACCGAGAGCCACACATCACTTTGGGCAACAGCTGAGGCCACATTTAAACGAGCGGGGCAGTACCCTGGCACCAGGGAGTGGCAAATCACTGTCTCCGTATCGTCTCCCCTCAGGCATGCCCCGGCGATGATTCACACACTGAATCAATGGGCAAGATCTGGCCTGGTTTCCACCAATAGGCGACAGAGAAAAACCCGAGAAGGCTCCTTTAAGATCCCAAAAAAACAAACAGCATTTTATGACTGTTTTTCAAAAAAGATCTTCCCCGAGGACACGGCATCTATTCAATGAGATGAACAGAGCTGTAAACACACTCTGGAAGAAGAGGGGCTGCCAGGCCAGGAGGGGTTTGATGTAGTGGTCTGAGTCCGACTCCATCTATCCTGGTCCCTCTTTATGCTCGAGTGCTGCTGGGAACACAGTAAGTATCCGCTAATGTGGCAGCAATGGGAAGATGTCTTTACAAGTGTCTGTCAGCTGAACTGAAAGGAACACACGGATGTTTTAGGCCAGTCGTGTACAAACTGAGAAGAAACTCGGGACAGAAGCTGAAGCAGGCAATCGCTCAGACTGAACCACAACACACACCGTCCCCGACTCTAGAAGTGACTTCTGCTGGGAAACTTTGAGTAAACCTCCGAGCGAAAAAGCTACTCATGGAAACCGTGTTTACTTTTCCCCTTGACATCATTGCATTACACACACACACACACACACACACACACACAGCAGCAGCAGAGAGAACACACAAGCACGAGTGGATACACACTCGCATGAACTCAAACCAGCCATGTACCCACAGATGTAAAACATAACACACACTCCGAGGCTCGTGAAAACACTCTCGTGCGCGAGTGAGAGACGTCTACAGCGTCTCGGGCCTCTATTATTAAGCCTGTTGTTCTTCAGGGAAGTAGAGTGCCATTAGAGGAGCTGCAGCAAGGTGGAGAAATCAGGCCAAAATACTACACACACACACACACACTGACCTGTTACACATTCACCCAGGCTTCAGCAGAGAGCTGTTAATACATGATCTATTAATCCTACTTATGGCTCACTCGCAACAAGAAAGTGAGCATTAGCACATTTATAGCGTCTCTGAGGAAGAATGCTGATCTAAGATTGCAGTTTGTATCACAGCAGAAAATCCAGCTGATCCAACAACTGATAGCTGCCCGTTCTTCTTGGGGACGCGTGGATTAGTGAGCGGGAGAACTTTTACAACCGACCGCAGAAGACGTCAAGCTAGAGGCCTGTTGTGGTGAAGAAAGGCTGAGGATTTCACCACAAACCGACAGGCCTCTAGCTCATCGGTGCAGCTGTCATCTTAAAGAATATATTTCTCTTCGTGTGGCACGTTCGGTTTGGCTCAGCGGGGCCGGTTCAGCTGTGAGGAGACGGGTTAGATGCTCAGGTTGCAGCCTAGAGAGAAGGTCACGCATTGTGTTCAGTGCTGCAGAGGAAATAACATTCCTGTTTATGAATGTCACCACAACATGGCACTGCCATCCTTCATTAGCAGAGCGGGCTAAGCACGGTTAGATTATTCTCAAGAAAGCAGCGTGCTCCTGAATGTGGCTCGGTTTGGGCAGCACAGGTGAAGCTGTGTCTACAACAGTTATTCACAGACTCTTTAAAAACCTGCTGGGAGGGAAAATGTTCCAAGACTTCCATGGAATAGTTTTTTTTTTGTGCCTATCCCTGGCAAAGACTGTGTCACATCACATCCACCACAGGCGGCTTCTGTCTAGTTAAACAGGTCTGGTTGTCACAGCGTGAGCCAGTAAGCGTGCAGGGCAGAGACTTGAAAACAGCCGAGTGCACTTCCTGCAGAGCTGCTGATTCAGGACAGAAAACACAGGATCACAGAGGATGTTAGCAATAGTTGAGTAATGCGTTTTAAACCGTGCGCGGTTGTTGGAATCACCGGCCAGCGATCACACAGTTAACCCTGAGCAACCCGTCATTTCTGATGTAATATCAGGGCAGGTGTCAGCCTGAAACAATCATTACTGCTTCACTGTCTGCTGCCACCTCACCTCCTAAATGATCAATACAACACCAATCCAAAGTATGGGTTCATTCTGGAAGTGATCAGGACCACAGCGGCACGGAAAACAGCACAAAGATCGAATCGAACACAG
This sequence comes from Nibea albiflora, assembly GCA_014281875.1. Taxonomy (NCBI): domain Eukaryota; kingdom Metazoa; phylum Chordata; class Actinopteri; family Sciaenidae; genus Nibea; species Nibea albiflora. The sequence goes on along the minus strand of CM024799.1, from coordinate 2,004,089 downwards.
ACGTTCAAATGCATCTTTATTTCACTCGTGTCCTTCCAGTGAGCATGAACATGCTGCTAAATGTTTCCGGTTACGTCTCAGTGATCCTCTTTTGCAATAAATGTCAGCGTCAATGAGTGTTTCTATAAAGATGAGAAGTCACAGGCTCCTGCTCGCCCTCCTTTTCCCTTCAGCTGAGGCGATCTCTGCCCTGCAGCTGCCGCATGACTTTTCCTCTCTGGAGAACCTATGATTACAGGCCACCGGCGTACAGCGATGTGACCGGCCCACGACAGCCACCGGCGAATCCCGAGTTAACGTCAGCGTTTATCGATCAAATGTGGCGAGTGTAATCGCGAATTTCAAGAGAAAGTGAGTCGATTTAGGCGTCAAAGAAAATCTACAGAGAAGGAGAAATTATGCAGCGATCAGAGACGATTAAACTTTCCGAACCGACGCAGAAGGAATCCAGCCGCACAGGGATGATTTCTATCCTTTATAAGTGGAAGCTAAATCGGGCTGCCGCGGCGGTTTGCAGACCGCTTACAATACGCTTTCTGTGGTGGCTATCTTGGCAACTGTTTTGATGTATTATCATAATTACTGTCCCCTTTCTTGGTAAACAGAGATTATAGAGCAGATAGACAGTTTACAGTAGCAGCGGGGTAGCCACAGTGTCAGTACACATGATGCAAATGAGTCTGCATGCTCATCTGAAACAGAGCTAGGACGAGATGCAAAAAGAAGGCAAGAAATATGTTCCGCCCGTCTGATAATCCAGATAAATAAGCCGGGTTTGTCGTCACAAGAGCAGAAATGGTCGACAGCAGTGACACAAATCATGATTCAGCAGATATTTCAGTTGTTTCAGTTTGATTCATGGAGGCAGGCTGTCCGAATGTGAGGCGAGGGAAGCCCGGCAGTGAGGAAAGGTGTCAGTATGTGTGTTCACTGAGTGATGAAGGCCTGTCACTCCTCACTCCTCGCTCAATCATCATCATCGTCTGCTGCATTCAATTCGGCTGCACTGCTGGCGTCTGACATTCACACACACACACACACACACTTTGTGATACACGGCGTACACATGCGTGTCGCTCAGATAGCACACGCAGGTGATGCAGAGAGTTAAAAGGCAGAGGAGGCAGAGAGGTGACGGCGTGAATGACACACTGAGACAGACGAAGAGCTGCAGAGGGAGAGAGAAAGAAAACACATGGAAAAATACTCACAGAAGAATCAATATCACACAGAGAAGCCACTCCATGGTTCCAGCTACTGAGTCAATAATACAGCTTTTCATTCCAACAACACTATTGGTAAAAGGCAACGTGTGTGTGTGTGTGTGTGTGTGGTGTTTGTCCAGCAACAGGCGTGATAAGAGGACGGAGTGGAAGAGGAACTTCCTGCTGAGTGAACAGACATGGAGTCACTACACGGCCCCTCAGACCAGGCCAAGACACACACACACACACCCACACACACCGGGTCAGATCAGCTGACCTTAAAAACACGCCGAAAGATGTCTGTGCGGTTAATCAAATCCAGAAGCTCTCGAGGGGGGGGGGGGGGGGCTCAAACAGCAGCAGCAGAGTCCACGCGATGCAAGGCGCGTTGCACTGACGTCAACAGTCAGCCGACCTAACTGGTTCTCGTGAGCGTGAATGTAAACGGAGCTGCTGAATGCAGCTGCCGAGCCGTTCGCTCATTTCAGGAATTCTTTCCACGTACCTGCGCGCCGCTCTTTGTATCCGCGTTTGGCTATTTGTCAAGCCGAGGATGAGTGTAGAATACCAAGTTACGCAAGAGATGAAGCCAGGCTGCCCGTGCTCTACCTGGCTGTTTACCCAGCAGATTTATGGTGCAGTACAGGAGAAGAAAATGACACCACGGAGGACCTCAGCTGCTTTAAACCAGGGTACATGTGTGTTTTACCTTCGGAGACTCTGCTCTGTGCCTGGCTTAAATCATGACTGGAATTGTGTTTGCTGTGTGGTTAAATTAGATTAGTGAACCCAGCACTGCCTCTGGAAGCAGAGGAAACATTTCAGCCTGTGCAGATTTAAAAGAGGGGAATAGGAAAATCTAGAAACGGCTCTGTGGTGTGTGAAACTGGCCTGGAAAGCACCTGCGAAGGTGTGAGGCTGGACTATGAACTCTGGGAATGTCGGTAAGAATGAGATTAAACCGTCGACAGGTTTAACTCCAGAAAACACCTCACAGAGACTAACGTTTATGTAAGCGATGCTCTCTAAATAGCAGGCACATTATTCCATGGTGCAGTTTTATTTCAGTGCCAGGAATGATTCAGCAGTCATGGTAGACGCCTTCTTTTTCCAAATCTGTTGGACAACTCCGAGTCCAAAGTAGAAGGCTGTAATATGAACATAAGAAGTGCTTTCAGCGTTCACACAGCCAAGGAGCCGGGCAGTCCAGCTCTGTCGAGGCAGCTGAAGACGAAACTATAAATAAAATCATTTCACATCGTGGGACTTAACCTTTAACAAGCGAGCAGGAGAGGCTGTGCCGCTTAATCGTGCTTCGCAGGTTAGTGTGCAGGTTAGAAGCACGCAGGGTTTCATTCCAGCAGAAGACCAGGTGATGTCACTGATCGCCACACCTTCAAGCAAGAGAACAGAAAGTAATCAGCAAAATGAATGAGAGCAGATGAACGGAAAAACCAAGCCCGGCCCATGACGGAGGTGTAGGTGTCTCACTCGAGGAAGCTTTGCCAAGTCACATGACTGTTGGGAACAGTGTGGCTCCAGGGCTTGAACTTGTGACCTTAGTCTTATCCATTGATTTGGAGTTGTTGGCAGTTTTTCACGTTGGTAAACTTAATCTAAGAGGCAAGAAGATTGTTTCTGAAAGGGCAGAGAAGGGACAGCCCTGCGCTGTCGTCTCCTATGAGAAAAGCAGGTATAATAAAGCCGACAGATGTCGAGGCTTGGCCAAAGACTGATCTAGGCAGGCAGGCAGGCAGAAAGACAGACGAACAGACTGCAGAGCATCAGAGAATGGAAAATTACCAGGGCTGTACAATCAGCTGGGCACCTTTGATCAGCCAGAGCCCAGGCACCAATTACTGTGGGATAATCGGCAGCCCTCAGAGGCCTGACGAGCTGCAGGCACTGTAGGCACAACGGGTCAGTGACCAGCAGGCAAAGGCCTGGTCAACAAGGCTCGCAGAGCCAAAAGCCGACGGTGCCCCTCGCTGAAATGCTGCATGAAGGCGGCCAAACGGACAAGCAGCACAGTGAAGCAATTGTTCCCCTCCTGTCGACTCAGCACAGTGGCACTCTCACAAGCCAGACATCCCTCTCTCCGCAGACCGCTTGGTGGTGGGGGAATGGTGCAATGGTGGGGAGTGTGTGAACCTGCTACTGCACATGCCTCCAGTTTTTCCCACACACACACACACACTTTCCCTCCCTCTGCGACGAGACATACGCAACATACGTAGAACAAATGTGCGCACACACACGCATGCTGCTCACACACCTGTCCCTGTAATTCTGTGGTAAACAAAACGCTGCAGTGCTCAAACGCAGCGCTCGCTGCACAGTGATGCAACACACAGGAAACACGTTCCCCTCGCTGCCCCTCCGACCCAGAAAAAAAGGCCCGACTACCTGTTCCTGACTTACCTCACGCTATCTGAGAGGAATGTGGACTGAGAGCAAAGTAAATCCAACTGTGTGACCGATCCAGCATCGCCGCTGTGTGTTTTCTCTCTCTGACCCGGCGTGTGTCACGCAGGAAAGCCGGCAGCAATGATTTATAAACACAAAGCTTCTCTACTCGAGGCAGAACATGATATTCAGCTCATTAATAATTGACACCTTTCTTGTGCTGGGGAGTGTTTATCATCGATTAGGCTAGGCTACAGCGTCCTCCTTCCACCGTCAACGAGACGGTGACCTGAAACAGTTCACAGAGCGTTACAGCGACTTCCTTCAGTCATTAATCTGAATAAAATCACTAAATTACACCATAAAACTTCACTGAACCTCTTTTATTTAACAGAAACACAGTAGCTGGTGGACTTTGGAGTACACACACACACACACACACACGTTGCAGTTACACAACAGTCAGTGCCGGTCCAAGTAGATCCAAGTAGAGCCAGAAGAAGCTTCCCTGTAGAGCACGAGTCAGCAGGAGAGTCTGATCTCAAAGCAGAGAGGTCAGGAGTGAGAGGAGAGGAGAGAGCTTGTGTGAAGCGTTTTGATGAGAATATGATCAACAACATTCAGTGATCCAAACTACAGACAAGAAGAGCTGGGCTGGACTGACAGGAACATTACTTTAACCCGTCTTAATCCAATATAGTGCGTTACCACGGGCGACAGAGGAGATGACAGGTGGGTTTGTGAGACAGAGACGAGCTTCCAAGCGCACCCGGAGAGAAATAAAGCAAATAAAAACAGATCAGCAGCTCGTTCCCTGCAAACAGGAAACACATTTATTAAAGATTCTGGAGTGTGTCTCCAGCTCATCCTGAGGCCGACCCCGATTCCTACACGTCTCGGTACAGATGTCGTCTACGTGCATCAGGACCTTCGATGAACATCACACGTCGTGAAATCAAAGAGTTTTTGACACGGGTAACCCACCCTGCACATCGCTGCATCACGCGGCAAGCGCTGCGGTGGTTACCAGGGAACCGGTGCCACGGCAACGTTGATGCACGTCGTGGATGACGACAGTGGGACTATACTACAGATTAGACAGAACTACATGTGTGCTCGGCCAAGTAGTGCAGAGTGTGTGAGGGAACGGGATCACTGCCACCAAATGCTACGGACAGGGAGTCATTAGACATAAACACACACAAACACACACGTGTCACTTAGCTCTGAGACAGGGAGCTATTACACCAACCACACACGGAGATGCTCAGGGCAGAAAGAAGGAAGTGAGAAGTGAAATGTGGTTCAGTGAAGCAAATATTAAAACCTTCAGCCACATCAGACAAAGTCAGTCACACAGAGCCGTCGTAGCACATCTTCAAAGGCAGGAAACACAGATCACAGTTATGACAATTCTATAGTCAAATATGTGAAAATAGTACCTGCAGATCTGTGACAACAAGGCGCGGTGGAACTCCTCAAAACCAAAACTGAAACCACTTCCAGTGGCAGATAAGTGAGTAAATGTAGAGCCCGTTGTTGACTTTTAGGGTGACAAACACACCTGAGCCAGAAGGTTTGGATGTCGAGCGGGTAGCTGCTCCAAAAGTTCCCACCCTGTGAGATACACTGCCGATCACTCCGTCCTGGGTCACTCGTAATTAAAGCAGAGATCAGAGGGCTGAATAAAGCATGAGCTGTTCCAGTGCAGGAGGCTCAGGTATCACTCTATATAGGGGCCCACAGAGAGACAAAAGGAGTCCCTGAGCCCCATACCATATCCAGGGAGGAGTGATACTGACGCATAAACCTGAAAGGCAGCTTCCTCCCACCTCCAACCCCCCCGACCCTCCCAGACGTAATCCACGGTTTAAACAGCGACGAGCTCAATGCCCCTTGGACCTAATTAAGATAAAGATATTGTCCCAAATGAAGACGCTCGGAGAACTGCACTCGAAGCAGTAAAACAGCACGCGACACACACTCATACTGTTGGATTTCATCTGTCTAAACGAGCGCTGACACAGCCAAAGAAACAGACCACAGATACACATACTGCATGATTTCAAAAATATTCATGAAGACGCACAAAACTAAACGACAAGTAAACAGACTAAACTGTTTAACGCTGATCTGTGCAGTGAAAATTATCAACATGACTGGAGGATAAATATTACGGCTGTGGAGAAAAACTGATTTGTGATCTCGTGTATTGATTGATTGATTACAACAGCGCACAGACGATGACATGAGGTCTGTTTTTGAGGTTGGTTGCAGACATTATAAACATGTCGTGTCCGGTTCCCTGGTTTGACCTGATTACTGTGTTTGTGTCAGAGATGCTCCCTCGTCTTCATCTTGTTTATATCTGGGTCTGCGTGCAGGACAGATCTTACAAAGCGACTTATTTATGTCAAAAGGTCGTGACCAACTAGAAATGTCCGTCTGCGGTGGAGAGTATCGCTGCTTACCAACAAACGCATCAAAGACACGAGTTCAATCCAACTCTGCGGCTCCTCACAACCTATTTTAGGCTACTTATGTTGAAATGGGGTCAGCGGCACATTTGAGATCCTGATTCTAAAAGCTCCCCCTCTGGATGAATCTTCTCAGAGTGTCACTGTTGGAGCCGGTCCCAATCAGCTCAGAACATGGAGCTCTGTGTGTGGATCTAACAAGTACAGATGGTGTGCCTTCTCTCCAGTGATGCAAAGGTTCCATTTGCTGCTTGGAAATGGTCGTTAATGGCGTTTGCATGAGGATAATACAATTATTTACAGGTCATTTTCTTTAATCAAAGCACAGAAGTTTACTTTGTCGCACGATTCATCCGGTTAGATGTGAATCTCCAGACTCAGAGCAGAAGCAGCTCTTCCTCAGAGCCGTGTGTTGGTAGCTTATCATCCCAAAAGGTTAAAGTTTTTGGCAGAGGAGCAGTTCCTGTAACTCTGCATTCTTTGTCTGACACTCTGACATGCATGCCATCGAGAACACAAAACTGTGTCCTCTGAATCAACAACACCTCCGTGAACTTGGACCAGATCGAGATTTTCAGGCACATTTTCGGTGCACCTGAGTTTACACGTCCTTACTCTCACCTTCCCGCACGAATCAAACACACTTCTAGCGAGCTTGTTGACAAAGAGCTGTGGTGCCGGCTCATTCAATGGCCCGCATCGAAGCTGCAGCCAAAAGCGAGGATTAACATGAAAAACAAACAGGACAGGTGAGCAGTCAAGAGATGGTCACAGATAAACGCGTCCTGGTGCAGACCATGTGATCAGAAACACAAAAGACGTATCTGTCATCTCATTATCGATTCAGTCAGCAGCGGACTGAAAGCTGAAGGCTCGCTCTGCTTTCACCGTCAGCGGCGAGAAGCTCGACTATCTCGCTGCTATCAGGGGACAGAAGTGAAGCCCTTTGATTGCCTCGTCATCGCACAGCGGGTTTATCTCCCCGTGTTGCATCACTGCACAGGGCCTCTCCTCTGAGACCAGAACTGCTGAGAGTAACGCGAGTTTCTCCCACAGAGTGAATCACAAAGCTTTCGGAGGAAGACGCGCTCTCGCGTTCTCCTCCTCCTCCTCTCTCTCTCTCAAACAGCTGACAGACTTGCATCGTGGGTTTTTTTTTGGGGTGGCAGACAGCCAACCTTTCCTCCCTCGTTTGATGGGATGAGCTAAGCCACGAGTTACTCTGAGAATTTGGGGAGGAAAATCTCCCAAATCAGTCTCATCACTTGTAACGTCACCATAGATACGTTAGTAGTTAAATTGATTCTAATACATTCGTGTTTTTGGACACATTCGCTATATTTGAATCACCAAAGTCAGATTCCTCCTTGGATGTCGACACCTTTGTGTCACGTAACAAAGTTACACACACACGTTAAGAAACAGATAACTCGTATTATTCAAGTTCACAAACCTCATTAACCAAACAGTAATGACTCAACAAATCTGGCTGTAATGAGAACATGGAGATCGTTGGTTACAGTCCAGCAGGCAGGATGTTTTATTCTGAACACACACACACACACACACACACACACGTATCTCTGTAGAGTGTGCTGCATGTGGAAGGTAATCTGAAGACTGGTGTTTATCTGATCGCGGATGGATGGCAGAGCAGAATGGAAATCTCTTGCTGCCCGAGCTGAATGATATCACTAACAAACATGAGAATCTGGGGCACATCATCATCATCATCCTCATCATCATCATCTCACACACACACTTCACCATCAGTGTTATGAGTCAGGCTTTTTTATCTCGGGGCGATCAACTTGTCTGTGGCTGAATGTCTGAGCAGCTGTCTGTTGTAACCATCTTGTATCTGGGCTGTGACACATTTTCTGACACGCACTTGCTAAGTCATTAAACTTGAATGCAAATGAACACACACACACACACACACTCACACACACTCACACACACACCTCGGTCGTAACGATGATATTACATTATACAGTGGGACAACCTGAAAATGACAAATTATGAGCCACCTCATCGCTCTAATCCGAGTTGGGTTCGTTATTTTGCTGAGTAACGTTCACCTCTTTAAAGTTAACCAGGTAAGTTCAGCTACCTAACTAACGGTAGCCGGTTAAACTAACCTCACACACGGACCTGTACGGACACCCACCCACGATGGACGGTGCTCAGCCTGCCTCATTCCGGTCATGTAGCCGGGCTAACCTAAATGTGACTGGGAGTCTACGGCAGAGGCTAATAGCCGCGGAGCTAACGTACACAAGCTAGTGCTGCTTAGCTTCGGCGAGCTAACGAGCGTTACCGGGGGAAATACACGTTACACCTTTCATTCAACCTACCTGCGACCCAGAAGATGCCCGCGTTAACGTCGTCACCTGTGTATCACGAACCGTGCAGTGCCAGAATAATTCAAATTCCACAGAAAGTGTCGGGGGGGAGACGCTCGAGGTCCAATCGCTTCAGCCACCGCCGCTGAATGGCTGCTACGCGGAGACTCAACCAAACTTCCTCCTTAGCAACGGACCGCCTCCGCCGGACCTCATTGGCCCGGCCCGGGCCCGGCGGAGCTGATCGATAGGAGGCGACCCCAGCCTGGACCGTCAAACTGGACTTTCACCGGAGGGAGGGCGGCACAGTACTTTTACTCATGTAATATACAACAAGTACGTTACCTGAGTGTTTACACTAAATGTATCGATAGCTTCACTTACTACTTTGTAGATTTTTATTATTAGTGTGCAGAATTTAGCTGGTCTCTGATTGCAATCTCCTCACATCACCCTTAACTAAAGGAAAAACACTTTAAGGTGTATTTGGTTTGTCTGTTCTGGGCTACCGTAGAAACACGGTGTTTCAACATGGTGCCCTCCATGAAAGAGGACCCGCTCCCACTGTAGGTGAACCAAAACAAAACCATCGTTATTTACAGGTTGCATGAAAACATAGTTCTGAATTTTATATTCCATGTTTGTCTTATGTTGAAAATAAAGTCCACAGATTTTACACAGTGCACTGAGTGGGGATGCTGACTGAGTACTCCTCACCTCAACCTCTTGTTTCAAGCATAAAGGAGAAACTACAGTCACTGTTCATAACTGGAGCTGTTCACCTTCTGTTACTTGGTACAGGGCAGTGTTTGGTTTTACCAAAGGGCAATCATCGTGGCTAATAAACCTTCTAACAGCCAAGAATTCGTCCTGATATTTTACCTCTGCATACTTCCTCCATCACTGCTGCAGACTGCAGATTGGACTCTTTCTCTCTTGCTGGCAAATATTTCAAACCTAACTACTCAATTAATCATTGTGCTGTGACCTACTGATCAAGTCCAAATAACTGTTGGATGCTCCCTTGAAAGAACTTGTGTTTGTCCTATTTTGAAAGTGGGGCTGTAGTCCTTTGATTGAAAGTCAGAATTTCCATCCTAGCTCCATGCACTGGAAAGACTATAGCAGCAGAGGGAGAAATAATACTCAGATCTATTTGATCTTGATACATCTTATATCAAATAATATGTACAAACACAACTTGTAATTAAGACTGTGACATCCTGTACTATATTTTCCTGAGATGTAGTGAAGAAGACGCATGAAGCATATAAATGAAACATGTAATGGCAATGCTCGAGTTAAGTGTGCAGAGTATGAGTAGATGTACTTGTTTACATATCACCACTGTCCATCACCTGACCACTTCTTTGTTACCTTATATGTTCTCTATCTGACTGACATGCAAATATCTCCATCAGTGACACCACGCAGTTTAAAGGTCCGTTTGGATAACACCACGGTCGTAAATGATCTCAGATGTACTTTTATTTTTGTCTCTTAAGTTTGTCGAGTCCTGATCTGTGGCTCCAAACTTGTTTTAATGTGTCTAACTCACTATTTTATATAAAAAACTTTTCAAAGTATTGCTATTTTGTCCTCTTTTTCCAGCTTCTTCCATGTTTTTCTCCACCCCCACTCTACCCTGCCGATGAAACCTTGGCCCCTTTAAAAGGCCATAAGTTTATCAGCATTAAGTCGCATTCCTCACATAGCTATGAAGCTGACTGAGCTGCAGTGTGGCATGTTTTGTGGCCTGAAAGGTTGCAAAACCAACAAAGGAAAGAAGAAACTTTGAGTAACAAAGTTGTCAAGCCTGTTATGCTGATTGTTGTCTTTCATGTGTTTCTTTGCAGCACTCAGCAGCCTGTGAGTATGCAGTAAATATCTCTCTCAGTCACACACACACAAGTTATCTGTCTTCTTTTCACTGCCACTCTTCTTTTATTCTTGATTAACTTAAAGCCAATCTTCTTTATGACTCTCTTTCTTAACAACAAGCGCGTATCCATCACCCTGTCAACCTTAAAGAGTCATAAAATGTAAGCTTCTCGGCCTCTCACACATCTATGAGGACGTTCTGCCCCCTCGTGGTCACAGTGTGCATCATCACACAGGTGTTTTCACTTAGTGTGCTTAATTAGAGCTAATTATTTAAACTCCACATGCGCTGAGTTTGTCACCTCATCATGTGTTCCTCATTTGAAATTTCATGACGTGTCTGAACGGTCAGAGAAACACTTTACTTAAGTAAAAGTAATGTGAGTAAATAACAAAATCTAAAGTACGCAAAGTATTATGCAGAATAAACATTATAGCCTGTAACTGCGTTATTATGTAAGCATCACTTTAATGCAGATGGTAACAGCCAGGATAATTTAAACGAGCCTACTTTCTGCTGATTATATTTTATATTAAAAGAATCTACAAATTAATTCAATTAAATTCTATTTGTCACATGTGATCACACAGGTACAATCACAGCTAAATGAAGTAACTGAAGTATATTTCCATCTGAAATGTAGTTAAGTAGAAGCATAAAATGGAAATAATTAAGTATGGAAGCCCTAAGCAGTCATACATTTCATGCATGTTATTGCCTCCGTCTTATAAGAGATTCATTTAATTTGTTTTCTCAAGATCTGAAGTCATTATGTTGAAATAACAAACGTTATCCTGAGAAAACAGGACAATTTTCTCGAGATAATGAAACGTTTCTTTCCCTGAGGACACAAACACATAATTAATACGAGAGCGATGTCAAAGCTGCTGCTGCAATAATGTCAAAATCTCAATAAAACATTAAGTTCTGGAGAAAATCACGTTTTCTCTGCACAACATTTGTTCATTTGACATAATGTAAATAATGTAAACTATATATAATATGGAGTCCACGTTGAACAGCAGACTAACACAGTGTTAGTTAATTAAGCCAAAAACATGACAACATGACTGGGCAGGTAAAGTTCAAAGTTCAGTTGAACTGACGGGAAGGTGAAGCACATTTATCGAGGTAGGACTCAGGAAAAAAGGTGGAAGGAGTCCAAAAAGCAGATCAGCACAGGTGACGGCTGGTGAGGTTGAAATCCTATAAAGGGATCTGGCAGAGAATGAAAGGGACTGCATGGGCCCTGAATACTGTGAGGCTAATGGGGAAGTGGGAACAGGTGTGAGGTGTGGAGGTCATGTGACGGGCAAACACAGGAGTAAACAGCAGGACAGGAGGGCGGAGACGGAGAGTTACTGTATGAAAAGAGAAGAGAGCAGAGAGAGAATGTGGAACTACAAACAGCTCCACACTGTGACAGTTAAAGCACCGCTGAGAGCCAGAGTCATCTAATAACTGGTCAAATGTAACTGAGTACATTTATTCAAGTACTGTAGTGGTCAACCATTTTGAGGTACTTTATTACTTTGAGTTTATTCTTCATACTTCTAATGCACTACATCGCAGAGGGAAATACTTTTTACTTCACTACAATACTACAGCTTTAGTTACTAGTTACTTTAGAGATGAGGCGCTTATAAAATATGTGTTGTTATGATTTTAATTATTTTGATAAACAAAATAAAGCTTTGTGAAGGTGTCACTCTGGGCTCATCATCATCATCATCATCATCATCAATCAATTAATGTGGAAAATCATCATCAGGTTAATACATAATGAAAATAATAACTTGTTGCTCTCTTCCTGAATATACTTACATCCTTGAGTAACAATTTAAATCCAGGACTTTACAGCGTGGTATCAGTACTTTTTGTACTTTTGGGTTCATCCTCTGGAGACCTTCAATGTTTCTGCAAAGTTCATGTTATAAACGTTGAAATATTTCCCTCTGACTGACTTCGACACTACCAGCATTTGAGACACACAACTAAAATATTAAAATTCTTTATTACATGTTGAATAGACGTCTTAAAGTGGATGCACCGAGTATTTAAATATCAATCATATTTGTGATGAATTAGATTTGCACTTTAAACAAAATGACACATTATGTCAAACGTGTTTGATGGTCTGCAACATTACTGTAAATTAACATCACGTGCAAGAACAGACGGCACAATATTCGGATTTATTTAGCAAATAATTAGAGCAATAATTCCTTTGTTACGACATTTTATTTCTCAAACAACATATAGAGTACTTTACACAAAAACCAAGCCGTTATCTGCTTCAAATATTTACATAAAACTTTGTAGAGAGACAGAAAAAAAACATTCTTTGGGTCTGACCGTGCAAAACAATAAATAATGTTCCTGACAGTGCTTTGCATGATGCTTTCAAGACTGCTTTTCTTCAGCAATAATAAAAGCTCAGATTTTAGTTGGCTATACATAAAGCTGCCCTGGTCCACACAGTCATCAGACATGCCTCAGCCTAAGACTAGGCAACGAGACAGGCAGCGACTTTGACTCAGAGTAGGTCAGGTGCACCTCAGCACGTTTGCTACAGTACAGTATGCACTCATTTGTTTTGAGGCTCACTACTCCAATTTTAAGCAAATCGTTGAACCAGGATAGATACAGAAATTAAAAAGTGAGATGTGCAACAGTTTTCAGTGAAAAGCTTAGATTACGTTGAAGAACTGCGGCATCCTCGAGAGATGAAGCACTATACACAGAGAGTTTCCACTCAACGAGGCCTCAAAATGTTTTCAGCGGCGCTCTCGTCACTGAGACACAATGAGCAGGAGCTTGAAGTTGACATCACGAAAGTACAGTCCTCACTCCGTTCATCCCTCAGCAAGGCGACAGACAGTGTGCAGATGTGATCTCCCCCCCCGCCCCCCCCACCCCCCGAGTCCTTCTGCAGGCCGGGTCCAGAATCTGCTCCTCACCTCCCTCTCTCCCTCTTCCCCCGTCCTCTGTTGGCTCAGGTGATAATCTGTGGCTCCCAGGACTGGCTAGCCATCTGGGGGCGACACTGCATGATGATCGGAGGGCCCATCGGGGTCTGACTGTCCAGACAGAGGCCGCTGACCATGTGCTGAAGAGCCGTGCCTTTAGGCTTCCACTTCTGCAGAGACAGAGAGGGAAAAAATGAAGTTCTGTCGGTTAGTTTTAGAGAACGCATCGCTGTCCTCACACAGACTCTGGTTTGTATTATTCTCTGCTCATAAATGATGTGTATCGGCACAGGAGGTTCATGTTAGTAGTGAGTAATGGACTGAGTCAGACCTGGATAACAGTAATCGCATGAATGATTGACTTGCTGAACTCACAGTGGAAAAATGAGACAAACAGCCAGCTGCAGTGTCGAGCGGCCTGCCATCCCACAAGAGCAGAAACCATTTGTTTGAGTGCTGTAGATGGTGGATCGTAACATAGTACATTTACTATATAAGTATACTACAGTGAATGTACAGTAAAGTACACATTTGCAGTACTTGTGCTGTACTTTTCCATTTCATACAGCTTTATTATTCTATCTCACTACATCTCAGAGTGGATTGTTGTACTTTTTATGCCACTATTTAGATACAGTAGCATCATGAAGCATTTTAAAGTTGAATGTATAACTCTGTACAAAGGGTCAGGACAAAAACAGACCATTACGTTTATATTTAGTTATTTAGCTGATGCTTTTATCCAAAGCGACAAGGACGTGTTAGTGCAGCAGTACTGTGACCGTTGTAGAGGGGGACAGATTTATCATGTCCAGCTGTTGGTCGTGTTGTAGAGGAGGTCCTCTCTTCAGGAGGTGTGTGAAGGTAGAGAGGGACGCCCCTGATCTGTAGGAACTGGTAGGACGTTCCACCAACGAGGAACAACAGACGAGAAAAGTCTGGATTGTCCTACAGGTGGCAGAGCCAGGCGTCCATCGTTGGTTGAGTGCGACATATGTCACGCAGAGACTGAAGGGGTGGAACCGACAGATAGGGCTGTTTGTCATCTGCATAGCAGCAGATAATCAGACCCAGAGAGGTGATGTAAAAAGCGAAGAGAACGGGCTCCAGCACCGAGCCCTGGGGCCCCCCTGTGGTGAGATGTGGACGGCTGTCCAAGCCGGGATAAGTTGAAAGAGCTCGCTGTGAGGTCGGATTCAAACCAGGAAAGAGCCGAACCAAAGACTCCCGTGTTTGAAAGAACAGGATGTGATGGCTGACTGTCGAAGGCAGACTTTAAACTTCATAAAAGAAGGATTTACTGCAGGACGGTTGTATTACTTCATTCTACGTGTACCCAATAAGCTATCAGCTGGGAGTATACTGCAGTATAACTAATTTTACTTCCATAACTGTAAATCTTAGAGGAGTCAGTGCATCACCGAAAGGCCACGAAGGCTCATAGTATCAAATCATAGTGTAAAAAATATGATGTATTTCTGTTTTATTGTTGCAATTTCTCCTAATATCTATTTATGACCACCACTAAATCACTTCCACTCCTTCACCTGCTCCTCGTATCACACACATAAGGTTCTGATAAGGGAGACGCATCGACTCTTGCTTACAAACACACGATTGTACCATAATTTCCACTGAGAGTCAACTGGATTTTTTGATTCTCCATAAATCTGTTATTCTTTTCAGCAGAGACCTCCGGGGTCCGGTGCCGGAGCGAGCTCGATGAGAAACCTGACAATGAAGTAAAGAGGGTGAGAGAGTGTGTTCCCCATAAACAGACAGTCTATAAATCACCAGGTATAAGTGGTCCGTCTATTAGCTTGCTGATTAAACAGTTAGAGCTGAACAGCAGATCGCCAGATGGAGGATTATCGAGTCTGGAGGTGAATGAGGGGTTAATCTTAAAATCCCAGAGGAGAGAAAGTCTGTCTGTGTATACGTGTGTGTGTGACATTTACTGTAAACATGTACAGTTGTGTGTGTGTGTGTGTGTGTGTGTGTGTGTGCAAAGAGAGGAAATGAAATGTCAGAGTGAAAACGTCAACAGTTTGGTAGTTTACACGAGCAATGTCAGTGCACGATAAGGATTTCTGCATGCAGATTAAGAAGTTTATACATCTGTAATGAAGTTGCTGATAGCCAACATTTGGAGCCAGTTCTTTTGTCATGAAATATGGCAAACTTGTGCCAAAGAGCCTCCAAGTGTTTCATTAAATATATTTGTACTGGACAAGCCTTTAAAAGCAGCATTGGATGTAATCGCTCCAGTGAGATCCAAACAAATGAAATTCCTGCAGGATTAAATTAAGATTTTCTACATTAAAAAAAAGAACATTTCAATAAACTTTTAATGCTGAGAAAATAAAATGTTGCAGGCTGTTTTCATGAAGCAGTGAGCGGGGAAAAGCCTCTGTCAGCTCGGTGATGGATGATATGAACAATGTGTACATATCACTCTAATCTGCGTTTCATATTTACAATTTCTTAATAAAAAAGGTGCCACTATCACTTGTTGCTCCAAGAGTTAATCACTTCAGTCTTCTTTCATTTAGAGAGCAAAATCAAAAACACGAGGACGGTTTTCCTTTCCAGGGGATTAAACACTCGGGACAAAGAGGCCAAATGTCTCCCACAGCCAAATTCAGTTGCTTGTTGACGGGCAGGCTCCCAAAGAACTCTCAAAGGATTTCAATAGGCCTGCAAAAGATGAGAGGATGACCTGGCAAAAGCCCCACACACTCACACACATGGTTTGAGTTACTCCCCCTTTTTTTAATGTCATAAATCAACCATAGCCAGCGTGGATCCACGTGGGATATGAATGTTCGACATTCACGAAGGGGAGGTCGAGGAAGGAACAGGGTGGGGTCTGAAGTTATGAGAGCGCTTGTTCTACTGCATCGATAAAGTCAAGTCTTCCTGCTCGGTGCAGTAAAGGCCGCTCAGATCGTCTGAGCCTCCTGGCAGCATCAGCAGGCGTCGGCCTGCTTAGCATCTGTCCTGGAAGCAGCTCTTATCACCACATTGTTCACGTCTGAGTTCAGCACTGTGAGTGGCACATGAAGGATGAATGGGATAGCCATTTGGAAAAACTAAGACCTACTGTTAAAATGACTGACAGTCGATGATTAAAGCAAATTCCAGCCTCTTCTGTTAACCCGTAGTTAACACGAGAACTTCACAGAAGATGTTTGTAAAATAAATTAAATGTATTTTGAGACCAGAGTTTGAAAGGCTAACAGTTTCTTCTTACCTGTCTGGGCTCTTTTGCATTGCAGGGCTCCATCTTGACCTTTGACCCTGCCGTGAAGGCTGAAATGGCCAGGCAGAGGTCCTGCTGTCGGATCAGTGGCTCTATTAGTTCCCATCTCTGAAACAAATACATGCTCGGGTTCATTTTCAGAGGTTTCCTTCACAACACTCTCAAACTCAGATTTCCAGCAATGTGCTACTAAGAAAAGGTCACAAACTATTATGTTTCTGTGTAACCCATTTAAAGAGACGCACTCTGAACCCGTCCGGGTTTATTCTAAGTTCTTCTTGCGTGCTTTAATCTGGACCGCAGGCTTCAGGCTACAAACATCTCAGGCCCAGCAGACTCGGCTTGCATCATGATTAATATAATGGGATGAAATCATAACAGTGACTAATGCTGGCTGAGGTGAGTAAACTTAAATGAAAGTTTGGGCTGTAGTTCGTCATGCGATAGTTGATAACGTGTGTTTATCAGCTCTGTAACCAGGCAACAGAGGGACATGTGTTTTAATTCAGGCTACAGAGCAGAAGACTGAAGGATCCTGGCATTAACCTGTTGATGAAAAATGTCTATTTTCCAGAAGAAATGGTTTAAAAATGAAGGCATGTCATCATACTTAATGAAGCTGTGAGTGCATGTTTACTGGATGAAGTCATTTGGTGCCTCCTTTATTCTCCGATCAGCAGATTCATCGTTAACATGCTCAGAGTCATCAGGTCAAGTTCTTGCACTCATATTTTCTGGCAATGATTCAGACTGTAACCGTCTGAACCAGAATCTCCCTCTAGTGGCAGAGTTCTGACCTGCGACTGCGGCCTGTTGGCGCCGATGCCCCTGCACTCTGCCAGGCCGAGGGTGTCCGTCCCACGGGTCTCCAGACACAAACCGCCTTGTTTCAGCACACTGGACACCGCTTCCTGCTCCGGGACCCTGAGGGAAACATTGACAACGTGGAGAAAAGCCAATGAAAGGTCTTGTTACGACAATAAAGAACAGATGGGTTGAACTGACTGTTCACCCCTTGTTGAGTAATTCGAATCGCACCGCAAGTAATGCGCCCTATTACAACACAGGCTTATAAAAATATACAATTACAATCTGAGAAGCCACAGTTATTTGGACGCATGACAACAACGGATGCAGCCAGAGAGAGTGAAACGAGCCGGTGGGATACTCACTGATAACCCACCCACAGAGGTTCCCATCCAAATCAGATATATTTAGATATTCTGAACTTCATGACACCCAGAGGACTTGCAAGATGATTTCTGATTTAAATGCTTGGGAAGAAGAAACAACTGCATGTCTGCCTCCTCAAATAATCAGTCAGTAGAGACAAAACATTTGTTGTTGAGTGTTGCATAACAGACGGCAAAGAATAAATATGAATAATTTTAGATAGCTGCAAACATATCGTATATCTGCACTCAGCGTCTGACCTTCACTGTGCAGTTTCTCTGTGTATGTGTGAGCAGGGCGACCAGCTTTTAAAGCGTTTAAGCGTTGTCACACAGCGTGAGTTAACCTGGAATATGATCGACAGTGACAGCAGCTCAGTTTGAGTTTGTGTCGTACCTCAGCTCAGGATAGACGTTCTCCATGAACCAGCGGAAAGGTTTGCAGTTCAGCTTCCGTCGCAGTGTCAGGCGGTCTGCGATGCTGTAAACGTGACACGTGAGGATGCAGAGACAGACAGACAGAGAGAGAGAGAGAGAGAGATCAGGTAGAGAGGAGAAGGATGGAGAGAGGAGAATGTGAGACACAGTAAGAGACGAGGAGGAGAAAAATAAGCATCCTGCTGATCTAGAACTCAGCTGACTCAACTCATGAGGATCGAAGCCTTTTCTGCTGACTGCAGAGGGAGACTTCTGTTGTTATCCACAGCCAGCTGAGCCAGCTGAGCCATTGTGGTTTTGTTAGCTAGTTATCAATCGAGCAGCGCTGCTAATCGGTTTGTCATTTCAGTAATGTGTCAAGTAAAAAGTCTTTCTCTGGCTGCAGACAGTAAAGTGAATATCTTCTGGATGGGTGACGTAACCTTGAGCTCTGTGAAGTGTTTTCACAACAGCAGGTCAGCTATTAATACATGCATAATGGAAATGAATGTTACTTGCAGCACTAGACACAAATGTCCTTAAAAAAGTGCACAATAATAAATACAGAGATCTTGCTTGCTCGCTCTGAATTATGAGCACGGTTAGACAGACGGTTTCCACACTGACTGCCTGAGTGAATGTGTATGAAACATGATATCTGAGATAAGCAATAAAAACAGTGAGGAGAGGCATCTATAAGCTGTGTGTGAGCTGCTGTCTGTGCTGCGTGACGAGAGGAGAGTGTGACAGTATAACAGACAAACCTGCCAAAGGCCTTGCCCTGGGCTGACGGCCTCGCAGAGTAGTAGTACTGTTTATACTCGTCCATCCACACCTCAGCGGCCCGCCGGGTGTTCCTGCATGGACACAGACACAACACCTGCTCAGACACAGTAATGACAGAGCTGCTGGCATTCCTGCAGGCGACTCTAATGACAGTGTGACGCCTCCAGACGCCAAAAAAACCAACAAAACACAACATCTCCATCAGGAATCTCAGCCTCTTAAAAGTCAAGGTGTACCTGCAAGTGAAGACAGACGAGACAGCAGACATTTAAACAAATCTACAGTGGTATTTAAAGTGTGAGTTGATCTGTGTGATGCATACTATTGGCGCATCTTGTCTGTGTTTGCAAGAAAACATACAGCACAGCATAAAGCCTCCAATCCAGCATTTTTTATATTATAACTGCATCGTTTGGACGAGCTCAAACGCTCAGTGTAACTTTATTTGCTCTGCATTTCAATGTGGTTACTTACTAAATTAAAGCACTCAAATCGACGTGTGAGAAACGCTCGGGTGGTGGCACAGGCTGACACAGATTTCATGTGCACGGTAATGACAGGTTTGATTGCATACTAACGGCAAACCGTAAGTTACAACTTCAAAGCAACTGCAGTAAAACTAGGCCAAAGATTATGTAATTATTACTCAGTTTTTCTTGATGAATCATATTGTTTCCTTGCAGACTAGCAGAAAATGTCTAGACCAAAGGCGTTGGAAATCTTTAGTCCATGTAGAGAAAGCTGGATTTGTCATTATCTGCATTTATCCTGGGCACTAGCTGCTTAAAATGAGGACTGAGTGCTTCAGTGTCATTACATTAGAAGACGTCTGGGACGTCACCGCATGTTCTGCAGACTCTTACTCATCTGTAACTGAGTCAAACTGTGTGAAGTTTGCTCGGTGAAGCACTGACGGACGCTTTTCTAACTCACTTAATGTAGGTGAGAGCGTTGCCTTCTGGGAAGTCGTACGGGTGTCGTTTCCTGAACACGTGACCGACGCGGCTGCAGGGGAGAATCTCCAGGCTTCCTCCGCACATCCACACCCGGAAGGAAAGCTCTGCAGGAGGACAGACAGGGGAGTGTGAAGGCATGCAGTGTGTCTGCATCGTCAACACATCGGCATGCCGATGTATGTTCACTTTTATGCACAGATGGCCGTACGCTGTAAATCAGCACTATGGAAGCTGTTGCAGTGGATCATTTAATGCTCTGCTGCAAATTTCAAGGACACAATTGGCATTTCAGAGAGCGGGCCGCCGCTGCTGCTGCTCGCCTGCAGCTGTCTCAGACTTAATACGTGAAATTAAGACATCACAATGTCCAGCTTCATTGCTTGAATTTCATTTTTTTATTGGTATCTGGAGGGATAAACATTATTCTTCATGTGCATATTGATCCAAGTGAACACAGGACTCCATATTTATTTACAGTAAGTGGAATCCTTCATCGATTTTGCTCTTAAAATCAGTGACTTGTGGGATGTTTAGGGTCAGAGTAAGCGTATAATCCTTTTGGAAACCTCGAGGAAAGTCTACACGTGGACTTCTTTGAATAAATTACAAGAAGATAGAAGATTTGTGTTGAATAATTGCAGTTTGTAGAGTAAAGCTTTGTTTTGTGTGCTTATTTAAAGACGAATGTCTTCATCCGTGAGCTCACCAAAGTTCTCCCCTCCCCAGATGTCCATGTGGGTGTCATACTGGCCCAGGTGGTTGAACCAGCTCTTGTCCATGACAAATATCCCACCAGCGATGACGGGAGTCCTGCAGAGTACGGAGGAAAGGAGTCAGACTTTTTACACTTACTGTAACTCACACTCTGATTTGGAGAGACTTAGTAATGTGGGACAGATCTACAATCTCACAAAGTTTGCCAACACCTTGCAGGTCTGCATTCACATGCAGATGTCTGTTTCTAGTGCTTACACTAATGTGGCCCAGCAGCTGATTTTAGGCCTGATGGCCTCCGAGCAGGTTAATCCTGCAAACTAGTTTATTCTGAGACATCACAAATCTTCCTACATGACAGAAAATATGACGAGGACGTCAGATATTGTTACACAACACGTAATCCTATCACTAACTTCAGTGTGAGCGCTGCAGACACACCTGATTGGCTGTGTGGGGTCGCTCCTCGCCATTTTCTGCTCGATGGGAATCTGCTCCCATTTGAAGTGGAGACTCCAGTCAAACCCTGAAGAGAGAAGTGAAGGGGAGGAACGGCAGCAGCACAAAAAGATTCAATTTACAACCACGCTGTCTAGACCTCAGCGGCCAGGAGGAGAGATAAGAGCAGGCTGCAGATTTCAGATGAACTCACTCGCATGAAGTCCCTAAAATTTAAAGCGTCAGAGAGAAAACTTTGTTTTTCTTCACAAACTTTACTTCCAGATTAACTGTAAGCCGTTTAGGGATTTCTATCATCTGGACGGGCTTTTCCTCGACTGCAGCTGTGCGTTGTCAGCTGTTGCTGTGCGTGATGTGTGTGCGGTGTCCTCACCTCCTCTCAAGTCTGCGGAGGCAGCCAAGTAGGCGAAGTTATCCAGGCTGATGACGTCGATGATGGGGCTGACCACTCGTGTATGATCCTGCACGGGAGGAAGGAGGACAGACTTAGACATGATGGAACATTTGAATATTTATATGTTGTTTTTAAACATGTTTGTTTAATATAAAGGTGACGCGGGGAGTCACATTTATCAGCTTCATGATGTGAATCAGACTGACGGTTAAGCAGCTCAATGGCCGTTTGTTTCTGGATAATTAGGACGGGAATGTAAAGCTCTTTTTAATGACAGATGAATTACAGATTAAGGATTTCTAGCACCGCTCTAATTAGCACCGAGGTGATGGAGCAGGGGCGTAAATCTGAAGAGATCAAACCTCCATCTACCAAGAGAAATGCTGTAACAACACCGACACGATGTCAGGAAACTTAATTATGAATCAGTGCACCTCTTATGAAACACCTGTAACATCTGGAAGGAGTGTTTAAACAGAACATGAATGAGTTCATCTGTTTATGCTTCATGAGGAGTTAGTTGTTTATATCAGCTATAAAAGTGTATTATAAATCAGTAATTAAGGGTTTTATATTCTGCTTGTAGATGCTTAAAATCAAAAGTTACAGAACTGTTTATCTGAACAGAACTGTATGAGCTTTAAGGATGAAGGCCAGAAACTGAAATCTGTTTGAAGTTTTGATTTATATCAGATAAACCAACAACCCAAAATTTCAGAAATCTGCCGACACAAATTGTAACATCACGTTGAGCCGAGTCCTGCAGCTGTCTCTGAGTCTGATGTAGCGATGGCATGTTCGTAACTCTGACCTCGTCCAGAGATTAAAAAAGGCGCCTGAAGCTCGCAACATCTTTATCGAACGTGTTTCTTCTCAGATCACATAAAAGCTCAGCAGAGTAATTAAGTTTTCTTTGTGCGTGCCAAAGAAATGAATCAATATATTTGGCTGTAATTAATATTACAGATCAGATTTTGCTCTGGAGGCAACGACGTCTCCTACTGGAACATTTAATGATACAGAAACAGCTCGCCTCCCTCTGGAGTTGTGTTAGCTGTTACTTTGTGTTATCTGCTGCTCGGATTGTGGACGTGTCCTCCTTCTTTCCACAGTTCATCGTGAATTCATGACGAATAAACTCCGAATCGTTAAACTGCCTCCTGCTGGAGGAGCAACGTGAACCGCGAAGTAAACACAGCGGAGAACTGTTGACTGCTGATAGCGTGTTTGTGTCTGCATCTGTCTGTGAAAGTGTGTCTGTGCCAACACTGCTGTTTGCCCATGAGGCATCTCTATATGTGTGTGTGTAGCTGTGCAGCTTAACATGAGGACAGTCTAAATGACTGTTTCCAATTAGAGCCTTCTCCTTCTCTTTGCTCAGGGACTGAACCCCTCGTGAACTTTGTGTTGCTGCATCAAAGCGTGCGGGGGAGGAGCGAGTGTGAAATGCCACTCTGCCAGAGAGCAATTTGGAAAGTGATGCTCTCAACAGCTTTAAGCAATAGACATTTACTGGGCTTTTAATGAGCCTCTGTGATGTGGCGACGCATGAAGAGGCTGATGGATGTCACCGCTGATCTCTCAATATCTCTGCCCTCTTTTGTTCTCTCTCCCTCACGCTGCTTTGATTCTGCCACTTACATCTGGCTGCTTTGGATGCAGCTGATGAAGGATTTTAAGGTCGCCCTTGTGTGTTTCAACTTTAGGGAAAAGGGAAGTGACTTACATGAAGTAAGAAAAAAGCAAAGCAGGAACAGAGAGTTGAAACATGACCTGCACGATCGGGTAAAAAGCTGAGCAACGTGCTCGTGCTCGTGAATTTCACAGTTTTGCCACTTGACGTGTGGAGATCTCTGTTCAGCCGCTTCATGCTCAGTCAGTCTGTGACACCAACAGAGGACACATTGTGCAGACTGGACTCATGTTCTCTACTGTACACGCTCATCACTCACACACCGTGAAACAGATTGATACACGGCTGAAGTTAAATCAACACAATAAATCATACATGTGGCAGATTTGCATTGATAACTGACACATTTAGATATTTATTGGCATTAGCAGCACTGCAGTTACTTAAAATAAATACATTTTATTGTACTGACACAATATAAGCTCATAAATATGATTTGCTTTAGATAAACTCACCAAACTGTGAATAAAGTAGTTAAATTGATCTCCACCTTGACCAGACATAAGATTAGATCTCTGCTTTATACTTTAATGCATCATTAATAATAATAATTTAAACATGACGACGCTCGCTCACTCTCATTCACCGCCTGCGTCTCCAGACCAACGCTCCCTCAAATCAAATCTTCGTGTTTCTATTCTGCAGCTTAAATTTGAGTCAGACTCAGATTCAGAAGCTGCTTCATGAAATAAACAGAGCCGGTAGAGTATGAAGAGTCTCAGGCTGACTGTCGCCACTCCCGATAAACGGTTCCTGATCATCTGCAAAGATAAATATCACGGAGCAGAAGGACTGCGGGATGATTAACAGGACAGGAGAGAAGAAAAAAATGATTTCTGCTCCACAAAGTAGCAGAAATATCTGCTTGTTTTCTTCTTCGGGACTCTAAAATGATTCTAATGAAACTAAACAAATCAGTTTAATCCATAAGATCACAAGCTGGGCCTGCTGCATTAGTTATGGTCGATGGAGAAAAGAAAAAGGGGGAAGAGGGCGATCACATAACCAGTGCTGACAAGTTATTAGCTACTTATTCAGCGAATAAATGTTGCAGAATTTCTCCAGCACGTTAAAATGATTATTCACGGCCTAAAAAAAGTAATTACTGTGGAGACATAAAGTCACCCAAGAGGTATGAAATGTCACCCTCACCGGAGGGAGCACAGTGAACTCAGATCTCTAATCCTCCAGCATCTGTGAGCTCATTCACACGACTTCAGTGCTAATTCAATTCGAGCACTTTCAATTTCTGCTCTAAAATTTCAAATGAAAACTGTCATTATGTTTCTTTAAAGAACAGACTGAACACTGATCCTTCGTCTTTCATCCGCAGTCGTGGACTAATGAATCCGGCGCTGGGTGCAGCCGGTCCAAGGCGCTGCTGAATTATCGCCGAGCCCGGCGCTCTCATGAATGCTGGACTAAAAGATTGTAATGCAAGCTGGATGAGTCACAGCTGCCCAGAGCCAAGGATGAGTGTACGGAAACACAAACACGATGTGCACACACTCGCAGTGTGTGTGTGTGCGTGTGTGTGTGTGGACAGCCTTTGAATAAAACATGGAGGGGGTTTTCGTACGGCAGAGTCTGAATGTGTGGACTGAATAGGAGTTTGTTGAATGAGTGTTTTGGTTCGGGCTGTTGTCTGCTGTACCTTCCGAACACACTGCGGACGTCTGGCCTTCAGCAAACAGCTACTTACTCTTTACTGTGCTGTAGATAAAATCTGTCTTCACAGGAAAAGACTCAGTCCAAAACTAACCAGCACCTCTGAATCTCTCTAACACCTCAACTCTTTTTTTGCACCAAACCTGAAATATAACACACTTTGGGGGCAAGAAATAGTACAACACGTAGGCCTGTAAAATGGCATATTTTTGCACCAGGTTTTATGCAGATGAAACAGCTGAGATGTGTTAATTAGTGAGCTTTAGTGAGGCGTTCACAGTTTAGATATTACCCGCTGAGAAGCAAAGAAGAGCTACATCATCGAACTCTTTGCAAGAGAGCGAATAAACGTATTTCCCACGACGTCAGACTGTTCTTTTGATTAAATGTTGTGTCTAGTGTTGCATGTGCATCGAGGAGAAACGGATAAGAGCAGATAAGAGCTGTCTCGTGAATAAATATTATGAATCGAGACAGTTTTGACAGACGCAGCGATTCCTTAAAAAAACGAGGGAGTGCATGAAGAAAGGAGGCTCAGCCTGAGTGTCAGGCTTTAGCACGAGAGAAGCAATTACTGAGAAAAATATGAACTCCAACAGCTCTTGCTGCAGAGTCATTTGGGGAGGGACTGCTTTGTGTGTGTGGTGGGGGATGGCAGCAGATTTTGGGGGGAGCAGCTGTGCCGGTTAGAGCTCAGTCGCAGGTTAGTAATGTCAGGAGAGGAGCCAGCAAACAGCCCATTACTCATTAGTGAGCGGGATGAAGGCCTCGTTCCAGAGCTGCATCTCTTTATCAAAATACCAGACACTCGTGTCTCGGTCGGCGCACACACTCGTCCCTGCAGACGCTTACGTGTCGCTAAGTCACATGTTTACACGCTGTGCAGCTCTGCTTGCATAAATTTGTGAAATTGATACAGAAAAGCAGAGTGAGGGCTCACGGCCAGCACGCCCGCGAAGGGTTCACATGAAAATACCAAGTGAAATTAAAAAGTGCCCTCAGATAATGAAGAGAGGCTGGTTTTACATTTCATCCTGTTCACGCTCTGAATTGTGAAACATTCATGTGTGGCTGTGATGGCGGTGTCTTCGGTGTCTTCCCTCCCGGTGGGCCGCATAATTTAATTTGCAGGATGCGGGTGAATGGGGAGAATCTTCCCACTGCGTCAGAGAAAGACTGTTTTTGATCTGAAGCTCAGCGTGCAGCCCGAAGCGAGAGCAAACACTGTCACCGCGCCACAACTACTAACCGCTGCGGCAACACACAACAGGCTGACAGAGTCAAGTGGAAAACTGATTGGTCGGGAAAATGGCACCATTTCTTTCCAGCGGTGGCAAAGTGGAGTGTGACATCTGGTAATATTTGACTTAAATCTTAGCTGAACAAATTGAGTGTTTATTTAAGTGTATGCGATGCCAAAGCATTACATCACAGCCAATAAAACGTCCCCTGAAGCGTTACATCACGGGCAGAAGAAGAAACGTTCCACCTTAAAAATACACACTCTCGTGTGTGTGTGTGTGTGAAAGCTGCATGTATTAAGTGTCTAATTGGAGAGTGTGAATGACGGCAGGCTGTGAGCCGCGGGGTCCGTACCTCCTTGACTCTCTGGATCATCGGCTGCAGCCAATCAGTGTTGACCTCGCAGTGGCTGTCCAAGAAGGTCAAGATGGCAGCAGAGGCCGTGTTGGCTCCTCGCACACGTGATCGGATCAGACCTGGACGGGAACACACAGAAGAAACGACACTGAGGAGAATATTCTGATCATTTCATTAAACTGAACGCCGCTTCACGTCGAGCAGAGATGTCTCTGAGACAAAGGGACAGCTGGCATTCAGCTAAAGAGGCACTCCACTGGTTTAACATGTATTTATCACAGTGACTGCGAACAGCCGTCATATCTGCTGTGGCTCTGTAGGAAAACGTGCAAACAAAATAACTGAACGTTTGAGGAATTACAGTTTGTTAACACTTCCCGTGTTGGCGACATTTTCTCAATTCATGCCCATTAATTTCATTTTGCCGCCATTTCACTATATGAGGAATCAAGGGTCAAATCAAATGCTTCAGTTCAAAGTCCTTTATAAGCAACTGACAAGACAGATTATTAAAAAAAAAGATTCAGAAACAATTCACAGCAAAACTACCAAAAAAAGTTCATGTCACCAGAAAATACCAAACCTTGCGCTTCAGCACGTTCTCACACACGGCGTCATCATCTCATGGTTATTTATCACATTTGGCCACTGCAGAATGCATTATGCATAATAACTGAAACGTTTCCAATATTATCTATTAAAGCCTGTTTAATGAATGCGGTATTAATATTCTTTGCATTTAGTTGATGATGAGGCGTTTCATCTCATCTCAGCCCGGACTGCGTACGAGTGGTCCAAAGTGTTGCAGCTGATCTATTGACAGAGTCCTGTAAAAGGTCTCATGTGACGCCGATGTGGATTTCTTTACAGCGACTCCTCGTCAGAGTTAAATTCAAGATACTGGAGATTATTTATCGAGCTGTGCGTGGTCAGGCGCCTGCATGCATTAGAGATCATCTCTCTGCTTTAAGACCTCAGGTCTGTTTGAGATCCACCTGATTACAGACGCTTTTGTGTCACTGTACATTTCTTCTTATTATTACTACTCTTCTTAAATCTGCTGCCTTATTCTGTCTTTATTCTGTCGACAGATCATCAGTATCATGTCAGCTGTTTCACTCTGTCTTTACAGTCTGTGTGACGACTCATGAACTAACTACTAAGATGATTTTTGTGTCTAAACCTGAAGCACAGCGGTGTGAAACCTCAACCCATACGCTGCTGAGCAGACCGACCAAATGAAGCGTGAGGCGTCTTCATTTCGCTCCAAGCAAACGATGACAAGATTCAAAGATTCGGATCTGATGCTTCGATTCACGTTCATAAACAAACACACTGTGAGCTGACATTGTTTGAATGAGCTCATCTCCGGCATGGAGGCTGCAAACTGAGAACAGAAATCCTTCATTACAAGCTGAGTTTAGAGTTTAAAGACACGGGCACGCATCAGGCCGGGAGGTCTGATGAAAGGTCTGATGTGTCTCACTACGTCGGCCTCTGCTGCATCGATTCTTTTACAGCGAGCGGACAGGTGTGAACTTGTTGCTGCAGAACTACAGCTGCCGCAGAAGTGAGCAGAGTTTTTCCAGATGGCCGTGTTGCATTCTGGTCTACCGAGGCGCCTGTTGACAGAAACATTAGTCTCGCTGCCTCGACACGGTTTTAAGAGTGAATATCACAGAACGGCCTCACAGCATCGTTTGTTTTTTAGATTGTTCTGTCGTCAAACTCCATTTTAAAAAAAGTCTTTGCATGAAAAATATATGAAAGTTACATCTCCAGTTTTATTATCAGTGTTTAAGTTTTGAACAATTTGAAGCCCTTTGCTCGACAAATAATTGCTTTTTTCTTTGTTTCTGGGAAAGAACAGCTCCTTTGTTAATTGGATTAGTCTGAAGTAAACACCAGAATGTGCCTCGCTCGCTGCCTGAGCAAACTGCTTTAAATTGCTTGTTAAAACGTGTTCATTCATTTGAATATGAGAATCAAATCTATTTTTAAAGGAGAGAGTCGCTACAGGCCGCGGGAGGAGCGGCAATGAAGACGTCTTTCTTCATCAACAGTGCAATCGCTGTAATTTGCATTTACCACAGAGAAGTGTGGAGGAGGTTAATTGTATTTTCTTTCTGCATCATCTACAGTTAATTAAAAGGATCTCATCATCATCTGAAGAGTTTCATTGTGAAGCCAAAGTTCATTAAAACTTGTGAAACTGTCTCTGAGTGATCTTTGTTTTAATCAGCACAAAAAGGAGCTCACATGATTTATCTGTATTTATTTCTCCGTATTAAAGGTGACGCTCGATGAGGAGGTCGAGTTTCATTCATTTCATCCTCATTAGGAGGATTACAGCTGCTTCTGCTTCTGCTAAAGAGAAATGTGAGTCACAGCGGAGGACGACTGTCATCTTCCAGTATAATACTAACACTAAATATGTGTTTTAATGCTTTAATTTGCTGCTTTTGCTTCCTGTGTTTAATATTATTTATCTTTTTTAACTTCAGTATTAACTCGATGGTTTAAATTAATATGATATTGTTCATTTGCAGTGATGACCTCAGGCAGGTTTGACTTGTTAAAGATTCAGACTGTTCTCTGTGTCTTCATGAGCACTAATGATTGTTACCAAACAGAAGATTTGGAGACTATTTTAAGCTCGTGCACCTCGGATGCCAGCTCGGAAACGGCTGCGTGCTCGTCTCGTGTCAGCATGTGGTCTGTAAAGCCCAAACAGAGCCTTTCTTCTGCAGCAACACAAGCGGCGACCTGAGTTAAGAGGGATTACTGTTAGACATCCGAACTAATCTGCCGCTTCTTCTCTGGGCTTTGGGTTTGGCTCACCGTTCTTGTTTTGCAGACTCAGGATTTAATCTAATTCAGTTCAGGATGCTGCGAGCGAGGACTCAAACAATGCTGTCATGTTTTTATCTCTGTTTTCTTAAAGTTTGTGTGTCTGATTTTATGTCAGACGTGTTAGTGCAGCAGGAAGTACTGTGGTAGAGGACAGATGTGTCATGTCCAGCTGTTGGTGTTGTAGAGGAGGTCCTCTCTGAAGAGCTGGAGGTCTTCAGGAGGTTTGTCGCCGCTGATCTGTAGGAACTGGTAGGACGTTCCACCAACAGACAGAAAAGTTTGGCCCGTCCTGAGTGTCCGGATGGCAGAGCCAACCTGTATGAGGACTACTTTGTAGTCAGCGTCAGAGATTTGAGTTTAACGTGGCCACGTTCTGGATCTTCTGAAAGGGTTTCACTGTGCAGGCTGGGAGGCGTTAGAGATGAACACAGCCTGTATCAGGAGCTGGGGAGCACGTTGAGTCAGGTACGGTTTTACTGATGTTGGGAAGTGCAAAGGTTAGCCGATCACGACTCCTACATTTCTCACTACACTGGTACGGAGAGATAGGGAGCCGGTTTTGATGTTGGTATCACGGCAGCAGTTCATTTTATGAAAGGATGTCAAACACTTACTGCTTTTGTCTCTGTAAATTTAATATTTGGAGATTTTGCTCAGACAGAATGAGTCACTGAAGACGTGAGGGATGAAATGAATCATGAAAATGATGAATGGAGAGTTTTCTCTGTGAATTGTGTCTTTTTTTGGTCTATTTATAATTTAAGTAAATTTTTCTTATTATTTTTAAATGTGATCTTAATTGATTCTTTTCTTTATGTCAAGCAGTCTGTCTGATAATATTGTCTTAAGATGCTCTCATGGCTTCGTTGTCTGCAGCACCTTCACACCCCGTGAAGCCTCTCTGTCTCCCCCGTCTCCCCCACACGTCCCGCCACACTCACCCTCTCTCCTGCCGTTCCTCAGGCAGCGCACTTTGGGGATCTCAGACAGCAGCTGGCAGTCCTCAGCTGAAGGAAGAGAGCAGAAGAGATGGCATGTTATGTCGGAGGCAAGAACACACACTGAGAAAAAACACACTTCCTCATCACAAACCCGCAAACACACACACACGGCCACACACACGGGGATTCAGAGCACACGGGGAGATGGTTACACACCACTTAGGCCGCAGTGTAATGATGTGACTCAAACAACGTCCACCAGTGCTCCATCACATCGCTGCAAAGACTCGTGTAAACACACGAAGCACAGAGTGACTGAGCGCTCAAACAAAGGAGCTTCACTTCACTTGATAATTACATTCAAAATCCTTTTTGTGACAAACACACGCAGCCAGCAGCTCGTTCCTGTCATCCACTCCTCGTTCCTGCACGAGCGGCCTCTGGCACAGACTTCGTGATGACACATATGGACGGACACCATTACAAACAACATACAAACACACTCGTGCACAAGAGGATTAGCTTCAGCAGCAGAGAGTGAGTAAAAAAACAGTGTGTGTGTGTGTGTGTGTGAATCGAGCAGAGCGCCTCCACGGCGGCGACGCAGCCGCACGCCGACAGAAACAAGCATGACAAGTTGTAATCCTCCTTGATTAAATTTGTTGTGTACAAACCTGTTTGCTTGCATTTAAGCTCTCCATTCGCAGGGGAGGTGTGTGTGTGTGTGTGTGTGTGTGTGTGTGTGTGTGTGTGTGTGTGTGTGTGTGTGTGTGTGCAGTGCTTTAGTGTTGCTCATAAGAAGGTGACAGCTGGTGTGTGTGTGTGTGTAAAGAGGATGGGGGCTTTAACCGCTCAGGGAAGAAGAGCAGAAAGTCAGAGATCACACCCACCGAGCAGATGTTGTATACTTTCAGCCAGATTGTGTGTGTGTGTGTGTGTGTGTGTGTGTGTGTGTGTGTGTGTGTGTGTACTTCTACTAACCGTGAATATGAAGGATGTTCACACAGGAAGAGAAATTACTAACTTTAAATGCCGGACTACAAAAATGTGCACATTTGAGCCACTTGTCAGCAGTCTGAGTTCTTCAGGGAACATTTTTGAGGTTCTTCGAGGAACTGGATGAATAAAAATCCCGTTTGGAACTTTGGAACAAACGTTCTGTGAACCTGAAGAACCCGAGGGCTTCAACTAACGGCTGACATGCTGAATCCAACGTGGCTGTGTGTAAAAATGAATGTTGTGGTGCCGACATGGCGGCCGTGTTGGCTGCCCTGCCTCTAAAAATCAGGTGTGGCGTCATTTTCCTGGATGGACGTCTGTAACGACGTGTCAATCAAAGTGACCACGCTCTTAATCCTGCACGACTTCAAAGGTCAAAGGTCAAAGGTTGGAGGTTCCCCTGTGGCATCACCGTGAAGAACCACCTTTATTTTGAAAGGCGCGGACAGACGCAGTAATAAAACCATGACAGGAATCGACTCCTCCTTCTAATTACTGATCCGAGTTTGTGAGATAATTTGTGCCACATCGTGCATGATTTCACATTCATCTCTCGAACGCCACCTGACAAAACACTTAACAACAGCTCGTAGTGTGTCCACACTGTTGGAGTCACATGCTGCCGCCTGGACTCGCAGTAAAGATCACTGTCCTCGACTGAAGGCGGTGTCCTTATGATTAAGGCCAGCCTTAATAGGATTACACTGACATTCCCCACCGCCTCTGCAGACACTCTGCCAGGTGGCATCTACTGAACAACCAGCTTTTATCCTGTTATTATTATTACGGACATGATATTAATATTACTGATATTATATCACACATAAAAACAGATAAAGAAGTGTCAGACTGCAGAACATGATCAAATAAAATATTTCAGTGAGATTTTTTTAATTTGATGGTCTGTAACTGTTGAAGTGTTGCTGTGCCAGTATTACATCCAGATGGTAAAATCAATGATTTCATTCAAAAACAAACCAATGAAACAAAATGAAATAAGTTTGTGCACTGTTAAAAATAAAAGTTTGAGTTTGAACCGGAGGTGGTTCTTCATGGTGAAGCCCTTTTTACTTTATTAAGTTCTTTATAAAAACTTTTTATTCAGCAGCCACGAGTTCAAGCTGCTAAAATAAATAAATAAATACTAAAAGAAGAAATATGAATAAATTAATTCAAATATCCAAATTCAAATAAACTATATTTACCAAAAAACAGAAAACTAAATAAAAAGTTCTGTTTGTTTTTTGGTTGTTTGTATTTTACAGTTCATATTTACTTCAGGGTCACAAACAGCGTTCAGACTGTCTGTTGGTTTTTATTGCGTTCAGATCACAGTGAGGGTCGACTTCAGTTCAGGAGTCTCGAAAAATAAAACTATATATCTTATGGATACAAAGTTTTTCCAGAGAACAGGAAGCAGTTTTTCTGTGAGTGTGTGGGAATCCATAAAAGCTTAATATTTGATCTCAGCTGTTTTACTCTGCGTCTTTATACACAAATTTATTGACGAGTTCTGTGACTTAAAGATGACGGAGAATGTTTGACTTGTCGGCCCGACTCTGCCAAAATCATTTGCAAATACAAACGACTTCTTTTTTTTTACGTCTCTGCCAGATCAAATAAAACATGAGCTCGCAGATTCGTCTGCTTCCCAGGCCTGTGATTTGGAAGCTGTGACGAACTGATTGACTGTGTAAACGTCTATAAACAAAGTCTATGAAGAAAGTTAGAAAAGCTCAGATAGCACCCTGAGAGTTTGGAGAAGCACCTCGCTGTGCGATCTCAAAGAAAATAATCCATGTGCGTTTAACATCATGTAGCGACTTGGGGATTTAGGGAAGCTCCTGCCTTTCAAGCACAACTCAAACAGCACTTCTGTTTTACTCTCTTCACCGGGACTTCAGAAAAGCAACATTAGAGAGTGGCTGCTCAGGGAGGCCACAGAGGAGAGCTCCAGGAAACAAAATAGCCGGCTAATGGGCGGCTTATTGGTTCACAGTCTAAACTAAGAGCCACAAACTGGAAGCGAGGTGTGTTTGCAGCGGGATATCACGTGATAATTAATGCCCAAAATCCTGAAATCTAAAACACGGAGGAGGTTGAAAGTCTTGCTCGAGGACACGAAACAGACAGCGATGGGACTGTTTGGCCCGTGACCTCGCGGCAGGGTCGGTTCACCGTGGGTGCAGGTAGGCTGGCTGCTCAGAGCGAGAACAAACAAAGCATTAGTGAGCTAATAGAGCTCTCGCTGCTACCGCCGAGACACGACTGTTTAGATGTCTGGCCAGCTCTGACACCTCTGAGTGTGCATCCATATGTGTGTGTGTGTGTTTTAGCGCCTGAGTACACAGTGAATGTAGGTCGGCGTGCTGTTCCCACAGACTGAAGATGCATGTGGTGGTAATTACAGACAGTGGACAGTGTAAAGCATGAGCGCATGTAACGCTGACAAAGGACAATCGTTCCTAAGATGTGGTTATGCTTTAATTCCTCTGTCCTGGTTAGTTACATAAAAATATGAGCCGCGCTTTATGGGGCGATTAAGTGATCTGTTTTCTAAATGTCAAGGTCAATTACGCTGCTAATTTGCTCTTACATAAAATCTGAGCAGCTCGTCACGGCGGCAGCAGCTGCAGCTCATTTCTTTAATCGCCGGGTTTGTCAGTTACATAAAAAAGTGAGACCTCCGACATCACTGACACGTCTTCCTTGACTTCGATTTTCCTTTTATGAGTCTTTCTCTGACAGCCGTATCACACACACGTTCACAGCAGATGGCAGGGTGAAGAGAGCTTCAACACCTGGCACACAGAGGGCCGCGGCCGGGATATTTTTAATGGAGAGGTTTGTAAAAATGTAAAATTGATTTCTCGTGTTTCATTTATTCATTTTCTAAACTAGGCGGTGATGCAGCGGTTAGAGAGAAGGAACACCTCCGCGTCTGCGTGGGCATTCCAGCTTCCTCCCACAATCCAAAGACATGAACCACAACAGCTTCATCGGTGGAGGCGTCAATGTGAGTGTGGATGGTTGTTTGTCTCTCTGGTGTGCTCCGCCTCTCCACCTAAATCAGCTGGCTCCAACTGATGGATGGATTTTCTGAACTATTCT
This sequence comes from Nibea albiflora, assembly GCA_014281875.1. Lineage (NCBI taxonomy): Eukaryota > Metazoa > Chordata > Actinopteri > Sciaenidae > Nibea > Nibea albiflora. The sequence continues at coordinate 1,969,781 of CM024799.1, read as the reverse complement.
GTTTCTCCACGATTGCAGGGCTGTAGATCTGACATCCTGAAGGCCTTTAACTAACTACTAACCGTAAAGTTACTGTGCAGAGAAACATCTAAAATCAGACTTAAACCTGCAATAAATGAATGATTTGGTTCCTGGTTTGGGAGCCTTTTCTTAGAGTACCTGCGTGGGTTCTCCGGCCTCCTCCCACGGCCCAAAGACACGTTAACAGGTAAATCTGTGGCTCTGAATAACTCGTAGGTGTGAATGTGTCAGCCATGTGAGGACGTGGCGATTGTCCAGGCTGCACTGCGCCTCTGACAAGGACTCTGACTCTGAACGCTGCTGGTCTGTAAACTGCTGTGTGGGCTGGACAGAGAGTTTTTCAGAGCTTCAGTCTTTGAGGGTAACACACAGATATCAAAATCCATCCACGCCTCTCTCTCTCTCTCTCTCTGTGGCCGAGCACCGACATGCTTGTGTGTGAATCCTTGAAACGCTCACACTGCTTCTCTACAGGGACTGAAAATGAGGTCAGTCTCACCTGAACCTGGTCGGGAGCTGTTTCTAAATCCACCAGATACAGCGACCTTTAATAAAGCTGCACACAGCAGAGCGTCATCCTCTCTTTTCATTTCCTCTGTTCTCCTGCTTGTCTTTGATGAGAACAACTCTCATCTGCTTTATGGGACTTTTCATTACAAACATAACGGCTCCGACATCAGCAATAAGAAAGCAGAAACTCACGGTCAGAGCTGAAGTCATCGATCAGGATTATCTCTTGAATCAGAGAAGGAGGACTTCGCATCAGGACACTGAGAGGGAGAGAGAGAGAGAGAGAGAGAGATCAGAAAGTCTGTCACCGCTCCGTCCGATCACACCGCCCGTCTGCGACCTCGTTACCTCTTGATGGTGCGAAGGAGAGTGGAGCGAGCCTCGTTGTGGAAAGTGATGATGATACTGGTGGGGGGAAGGTCTGTGTCGTAGCTCAGAGACGCACACCTGCAACACACAGGAGGAGCAGGTTCAACTTCTACATGTGCACGGCGACACACAGACGATACAAAGCTCGTTATTTTAAGTCATTATACTTTATTTATTGGTCCACACACACACACACACACACACACACATGTTTTGGGCAGTTGTGATTTGCAGCGCTGCCCCTGCGGAGTCGCCTCAGCATTGTTGCCGTAGTGACACGGAAATATCTGGTTGCCAGGCAACAATTGCACAGATTTCTGACCCTCTGCTTTAATTTGATACCTGTTGCTGGGAGCTTTAAGACCAGGCCTGAAGACGTGCAGATGAAACGTCACACTCCACTTGATCCTCTTATCGTAAACCATCTTTATGCTTCATCATCGCGGAGACACGGGCACAAAAACTTCCACACTTACAGCACGAACACAAAACAACAAACTCAGAGGCGGCTGAAGGTCCAGACAGAAACACCAACAAAGAACTCAACAAGCAAAAATCCAGAACCACCTGAGGACACGCGCAGATGCAGCACAGACACACAACAGACAGACAGAGAAAGAAACACAGGAACTCAACAACCAGGCAGGTGAAACTAATCAGGGACAGGTGATGAGGCAGGATGACACAGACTACAAAATAAAACAGGAAACAAACTCAAATGTGTGGCTGCGTACTGATAAGCTGATTGTTCCAGAGCGGCAGACTGACTTTAATCTGGAAGATGTCAACAAAATAAAGGAGTCGAGGTGATAACTGCTTATTATGGCTGTTATTATTAATAATATTTCATCTTTAAAGATTTTATCAAGTCATGACAAGGTCGAAGAGGTCGAAGGTAACAAGGACTTTATGGACAAACTCTCCTCACAATAATAATCACTGTTTTTAATAATTTGATCATTTCAGTGCAGCGAACACAAGGTTTGAAGGTTTGTGTCTGACCTTGGACAGAGCAGCCTGACTAACAAGCAAACTAAATTTCAGCACAAGGTCCGGCTTACTCGGAACCAGAGCGACATCATTCGCCGCAGACCCGCGTCATGCTGCCGACTCGAACAAAAGCCGCGGGGAGAAAGTGATTACGACCCTGTGTCGAGTTTATTTTTGGACAAAAGCTTCAAAAAGCCACACAAGCAAAACGTTTGGGCAGCTTAAAGTCTTTATCCAAATCCACCTCGGAAAAAAAAAGATCTTTTTATATATTTTTTACCAAGACAAACATTTTCTGTAAAGAAGTGGTGGAGGAAGTCATTTCATCGTCAAAAGAGGTGAAGGGAGAACAGATGCCAGGCCTCCTGGTGTGTGTATCTCCACAGCAGGAAGTGTTTACATTATTTTGTCCACCCCCCCTGTGTCTGCACAATACAGCCTGGAGACTTTGCAGTGAAATCATCAAGCTAGCCCTGGATCTACCTGTGCACCTGTGCAGAGGCCTTAGCCCAGCTCACCTGTAGTGTCGGGTGTCTCTGATGGCGCGCTCGCTGCCCAACCGGTCGCTCTCCTGCTGGTTGAAGGCGTGGTCTCTGTACGGGTCGTCCCCCGGCTTCAGCTGCTTCCCGGCCAGGTAGGCCTTCTCATCGAAGCCGCCCAGGAGCTGACTCTGCTGCTCGGCCCGCAGGGGCTGCGTCACCTGCAGAGAGGACACAACAAAGGTGTGTTCACGTCACGGCAGAAATACAAGGAGGAGCAGCGAGACAGAAGAAGTGATTCAAAATGAACAAACAGGAAACCACTCCAAGACTCTGTTAACATGCAGAGAGGCAAACACAGCGTCAACACTTCACTCCTTCACTGCCATCAGTCTGTCAACAGCAGAACAGAATAACATCTATTATCACACAAATGGCTGCATGCCACGACCACGCAGCATCCTCATGAAGGAGACGTGTGGTACGACGATTTAACCGCTGCAGACTGAAGGAGACGTTTAAACAAGGCAGGAACTGAAGTGTTGTTTGTGATGTTTGAAGATGAACTCTTACACTCGAAGCTGAACGTTCATTTTTTTATCTTGGACACAGAAAAACATAAAAATGTCTCCACGAGGACCGAGCAGCTGTTCTGGAGCTTTCAGTCGCTTCCTCAGAAAATGGAGCATTTCCAAATTTCCATTTTTATGAACTCTTTAAAGACTTTTTGTCCATGTTGTTTTTGTTTGTTAAACTCTGTTGACGATGAGAGCTGGTTGAAAGTCCTGAAAAAAGCCAGTAAGTGGACCTTGAGTTTTTTTTTTTCAAACTGGTACTGATGCTGAAACAAAACGTAACGATTTTGATTAATGAAAAAGTTATTTTAAGCAAAACTGTCAAACTTTTTCTGGTTCCAGCTTCTTTAAAATCTTTTTTTTTAATCTCAGTATAAATATAATATTTGGGGTGTTTTGGCCTTCAGAGTTTAGACCTCTATAGCTGATTTCCACGTTCATGACAACAAGCAGTTCAATTAGAAGTTAATAACTGATTAACTGTGTTGTGGAGAAATTGCTGAAGTCAGTGGCAGGTCAGGAGGGAGGAAAGCGTTCAGGAGCCTCTGATGTCTCATGCTGTGAGATTTATTGAAGCTTGAACACATGTTAGTGTACAACTTCAACACGTTCTAGTCTGGAGACTCTGTTGTCTGTTCGTGTGAACAGTCAGCTATCTATGATGTCTGTGAGGCCAGTTTCTTCGACCCTGGTCACCAGGCGGCTCTGAGAGAGGCTGGCACCTGCACTCCAAACAGCCTTACATGCCAAAGAGAGAGCGTCTTCTCTGATCTCTCCGTGTACCCAAAGGATAGAATATTCCATTAAAATACACAAACGTCTGGCCGTTGGAAGAATTTGGGGTTTCAGTGTCTTGCTCAAGGACACTTTGGCGCCGAAAAGTGAAAACCAGGCTGAGATTAATGGACAGCTTGCTCTACCTCCAGAGCCTCGGCAGCCCAGATCAACCTCTTGTTCTACTTCTATATTCAGGCATCGTCTGAGGAGCCTGAAAGCCACGTGAAGCGAGCCGCTGCTGCGTTTCAATCCTGCTGTTCGTCGGAAACCTTCGTCATCTTCTTCTGTAAGTGTAGAAGTAAATGCTCCTTCCGTATTCAGGTCACTGTGTCAGTGCTAACATGGCAGAATGGGATGGGCACTCATCACATCAGAACACTTTATAAATCCTCAGTAATTAATGGGCTTCCCCCTCGAGGGGCCTCAACGTCCTGAGCGGGAGGTTTAAACGCCTCCATCGAAGAGCGTCAACGTGATGGATGACGACGGAGGGAAGAGGAAATGAAAAGAGAGGATGACGCTCTGCTGTGTGCAGCTTTATTAAAGGTCGCTGTATCCGGTGGATTTAGAAACAGCTCCCGACCAGGTTCAGGTGAGAGCGACCTCATTTTCAGTCTCTCTGGAGCAGCGGCGGTGTGAACGTTTCAAGGATTCACACACACACAAACGTGCACCTTCAAAAACCTGCACAGCAGCCAGCTGGTGAACATCGTCGAGCATTTAGCAGATAAAGAGCCAGAAATTTCCCTCAGGAGCTGCCGGAGACCAAAAACAGCTGAAAGACGGTGAATACTGGACAGAAACATAACTTTAAGCCTTAATATAATGTGAACAGGTGAGTTGTATATAAATTCACCCTCAGTACAGTTGTCATGAACGGGGAAATTAGCTATAGAGACCAAAACAGTTTTTTGTACCAGGCTGTAAACATGTTTATTTCTGCTGTCTAACATGGGGACTTATGGAGACTGACTCACTTCTGCAGCCAGCCTCAAGTGGACGTTAGAGGAACTGCAGATTTTCACACTTCCTGTGTTGGCTTCATTTCTCAAAATTAGAAGCAGATGTTCCCAGTTTGAAGAGCTCATATAACCTGACATCGCCTCGTGCAGCACGCGTATCAGATTAGAAAGCAGCTGCATGTTCTTATCTACAGTCTGTGTGTCACTGCTGCTCGCGGTTTGGAGAAGCAGACACCTAAAAAAATCAATATCAGTCTAAGTCTGCGCTATATTTAGAATATTTTCACCTCTTTAACTTGCAGACTGACACGAGCCTCTCCAACGGGAAACTGAAGCTGAACATGAAGCAGCTCGTACAAACACACCTGTGAAACTACTGAACTGATCTAAGTTAGTTTAGACTTTCAACATATTAATTAAAACAACAATCTTTTTAAAATCAAACTATATAATTTATATTTTATTGAGAAAGCTGGAAACTGTTGTGTAACATTTGAACTCGAATACTAAAACATCCTGATCCGTCCGGCTGCTGGAGAACTGATCTCATTAGCGCCTCGATGTAATTAACAGTTGATGCTCGTCAGACTGTCTCATTAAAGAAATGCAGCAGTTTTTAGTCTTATGTTTATTATAAATAAAATGACTTTATTTTGAACTTCTATTTAAAAGAAAAGAGTTGTTCCTGTGCAGCTTTTTAATGCTTTTTTCCGTCAGTCTGCACTCAGACAGACTTCACATCCTTCAGGATCATTTACAAACACAGCCGTCTTCTTCATGTGAGGTTATCTAAGCGTGTCGACTTGATCTGTCCGTCACATCATCTGTAAAACACGGACTGAGATGTTTGACCTCCGCTTACTTCAAGAGCATCTCCACTGACGGTAATTAAGAAGTACAACTTTTATCCTCTCTGCATCTAATTAGTAATTAGACCCAGAGAGGTGCCTAATTACATTACCCTGCATGCTTAAGATGGGTCATTATAATGTTTAATTACCAGCATTTTATTGCCTGGGAAACACACAAACGTGCTGAAATTAAGATTTTTAAGTAACATTGATGAACAGACATCAGCAGAGCTGCAGGCCGAACACATGATCTGTTCTTCCACAGTATCCACTCACACCAGCAGTATTAGATGGCAAAGAGGATTTCACTGTTATTCAAAAAGCTTGTATGTCTCTGTAATCCACACAGTGTCATCACGGCTGAATATTAAAGACAGAAAATGGTGCTTCGAGGATAATAAGACAGAAATAACAGAAGGCTCTCAGAGGCTCGGCCCACTGAATTAAATATGAAGCTCGTCTGGAAGATGAACACGTCTGCTGGCTCTTTTCAAGCTGAGTTATGAGACTCAGCAGAATCAGATACAAATCAAACGCGCCCGATTGGTTTGGAGATGACGGCGTCCCACAGAGGACACGCACAGAGGAGTATCGCATCACGTGACGTGGTGACGTGGTGCGTTTGAGATTTATTTACACGTCATCCAACAGGATGCTACTTTGTTCTTTTCTGACATTCCAGCCGGTTTCCACTGAAAACATATTTTTACTCATTTATCAGCCAGAGACATAAAACATTACTTAAACATGTCAAAGTTACTTTAATGTACAAGTACACACTTTATTTACCAAGTTTTTCACTGACACAAAAATATATTTCATCGCGTGTTGTTGTTGTGACTCTAACCTCGTTAAAGCTCCTCACCTGTCAGTGGGTTAAATTAAAGCTAAATTACATATTTATATTGTTTATATTTTTTAATACTTGTTTTTTATCTTCCTATATTTTTACTAACTTGACGTTTATTCTGCACCAAGTCAAATTTCTTGTAAGTGCAAACTTACTTAAATCTGATTCTGATTCTCTGGTGTTGTTTTAAAATTTGTTCAAAACTTTAGTTTAAAATTGTCGTGAAGATTTCAACGTTTCCAAAAATACCAAAAAATATGTCAGGCTGAAATTATGAGCGTGAACAAAACAGAAAAAAACTTAAAGCTGCTTCATTCCACTAAACAAACATTCGATCTGATCTCAGATCTGTGCAGGCTGCATGTAACCTGTCCTGTCTCAGACAGACAGACAGGCAGACGACCACAACAGCTTTCTCTTACACGCCTTCACTGCACTCTGTAACACACACTGTCTCTCGCTGTGCACGTGTCAAATCGTCTTCTTTCCTCAGTTTCAAGAAATAAAACGTGACAAATATTTCCACATCAGTAATTATCAGGCTTCCCATCGTAGTTTCATCACGATGAGCTGTCAACAAAACTGATTTGTATTTCTGTTTATTGTCTCTCCTCCATCTTTATGTCACAGTAAAATATGATGTCAGTATGAGCTAACAAAAACATCACAGGTCTCATTTCCAGGTGATTAGACTGAGTTACAAATATTACATTACATTTATATTACATTTCTGCCATATACTATAAATAGAGTGAATCTGACACACTGCACCTTCAACCTTTACCTCACATTGTGACCTGATGCCACATGAATATATATTTGCCAGATGAAATCAAATAATATGAATTCAAATCAAAGCTTAAATCACAATAATCGATAGCAGAAAGTGAGCAAATGACTCCTGTTGTTGGAGGTTTCATACCTACATGTTGTGTAAATATTACTGTAATGGAAAATGTAACTAATCCTCACTCTGACGTTAATGGCACATTTAAACCCGGCGCTCTCGTGAAATGTTTATATACCGGCAGCCTGACGCGAGGACATGAGACGAAAACGATGAACATCAAACTAATCTGTCCTCAGCTGACCACACGGGAAAACACGTGGCAGCATGAAGCTGATCGGCTGGATCATGTGTACAACATGTCCACTGCTGTGAACACACACACACACACACACACACACACACACACACACACACACACACACACACACACACACACACACACACACACACACAGACTGGAGTGGTGGTGCTGGGAAATTAGACCACTCAACAGAGGAAATAAGGAGAAAAAAACGCAGCCAGCGCAAACAGATTTCACAAATGATGTCATTAGTGAATCAAACGTTACTAATGAACAGACTTATGGGAAAAGACAGAGCGAGGAGGGAAGGAGAGACACGAGGAAAGCAATGAAGGGGAAAATGAAAGAGCGGAGGAAGGAAGGGAGGGACACAGAAATAAAAGAAAGGAAGCAATGACGAAGAAGAAAGAGAGAAAGGAAACAATGAAGGAGTGTGTCTTACATCCTGAGGAAAGAAAGACGGATGGTAGAAGGAAAAAGACAGAAAACTAGAAAAGAATAAAAATAGAGGGAAGGACAGAGGATGAAATAAAGACACAAAGGAAGGACGAACGGAGAGCAGAGGAGCAAGAAGGAAACTGGAAGGACAGAAGGATGAAATGAAGAAGACTGAGTGTAGCCGGATGGAGAGAAGGAAAGAGGAAATAAAACGGGGAAATGAAGGACAGAAAAGACAAAGTGAAGGAAGGAAGGAAGGACATTAGGAATGAAGGTAGGAAGGAGAGAAAGAAGAAAGTGACAGAAATGAGGGAAGGAAGGGAGGACAGAGGAAAAGGGAAAGAATGAGAAACAAGGAAGGGAAGGAGGATAGGTAGGAAGATGGAAAGACAGAAGGAAAAATAAAGAGACAAAGAGGGATGTGAAGACAAAAGAGACAGACAGAAGAATTATTAAAGGAGGGAAGGACAAAATGAAGCAAACAAAGGATGGACAGAAGGAAGGAAACAAGGACAGGTAGGAAGGTAGGAAGGAAAATTAAAGACAGAAAGAAGGTGAAGGAAAGGAGGAGAGACAGAAAGTGACCAAGGCTGCAGAACAAGGAAAGGGAAATAAAAGTAATGAAGAAACAAACAAACAAGAAGAAGGAAGGAAATGAGGATAAGTTAGGATAGAAAGAGAGAAAGAAAGAAAGAAAGAAAGAAAGAAAGAAAGAAAGAAAGAAAGAAAGAGCCCTTCAGTGTCCGGCCTGGTCTGGCTGAACTGTTGGAGCTGGCAGTCTGCGAGCTGCAGGTCGGATTACTCGAACAAACTCCAGAGAGAAAATCTCAGTTTGGTGACAAAGGTGAACGACCCCGCCGAGCAAATCAAAGACTACAGAGGAGGAAAAAAAGGAAAAGAGAGCTCGAGCTGGAAAGATTGAGAGTTTACTGTTCAAAGAACGATCTGATTAGAAGTCTGTTTGTGCTTCACCTGCAGCTCACCACAGCAGAGAGACGATACATCGCCCAATCAGACACTCCGATTATTCAAAGTGCTTCCATATTTGTCTGCCCGCCTGTCCTGATCATCTCCATACTCCTGGCCGGCGTTCACGCGCCGATGCAGACCTCAGTTTCCTCTGTTTAGGCGCGGCCTGCGAGCCAAACGCCACAACAGCTCCTCTGTGTGAATTATTGAATCTTACAAACAGCTTTTTCTTTAATGATCGTGCTCCTGTCAGACTGAAACATCCTGACATGTTGGCACGCATCCTCGGCCACAGCTGAGAAGATTTTATTGGTGTAGTAAAAATGTGAAAGACTCCAGCGTGCCGCATTTCCTCAGCGGTCTCCTAAAAGTACAGTTGGACATGTGAAACTGATTCGTCTGACACTCTGATTATGACGTTACAGCAGCAAGACGTGTTCGACAAAGAAAATCTCATCGTTTTTGTAGAATCTACCTGGATTAGACTCACGTAATCTCACAGATGTTTATCAGGGAGGATTCAGAAAGTCAAAGAAGTGTTTAAAGGGCTCAGTGTGAAGGATTTAGCGCCACCTAGTGTGAAGCTGCAGATTGCAACCAAGTGAATACTCAGCCACACCTCACCATGGAAGAGGACCCGCTCTCTGTGGACATGAAGACTCTTATTTCCAGGTGATTACACACTAATGAGTATTATTCTCCAGTCCTGCCAATAAATACTCCATAAATCTTCATCAACTGTCAGAAAATGAGCCGACAACTTATTAATAATCCAATAAAACCAGAAATCATTGATTTAATTTAATCACACGCTGACTGAAGCCTCACAAATGTGAAGATTTGATGTTTTGCTTGTCATATTTGACGATAAACTTCATATATTTGAGTTTTTTGTGACAGACATTTTTAACTGTTTGTGGATGAAATAATAAATCAACGAATCAAGAAAATAATCAGCAGATTAATGGATGATGTGAGAATCTTTATCTGCAGCTGCAGGCTCCGAGCTCAGGCAATTAAAAATCTTTATGTTGTTTGTCCACCTGTCCAAATCGGAGCGAGCAGCAGAGAAGCTGCACATCCTCACACAGGCTGGTTTTTATGATTAATGACTCACTGATGATCAAATATTTGTCTGTATGACTAATCGATTATCCTGCAGCACTGCTCCTCTTCACCTCTGCTCAGAGGACTAACAGCACAGGCTACAAGTATTTCTTTACATCGAGAAAAACCCTGCAGCCAACCACAGCAGGTCTCCTAATCTGAGCTGGCGTGGACCCAGCCACAGTCCCAGCATGCACTGTTCAGACTCTATACGCGCTGTGTTGCAACACGGAGAGCTTGACGACCACCACACCTACACTTACACCAGAGGTTATTTTCACCGCTCCTCCACCCATCCAGGCGCAGGCAGCAGCGGGCGGAAACAGACCTGACCTGCCTGAAATTGTTTTTTAATGACAGCCTCGAGTGTTCGCGGGACGCCTCCTCCTCCTGCGCGCGTCCGAGCCCGTGTTTTTCACCTCACATGTGCAACCCAAGAAATGCTTTACTAGGCGTTTGCGCACGACGCACGGGACTTATGGAAAGCCTCTTACGTGCAGCGGAGGCTCGAGGAAAGGCTGGAAAACACCGAGAGGCTGCTGCCAGCCTGTAGAATAACAGCGGAGCAGGTTGGTGATGGGTTGTAATGCGTGTCCGTCAGAAGCAACACATTCCCGCACTGACACCCAGCTGTGCATCATCTCCAACACCTCCACCTCCACCACCATCCTCATCCTCATCAGGTTTATCAAACATATGCACATCAACATGCAGCACACACTCTCCTGCAGCTCGGCGCCTCCAGCGACAGCGCCGTGCGCAGCGCCGCTCTCTCTCCCGCTCCCTCTCCCTTTATCCCCCCCACAGCTCACTCACTATCAGCGGGATGGTCCGGTCGTCCCGGTGGATCTCCAGCCGACCGGAGACCACCTTCTGCCCATGGCCCCTGCCGCGGGTCTGCGACGCCGACGACGAAGGCGACGACTGGGGTTTGTTGTCCTGCCACAGGTAATAAAACGTCCCCAGGATCCACGCAACGGTCAGAATCGCGATGGCGTTGGCCCGTATCCTGCGCATGGTGAGCCCATATGGAGGGCTCCGGAGGCGAGCCCGGCTGGTTCAGGTCCACGTCCTCAGCAGAAGGTGCAGCCTCACCGCCGGTGATGGGTTGAGTCGCAGCGCAGACAGACAGCCTCTATCTATCTCTCGCTCGAAACAGCCTCTCCTCTGCCGGAGCGCTGCTGAGCTCTGCTGGGATTTGCGCACTGACAGAGCCACGGTCCTAGCGCCGAGTCATATCATCCCCCTACACACACACACACACACTTAAACACACACACACGTTCACAGTCACACATCATCCATCCACTGAGGAGAGGATGTCTAATCTGCATCCAGCAGCTGAGCTCCTGAATTCACACATATGTGCAGATCAGGAGGAGACAGCTGAGAGGAGGACAGATGACAGACAGAGACACGTCTCCACTTCAGCTCCCTGATTCACGTTGTTTCATCTGTTTTAACCCTTTCTGTGTCACTGAAGCTGCACGTTGAGCCTGTGTAACGTCTGCATACACTGAGATACGGCGACACAGACGAGTCTTTCATGCAGGCGATGCACTCACGCAGATGTAGATTCAGGTTTAGTGCATCTTACAGATGAAGATGGTGTACTGTGGGAGAAGTCAGGGTTGTTGATTGATGGAGGAGTTTGTAGGTTGACTGATGTTGGCACTGTCACTGCCCGCTCATCTTCATCAGGGCTGACTGAGGGCGAGGGGCAGGTAGACCGAGGACAAGCATCAGTTCATCACATCACGACACAAACAAGCATTCACACTCACACCTGCAGCCAATTAACCTGTTCATGTCTTTGGACTGTGGGACAGACGAAGGAGAACGTGCAACCTTCTTGCTGTGACAGTGCTAACATGCACACAGTTTTAATTTTTCAGATTTCTGCACTCACAGGTGGAGTGGAGGAAATTTCATTTCCGGTGCTCGATGTTCTCAAAAAATGACTTAAAAATTCAACAGCAGGAGAAAACCAGAAACTCTCCTGAACAAACTTCAGGCCTCGCTGTGAGGAGCTCAAACAGAGACTAAAACATTTAAACTCAAACATTACAATTAGAAAAGAAGTTGATTTCAGTTAAAATGACACTTTAACTCAAAAATGAAATCTGCACCTTGACTGCAACATGTATCCTGACTGCACGAGGAGCCTCATTATTCTGCCTATGCATTTTAAATGAAACATTTAAATGAAGAGCCTGCAGCTCACGCAGAGCAAATGAAGCAATGCAGCTGATCACAAAGAGGGAAAAAAAAATAATAGAGCAGCAGTCTTTGAACAGCGGCGTCATGAATATTCAACTCCTCCTGAGTTAATTCTGGATTTGCACAGATGACCTCTGCGACGATGACTTATTCAGCGCACGAATAAATCAGAGGCGCAAGAAAAAATGTCAGACTACATTCGACTTAGAGGACCCTTCTCCAAAAAATCCATAACGGCCTTTAAACGGCTGCACAGAGCAGCAAAAAGAAAGAAAGAAAGAAAGAGTGGAGCAATAACACCCAGGAGCCATAACAGAGCTGAGGAGGCTGAATTTTTTCATCTTATTCCTTTTCTGGTAGAAGAAACATAAAAACAGCCCATAGTATGAGCTCATCCAGCTCCACCTAACAGCAGTATACTGTGTGTGTGTGTGTGTGTGTGTGAGGCATACACACAGCTGGGCCCACCACCACAAACATCAGGAATTAGGAATTTTCCCTCATCAGTAACATAAAGCATAAAGAAACCAGATCCGGGGTCAGCGGGGGAGAATCAGTAACTGACGGGGAAATCCATCTGCAGCTGCACGCCGTGATGTCATCATCAGTCTGCGAGCAGCGTGAACCGGACTTTATAGAACTTTAATTTCTCCTACGCACTGATTTTATAACAGAAAACTGAGAGTGTGAGTTTGAACGACACGTTTGAGCTCCATAGATTCAGGACTTTAACCCTTTAACTGCCTGATCGACTTCCCTTTTTTCACCTTGAGAATTCAGCTGCTTATTAAAGTTTCTGCACATTTATTCCTTCATAGAATATATTTCGTATCCAGTATTCTGTTTTTTTTAATGTGTCAAAGCGTCCACGCTCTTAATCCTGCATAACTTTAAGCCTTAATATAATGTGAACAGGTGAGTTGTATATAAATTCACCCTCAGTACAGTTGTCATGAACGGGGAAATTAGCTACAGAGACCAAAACTGTTTTTTGTACCAGGCTGTAAACATGTTTATTTCTGCTGTCTAACATGGGGACTTATGGAGACTGACTCACTTCTGCAGCCAGCCTCAGGTGGACGATTGAGGAACTGCAGCTCATGGCCACGGCGGTGGCTGCTTGGTCACGGTATATTGTGTTTTGTATTTGGGTTGTTTCACCTCCAGTGAGCTGAGATTTCTGTCTTTGCATATGAAATTAAAAAATGTTGCATCATGAAGGGAAGAAGAAAACAAACGTACAGTGCAAGAAGTTCAAATGTGGTCACCGGATGTGAAATACTGAGCGGTGTACATGAGAATGCAGGACAAAGTGTGAATATGGACGCTGTAACGGATATATTGCAGCTGACATTTACTGTCGATGTTTTAGAAAGATTCCCTCGCTGCTAAATAAAATATTGATGTGACATTTCGCAGCCTTTATTTCTCCGGTGGTCTCTGGAGATGAGAATAATGCAACACCACGCAGCAGAAATGAAACTAATGATGTTAGAATGTTGAATTTTATTACAACAAATCCGTCATCTGTTTAAAAGAGCTGCTTTTCTTCTGCGGTTAATTGAATCAGCACTGCAGGAATCAAAGAGTGTAACGAGCTGCAGGCAGAGGTCTATCACTGTGTCTGCTGCCTCTCTGAAGCCCGGCACTTGGAGGTTAATCTCATTATACATGTAAGCTGCTATTCCCTCTCTTCAATCCTGTCACGGAGAGACCCATCAGCCGATCTGCCCCGCATCCAGCTCGTGCATGGAAAGGGAAGGTCACAGAGGTCAGAGCCACATCTGGCTCAAGGCTGGGAGATATTTGTCTTCATTCGTACGGACAGGGCTGCGCCTCTCACGGCGCTGCTGTCACTGTTATCTTTGGGGAAGACAGTGACGCTCCAAAGCATGGAGGAAAAGCTCTGTGCATATTCAGACGAGGAAAGGATAGAAGCACGCAGCAGTCATGGTGAGGTGTCGGTGCTGGCAGCTCCGTTGGACCTGGCAACGCAGCCCCGTGACCGGTTTGGTTATGTCAAGATTACTGGGTGCAGAGAGGAAACGAGGGCTGCTGCATGCAGCGTTTCCAGCAGGGTCAGTCAACCACCAGTGTCAACAATCCCTCTCCTGGGACTCATGGAAAGACAAAGCTTCACATTCCCATGTCTGCTGTGAAGAAGGAAAGTTTCCAAAGTTAAATATACCGGGTGGGAACTGAGACTGAAACGTTCAGTAATCACAACGAGCTGGAAAACGATAAGATCAATTGATTTTCAGCTGAAGTCAGCTTTTAATAAGAGGTGAAACTATCAGTGTTTGAATGATATTAAACCATTTCTGCTGTGATCCATCATCGAGAATAAAAACAACTTTTAGGTCACAAGGTTGTAAAAAAGATCCGAGCGTTGTGTCACTAATAGTCTGTTCATCAGAGTCGTTGTACAAGCTGTTAATTGATTAGTAACGAGGGATAAACTTCAAGTCTGTAGTTATAAATGTGTTAATTAGTCATTTTATGAGTTTACCACTTTCTAATAAGACAACAGCAGATGTCCGTAAATCGTCTGATGCTGTTCTCTACCTAAGTTCATCATTAACTAAAGTATTGCACAAATCGAAAAACGTTTGACCTGATGAAAAGTTGAAGTAGCTCTGCAGCGCCTCTCACACGGTGCCAGCTGGGATCGGCTCCAGCCTGCAGCCCTCTGTGACCTCGATGAGGACGAGCTGATGGAAAACGTGTCGATCGAACGTTCAAGTATTCTGCGGTGATTAAAACCAACCACGTCGAACTAGCAGATTCATCCTCTGGGAACGATGATTAATAATGTTATTATAAATGATAATAAACGATGAAACATTGCAGAGTGTGTTTGCACATAAATGGTTAAACAGTTGCTGAGTGTGTGTGTGAGTGTGTGTGAGTGTGTGTGAGCGCTCTGCTGTGTCCTCGAGCAAAAACCAGCTCGACGGCTCCTGTTCTGATCGAGGACGTCGAAGGAAATCCGTCAGGAATCGACAGCGTTGGTGTGTTATAGATGTTGAAATCACAAAGTAAGACGTCGGTGAGGGTTTGGATTTTCTGTGTCTGTGTGTGTGTGTGTGTGTGTGTGTGTGTGTGTGTGTGTGTGTGTGTTTTCTGCAGACTCTCCCACAGACCGTCACCAGCCATTTAGTTCAGCCGACAGTGATTGTTGGCATTTCAGACAACACCACCAAAATGGTGAATCCCAGTACCCACACACACACAAACAC
This sequence comes from Nibea albiflora, assembly GCA_014281875.1. NCBI lineage: Eukaryota > Metazoa > Chordata > Actinopteri > Sciaenidae > Nibea > Nibea albiflora. The sequence goes on along the minus strand of CM024799.1, from coordinate 1,954,333 downwards.
ACACTCTCTCACACACACATACAATTACAAACACACACACACACACACAATCCTGTAAGCCTCTATGGAATTCCAGTGTGATAATAGTGGAAACTCAGCCAACTCCCTCCCGGCTGTAACCAGCGATCATCGAGCTCTGAGACATGCAAGTTCATTCTTGTGTGCATTGCGTGTGTGTGTGTGTGTGTGTTATGCAAACATCAAGAGTCAGAGCACACACACACTAACGCACACACACACACACACACAGCGAGCAGGAATTTATCTGTCCTGATGTGGAGGACTGAGCGCAGGTTTCCCATGCTGAGGACTGTTAACAATCAGCAGCTTCAGTGAGTCAGAGCTGGATAACTTTCTACATCTTCTGAGACTGAAACACGACGTGAGAGCGGCTGTTAAACTTGTGTAGTATCTTGTAGCTCGCTGACTCGCAGAGACCTTCCTGTGACGAGACGTTTTCACCGTCACTTGCAGGGAAATCACCTTTTCCTCCGTCCGCGTGCTCAGTTTGTGGCAAACACACTCGGCAGCGGGACAAGTCACGAGTGAAGAGGAATGTTCTGACGCTGACCATTTAAATGAGGCCTCGTTTACTGTATGCTCAGTGTTCACTTGCATCTTTTCAATGCAACAATGAAGTAACAGTTTCATATTCATCATCTGGCGCCTTGTGAGGCCCGTCTTGTCTAACCTGAGGATGCTTTCTTCTCTCCGTCTGAAGCTGCAGGAGTTGAGCTTAGCATAAAGAGTGGAAACACGGGACACAGCTCGCCCCGCTCCGTCCAAATGTAACATAATGAGCCTCTATAGCTTGTTTGTTTTTTATACGTATGAAACCAAAGCATAAAAAACCAGAAGCAGTTGTTTTATGGTCGGTTATGTGCCAGAATTTCTTGGTCGGGAGCAGAAACGTCCTGTTAATTAGCGAGCTTTAGAGGTTCTGGGTGGATTTTGTTACAGAGCCAGGCTCGATGTTTCTACTAATTTACAGTCTAAATGCTAAGCTAAGCTAATCAGCTGCAGCTCCATATTTAAAGGGCAGTCGTATCAATCTTATAATCCAACGTGTCGTTAAAGTAAATAAGTGCATTTCCAACAAATGTCAAACTATTCCTTCGAGTCTGACTCGAGTACAATGCTTGTAACTGCTTCTGTTGGAGCTCCAGAGTTTACAACACGAAACTGTGTAATACTAAAACTATATTTGTTGAAACCATCGACTGCGCACTCGATGGGTCTCTGTTCCCTCCTCTCTACACTTCATACATTTTCTGGCTGTTAATTAGCAGATTTTACATCCAACATGAGAAAAGCTCGTAAAACACGTTGGGCAACATTTAATGATGCTTGTAGAAGCAGCCTGACTGCAGAGAACACTGATACAGATGTTCATGGTACCAAGAGGATGAACCGGGACAGCTGACTTGAGGACTTTCCATCCAGCTCCATCCCATCTTCTTCCTCTTATCCGGGGTCGGGTCGTGGTGGCAGCAGGTTTAGCATGACGCTCCAGATGTTCCTCTTGTTCCAGCTCCTCCTGGAGGATCCCAAGGCGTTTCCAGGCTAGTTGGGCTATGTAGTCCATCCAGCTGGTTCTGGATCTGCCCCGGGCTTTCCTCCCAGTTGGATGTGCCCTCCAAAGGAAGGTGCCCAGCAGGCCATCCTGATCAGATGTTGATGTTGTTGATACTTTTGTTGTGAAGGAGCAGCAGCTCTACTCTGAGCCAATCATGCACGGGGTACTACCCAAAGCTCGCCACCATGGGTCCACAGATGGACGCTGGTTTGTTGAGGCTAAAGGTTTCAGGACAGATTCCAGCTGACATTTCACCTTGACATCGTACCAAACATGTCGCCGTGCTGACATGAACTCAATATGAGTTTACATGTTCTGCTTTTGTCCAGTCTACAGCGTAAAACAGTAAAATATCACATTAGCTCACGGTAGCGTGCTTCTCTCTTTATCTCTAAATAAATAAGTACGACTGTTTTCTTAATCAGACACGTCGCGAGCAGCTTACAGTGTTTTTCCCCCTGAAGCGATGTCTGCTGGAACAAAGCATCGTCTGTGGTTTGTTTCATGCAAGTCACACGTACGAGCCGGGTGGAGCAGCAGGATGCAGAAACTTAAGAACAGGAAAGTACACTCACCTGACATTGTCTAAGTACGTCAATAACGCCTGTGTCCTGCTTTAAAACACACACACACCATTCAACTCAGCTGATACACACACGCAGAGCAAATATTTGCAGATGAAATAAAGTCCTGCTCGATTGTTGAAAGTTCACAATACAATTTAGGTTATTGTCACCATAAGAGCCGACACATCCACCGACTGCCACAGACGAGCCAACCAGGAGCCACCGAGGCCGTGTCACACAGCACAGCTGGGATTAGGAGGAAATAGAAGAGAAGAGGCAGCCACAGTGTTTCCACACACACACACACACACACACACACACACCTACTAACAACATCAGCATAATAAATCATAGGGAAGTTAATCATATGAGAAGATAAAAAAAAACATGCCAGCTAAGACGTTTTCATAAGAAATACAGAGCTAGATTTCAAGGGAAATATATTTTGCCATGACTCAAAGCTCTTACTTTCTATGAAACGGGTATTAATGCTCCACTTCCAACCCTGCTGTGGCTTAGCAGGCAGCCAGCTGTCTGAGTGTGTGTGTGTTAAAGTTAAGTCTGTGATTGTATAAGCCAGAGTCAGCAAAGAATAAGTTCAGCAAAAAAAAAAAAAAGATTTTCGACAATCCTCAAACTGAAAATCCACGATGAGGCTGCAGCGATGCAGCTAACCAAGCGGCAACCTCCACCCGTGGAGTTTATGCAAAGTGTTTAAAAAAGCTGCAGTTCCTCAAACGTCCACCTGAGGCTGGCTGCAGAAGTGAGTCAGTCTCCATAAGTCCCCATGTTAGACAGCAGAAATAAACATGTTTACAGCCTGGTACAAAAAACAGTTTTGGTCTCTGTAGCTAATTTCAACTGTACTGAGGGTGAATTTATATACAACTCACCTGTTCACAGTATCTTTGATTGACAGGTGGGCGTTGTTACAGGTGGCATGTTTGAGCAACCAGGCGTCATTCAGCCCGCCTCAGGTCTGCCGATGATCCACGACTTTACTGATTTTTAGATGAGGACAGGACTTCCAGCACGGCGCCCACACTGTGGTCATTACAATTCATCCTCTGGGGACCATGATTACCTAGCATAGTTGTTGAGATGTTTCAGTCTGGACCAGATCCATGAAGCTTAGCTTAGCATAGCTTAGACAAACAAGAACAGACGTAAGTTTCAGCGTCTTTAATCACTCGTCACGTCATGATTTGCTCCGTATCTAAACAAACGAATCCTCCATAAAGGCGGTGGAGGTATTTTCTGTCTGCCAGCTTAGCAGAACATAAAGCTGAGGTGGGCTGGATTAAACTGGGCAAACTCCTGCTGGCCTCACGGCTTCCAACTGGAACATCTTTTCCATTTGCACACTGGTGCACCAGTCCAAGACATTACAGCATCCCAGTAAAAACACACACACACACACACTCATTCAAAAGGAGAGCTACAATAATTTGGAGCATGACGAATAATTCAGTGTTTCTCTCAGCCTCGTGGACACTGCGTTTTCAAAGTCACAGGAGACCTCCGACCAATCACGTTGGAGCTCTCCATATGCTCCAGTGATGCATCTATCAGCCGAACATATTCTGCTGGTTTGGGCCGAGTTCTCAGCCTCGATCCTGTCTCCCTGCCCAGGCGAGGGAGTCATCAGGATCCATCCGAGGCTCCGATGTAGCGAGCAGCAGTTGGCAGTCCTCTCCACGAGGGCGTGTGACTGAATGCGTTGCCGAGCAGTCGGGCTGTTGTGTTTCTGTTACTCCAGCTGGCTCGACTCGAGTGTAGGAAGTCCATTAATGGGACAAGTAACAGTGCGGGTATTCTCCTGTGCCTCAGCCCAGAGGAGAATGGGCCTATCTGGGGGAGAACTTCCAGATGAGAGCTGGGTGGTGCTGAGATAAGTTTAGCATGGCAGGAGGAGACGGGAAGTGCTTTAACCTGAAACGTTCAGTCTTTAAAGAAACACTGTGGAAGTCTTCTACCATAAAATAACTAAACCATTTGACGGAGTCTGTTATTCCCCCTCTGCACGTCTGCAACTATTTCAACTGTTTGTTTGTGCCACACACTCTGAAACTACATTATGTAGAGATACCTGTGCTACTTTACTGACTGATGGTTGATGATACATTTTAATTGGCTCATTAATCATTTTATGGAAGTACATTAACACCCAAAATAAGAATAATTTGGCATCAACAGGCTTCCGTACCATTAGTACAAATTCTTACACAGATTAGATGAGATTTAACAGTAAAAACCAGCAGCAACATCTGCCAGATGTGACGGCACACAGACACAAAGACACGAGTGGAAATGCTTGTTTATTACTGATTAAAGCCAAACAGACAGACAGACAGACAGACAGACAGACGCATCCCGCCTCAAAATCAAATAGCGCCAGTGACATTAAGTGAAATTAACACCCTGCGTGTTTATACAGTGTGTACGCACACACACTCACACACACACACACACACACACACACACACACACTCACGCACTAATAAACAGATATTCAGAAACAGTCTCAGCAGAGTGTGTGCAAACCTGTCAGAGCAGAAAATGCTACAACGTGTGAGAAACTTAAAAAACGATGCGAGGACTCTTCAAATAATTTGGACTCAGTGGTTAAAAGAAGTTTGTAAGTCAGCTGCGTCGCTCTGCTGCTTCAATGTCCTGCCAGCCGGACGGCAAACACACACACACGCGCACACACACACACACACACACACACACACACACACACACACACACACACACACACACACACACACACACACACACACACACACACACACACACACACACACACGCACACACGCGCTCCGATGCTTCCAGTTGTTTTCACACCGATGTGTGATCGGACAATAAATAAACAAAGTGCTGATCCGTCTTAGAGCGACACTACAGAACCTTTTAAAGAAGAGATAGCACAACCTTACAAACTGAAGCAATAAAACACACTCATGCTGCACACACACACACACACACACACACACTCACAGGTGTTAATGGTGCCTAATGTTAGCAGACCTGCTCGTCTCTGCTTTTGCTGCTGTAACAGTGATGTCAGGCTGCAGCTCATAATTATTTATCATTAATCATCAATGCGTCTACTTTACTTTACCGTGAGTAACAGTCGTAACCTCGAAGAACACTGGAGACTCTAGAAGCTCAGCACTTTTACATTTTTACTCCGAAGATTGCTGAAATTAAATTCAAATAAACTAATTGAACAATCAGCCAATCACTGCAGCTCTGTAATTAGCTGAATAATTAAGAAGAAATCACTGTCACCTTGGCTGCTGTTCAAACGTCACACGGTCTCACTCTGAGTTTCACTTCATTGTTTCGTGTCTGTGAAACAAAAGACAAATAATTAATACGACTTTAAAAACGGGAAACACAGCCACGAGTGTGTGTGAGCGAGAACGTCGGTACCGGCACATGCTGACAGAAACGTATCATGAGACGTCTGACCTCACTGTAGGTACAATCATCAGAGTCACACAAGGCATTTAACAGCGCTCCTGCAGAGCGCATATGGCATATCAAGCAGTATTTGAGGCCTACACATGTTACAGGGGAGACAGTGACAGGCAGGAAGAGAAGCGATGAAATCAAACTGCAGGCCGAGGCTCTGTTATCAACTCCTGGTGAGAACCAGCACTGACTCCTGTTGTTACGGCTCCTCTTCCTCTGGGCGTCCGTCAATAGCGCCCATTTTCTCCGGAGCCGACGTGCAGGGCAATGAATCCCTTCTAGCGTTACAGTGACACATGCCTTTCAAATGTCAGAGTCTCTCTCTTTATTTCTCTCCTCCCGCTGAGCGTCCCCGGACATTCCTCCTGTTACTTCATGCACAGACAGAAAGAGAGTCGCGGCTTTCAGGAGGAGGTGCTGTTCTGCTCAGCTGTCAGAGCGTGACAGCGACCGTGTCCGAGGTTAAGTCAGGTCGTCAGCTCTGTAAGGTGCTTTGGATACTTCTTTAACTTCCAGATGCATTTCTACTTCAAAGATGTCCAAGCATTGAGATCCACAGAGATGGAGGAGAGAGAGAGAGGGGAGGGGGGGGCTATTTATTAGTAAAAAAGAAAAAGTCCTGGTCGCGTGGAGCGTTTACTGCTCAGTGGGACAGACGTTACGGTCTTTGCAGCAGAAGTAGTGCACCACCACGCCGTTGGGATACCTGGCGAACGCGCTGAAAGAAAAGAGACAAAACGTGTCGGGAGGATTATCACGGCAGAGAGCGATCAGTGTCAGAACAAAATTAACCTTCAATAACTTTAAGAAAGGTGGTTAAAAACCAGCCCACTTCATTTATCACATGATCATATTTTAAACACGTGCAGTGCGGATGTGTGAGAAGGAGAACGAGTACTTAGAAAGAGACATAAAGGATTTGATTTCAAAGAGGAACTGAAGAAGCTTCTTTTACCTGTTTCCTATCTTCTTCTTGCAGACTCTGCAGGTCTTCTCCTCTGTGATGACACATTTAACCTGCTGGTGAAAGATCCGCTCCTCCTGCACCTGAAAACACACGGCAGACAGAAAGCGCTCCGTCACACCGTCACACATCAGCACAAACACTCGATAAGGGTTCAAATCTGATATGAAGGCCGTCGTTGGCTCTGAGCTCGGTTTCTGTGTCGGCTGATCAAACACCGACGGCTCGCTGCGAGTCTCGAAATGACTCGGAGGATTCGGAGATGATTACAAGAAAACAAGCTGCAACACAAAACGTGTTTGTTTTCGGGACTTTCCCACAATTCTAACTTTCTCCTGACAACGCTGAGTACACTCACTCCTACAGGCGGCTGAAAAGTCAGCAGTCATCCTTTAAATGTGTTTTCTCACATTTATTGTTAATGGTTGTATTATTAATTATTAACGGACGGGCAGAGCGTTGTCGGTGTTACTGAAGTGCCTCTGCAGGTTTACACCATGTTTAACGTGCAGACTGAATGTTGGCCACGTGTTCCTGTTTAAGCAGGAGAGCTCACGTTAGTTGTGTTTTGATCTCTGATCAGCTCCGTCGATGTAGAGAGGACTTTTCCCTTTGAAGGTGAACTGAGGACGTGTGATTAACAGAGCAGATACGTACGCTGCAGCAGAGTTTAATTTCAGCTGGATGGAAAAATCAATCTTTAATTGAACTGCTCTCGACTAATGGACATGCAACCTGTGACAGACAGCCGACACACACTGCTTTGTAAAGAGGTCACAAGAGGCTGATGAGGCTCTTTAATCTGCTCCTGTCAGTGCTTATCCCAACAACTGTCTGACACATCACATCCTTTGTGCTCCAGATTCTTCTGTAAGTTTTAACACCGCCTGGAAACTGACTAAAACATGACACAGCACATTTAACAGAACACAGACTGCGACCTCGGTGGCTACATCAGTCGCTACGACTGAAATTTGAATCTAATTTGCATGAAGCTCCACGTAAACGAACTCACCCTGAGGAACTCGGCCTGCAGCAGACTCTTCAACACCTGGTTGCAGCGTTTCCTTTGTGCCTTCTCCTCCAGGACGCTCTCCAGGAAGACCCGGATCTCTCTAATCTGAGTGTTTGCTGGGAGGAGATTGATGGCCTGGAGAGACAGAAAGAAAAGCCACTGTTGGCCAGATGTTTGTCGTGACCGGACGGAGGAAACGTTTCCTTACTGAAGCTCAAATTTAAAAAGGAGTGCTGCTAATCCGGTGAAACACGCTGAGCGGAGTGGGAACAGCGATGAAGGCTTCTAATAGAGTAAATACAATTAAACATTTTCACTTCAACTCATTCATCTTGTCACATGAACCAGAAATAATAAATGAAAGATGTCAGTAACAATTCATCCCAAACATTAGCAGCCAGAAAAATCACAATAAGGCTCGTCCTCCGTGTGCTCGGGGAGACAGAGCACAAATCCAGAGCCGCTTGTCCGCTTGCTCAAATTAATTAAATTTAATTAGTACAAATGGTTTAATTACACGCAGGCAGCTCAGAGAGTGTTTTCGGCTGAGGAACGGAGAGGTCCCACTTCCTCCAGAATGTGTCCGTCGGCAGAAAATTAATCACAATAATTATGATAATTAATTCATATTTTAAGTAACACTGCTTTGCTGCTTTTCCCTGTATGTGATGACACTCAGGGCTCCGGGAACGTTGTTTGCTTTTCACCATTTTCTGACATTTTAATCGACTGTATCATAAATTAATTGTTCAAAAAACACAGAGAGTTTCAGATAATGCATAGCTGCGAGAAAATGATAAAAAACGACTGACAAACTAAAGAAAAGAAAAGAAAAGAAGCTTCCTGTTGCCTGAAGTTTTGTTCGGTCTTGTTCGGTCGCCCTGCTGCTCTCTTGGCGAGGCTCGGGCTGGGAACGAGGCCAGGGGGAAATGAAAGCAGGGTGCCGCTAAAGTCAACGAGGGAGGCAGAATGGCACAGAAAGACGAGATGGCGAGCGTCTGGCTGCAGGACCTCAGCCTCGACGTTCATATAAACCTGCAGCGTTCCCCTTCACAGACTCTTAATTCGACATGTCTGCGGCTGAACACTTCACACGTAGCACCGTCTGTTATGGTGCATTTTACAACACAAGTATCACTCAGGACGGATAAACATGCTCGATTTGTGTTTAAATATTGGCAGAGACGCAGCGGAGGAGCTTCGAACGCTGCTCCTCTTTTGTTAGAAGATATGGAGAGAAAGGATACACAATCTGCTGAGTGCCTCTTTTCTCCCCGACGTGGACCGTGGAGAGATTTCTGCAGCAAAGCAAACAGCTTCAGGGGAGAGCTTCATTACTCGAGAGCAGTCGGTGGATTGGGAAGCAAAATCAGGTCACGAGCTACTTTTGAACAGAGCAGCTTTCATTCAATTAACTCACTGCTATTCCAGTTCAGTCCAAACAGGTATATGAAAAGAATTTCATCAAACGGATCCACGTTGCAGAGCAGACGCCTCTCGAGGGAGATCAGCACCCCCCGTGGAAATCTTATTTTTTGGTGTGCTGGATCTTTCCTCTCACAGCAGCAGCAGCAGCTTGATTACCCCCGACAGCGCCGGCCCTCTCATCTCGCCCTGAAAACAAACTAAATCAAATCTCTGAACGAGTTGTGTTTCAGCCGAGCCGCTGCTTTAATTTCACACCAAATGCCAACAGACTAATCGTGTGTGAGTGCGTGTCATCATTAATCGCGTTATCCGATCAGCCTGAACAAGCCGACTCCTCGTCGCTCTCACTTTCAGCGCCACGTCTCGTCTGAATTAGCGGTGATTGCTAAGTTGGAGCGATGGCGCACAGAGTCTTCTTACAATGATAAAGCCGAGTCTCTCTTCTTATCAGACGGGAGGCTGCCGTGTAGAAAAGTTGAATTCGAGTGTGAGGAAGCACTTTTCCGTGACGGACAACTTACTTGACGTGGACAGGAGTTATTTGTAACTGGAGTTTGTTCTGATGTCACCCGGATGACGGACGGAGGGCTGTTTACCTTGGTGGTGTTGAGCTTGCTGTGGTGCAGCTCCAGGACGTGCAGGGCTGCCTGGAGGTTAGCCTGAGGCTCAGACAGCTCCATCTTGATGGGCCCGAGGCAGTGGACGTCAGGAGGTGACAGGTACATTCGCAGCAAAGACAGATAAACCTGAAGGGAGGAAACACAGCTGCGTCACTCTGTGCACATTTTATCTGACGCGGGTCTACAGACGATCACGAACAGTCAACAACAAAACTGCAGGGTCACAGCAAAGCAGGGCTGCTGGCTCGAACTTCATATTAACGCACAGCTGAATCTGTCTTCTCGTCCTGTTCCTTTAAAATCAGCCTTCATGGCGAGTTTCAGACTGCACACAGTCGTCTAACGTTCAGTCCGTCTGACCTTTACAGGAACATCTGCTGCGTATTCATTCATTTTCACTCAATCTTTTTGGAAACAGACGTTATCAGCCGTCGTTCCTGAGATATTTGAGTGCTTGAGCCATAAATAATCCATCATATTTGTGTAGCAATATCTGCGGACACAAAAGGCACTTAGAGCGCAGCGGAGCGTGCCGACTGAAAAAACACAACAGAGCAAAACATCAAAATAACATTAAGAGCGACTCACATCTTTGTTCCCTTCCACTGAGCTGTTGTAGTGGCTGTGACAGTATCTGCAGAGACACAGAGAAAGTGAGGAAACATCAACGCTCTGCTTCTTTTCATGAAGTTCATTCATTGATTTGCTGACAAACGAGCAATTAAATAAGGAGTGACTCACTCTTCGGCCATGCGGGTGTCTTTCAGGATGTGCACGTAGATGAAGAGCGCCTGCTCGTGTTTACCCATCCGACCCAGAAGCAGCGCACGCTCCTCCAGCAGGCCTTTGGGGAGGTCAAAGGTCAAAGTTTCAGCCTTCAGCTTAAATATATAAATTCACTTCAAAGTTCCTCTGTGACTTTATATCCTGATATTAAAACCTGCAGATTTCTTGAACTGAAGAGATGCTGATGTTGATCCACGGAGTTCTTACCGTCGAAGGGAAAGTCACTGATGAGTCTGGCTGGTTCGTAGCTGGTAGAAATATCCAGGAAGGACAGCAGCTTGTTCCTGAACTCACCCAGATCACCGTCCTCCTTCCCCGCAGCAACGGCTGGAACTCCTACAACAGCACAGAGGTTTTAGTGCAGAGTCTAAATCTGCAGAGGCCGGCTGATTAATCGATTGGTTGATTGACAGTTAATTATCAGAATAGCTGCAGATTAATGCTCTAAGATTAAATCAGTTCCAGCATGTCAAAAGTGAATCTTTGCTGATTTTCTCTGAGTAAATTAAATTTCTGCATAAAACACGGTGACGTCTTACAGGCCAGGTTAAGGAGAACATGACTGACAGGTAACGTGATGATGACAGGCACCCTGTGGAGAGCTTTGTACGCCCACGAGGTCACACAGGTTCACTGTTCACAGAGCGGTGGGGAGATGTCGACAAAGTGAAGAATAAGAGCTCAGGCGAGCAAACGCTGACACAAAGACTCAAAGTGTGTTTTTGAGTTTTTCTTTCTGAGAGCGGTCCAAAAGGAAACTCAGCAGAGGATTTTACAGCCTTGAATATTTACAAAGGCGAACCGCTGTAATGTTGAACGAGGTGCTGCGTCATTGTTCAATAATCTCAGAGAAACAAGATCTTAATATCACAGCCCGCGTACGTAATATGCTTTCATAATGCGACATCAAGCAATAACTTGCCCCAAGGACGGATTGATTTATTTTATTAGCTGCTTTTCTCAGTTTATTTCTCCGACATTAATAAACGTAGTCGTTTCGGCTGAGCGGTTCGTACACGCTCCCCGGCTGATCATTAACATGCACAGAGGGAGAGACGGATGGACTTCATAATAAGTCCTGACGCAGGCTTTATTTGCAAAGCAACGAGAGACAACTGAGCGGATGAGTAAGCAAAGGGAAACTCAACCCACACGCAGTGATGTAATCACTACAATAAATCAGAGTCATGTTCTGTTGGCATTACATTGACGAGGGTTTGTTAAGAAGATGATAGAGCTCCGGACGGGTCACGTCGCCCTGCAGCTTCAGGTAGAAATGTTGAATGTTGAGTATCTGTCGATCTACGACTGATTATCTCTATGAAACGAATGAAAATAAAAAATGTTTCATTCATAAAAGTGTTAAAATCTTTCTCTCGCGTGCCGTACCTTCTGGCAGTGAGTTGAGATACTGTTTCATGAGGCCTTGAACTCTCTCCAGGTAGAGCTGAATCAGCACGTTGTGAAACTCCGGGCCTTTATCGTCCCACACGTAAATGATGTGCTCTAAATAAGGGATGGCGAGCTCCTTGAAGCCCTCCTTCAGGAAGTTCAGCACCTTGTCTCTGGGCAAAGTCTCCACCTCGGTCAGGTCCTCCGTGAAGATCTGAAGAGGGGAGAGAGAAAAAAAGTCCAAAATAAGAACGAGCTTCATTCAAACATCAGAGACAGAATAAAAGACTTCCTGTGTCTCACCTTCAGGCCGTCCTCAGGACAGATCTTCAGCACCCAGGGAGAAAACTCAAAGATGATTCCCAGATTGTCCACGCCTGTGTGTGTGTGTGTGTGTGTGTGTGTGTGAGGGGATTACAACAGATTAGTACATTTAATTTATCAAAGCAGAAACAAAGTCGATGATCAGGTTCAGAAAACTTTCACGGTCACACATGCAACAGTTTACAGTCAGTGAGTCATGAGAAACAAAGATCTGTATCTATTTATTAAAACATGCAGATTTTTCTCTGAGTCAAACAACAGAAAATTAACTGGACTGATTACTTCAATCACGACAGTAATAAATGCCGTTATACAGATAATATAGAACACGTATAAACATGGTGGAATTACAGAAACATGACGAGCAGCAGAGGTCTGAAACACTCAAAGAGAAACAACCTGAAGATTTTGGGGAAAGTGGCTTAAACTACACAAACGTGGGCACAGATCTCAAACTGGCTTCTAATCGCGGCTGCGTCTGACGCTGTAATTATCTAAACATTACACCGCACTGTCACAACGGATTTAAAACTCATGTGGCGAACAAAAGCGCAGGCAGCACCTTGGAACGTCGGGAGAAGAGGGATTTATCTTGGCATCAGATGGCGCACAGATACAAGCGGTTCAGAGTTACACAGTAAACACTGACACACATGGTACAAAACCTCGTTTAGTCCGTGCCAGACGTTTGAAAGACTGCAGAGCGCGACGTGACAACGCGGAGGCTATACGTCTCATCCAACATCCACAATCAATCAGGGTGAAAGTTTTCTTAGAGGCTTTCCCAGAATCAGCCAGCACATTAAACATATCTAATGGAGATGACAGCTCGGAGACTCTAAAGCTGAAACAGACTCGCGTGGGCCGTCAGTCCTTACCCAGTCTCTGGAGGTACTGCACTGTTCGCTCGTGGCCCTTCAGCGGAGAGTTGGCCTTGGTGGACTGGTCCAACAGCACCTGCAGAGCTGCGAGAGGGCAAACCGGGTGAGTGAGAGCAAACTGAGATTAGTCTGAGTGATGGAAAGTAGCAGAATGTCACCGTCTCTGGTGTGTTACATAATTCCTATCAGCAGATACTGGACGAAGCACACATGGCGTTAATTGGAGGACGGGAACAGCTGGTTTGAATTGGCAGAGAGAGAGAGAGGCAGACTGGAGCAGCATGACATCACGAGCACAAATTGCAGGAGGCCGATTAAAACCAGCCGCGCTCCTCCGGCGAGCGCGGGCCAGAATCTGCTGCACGGTACCGCCAGAAACCAAATGACATTAAGACAGCTCTGATCTACGAGGATGACGAGCGGACCACATGCAGGAAAAACCTCCTCTGAGATAAACTGTGTAGCCTGACGGAGCCGAGCCACCCCGAGCCCAGAACACAGCTCTGTTACAAGCACATAACTGGTACCTATTGAAATAAACATAATGGAACAATTCAGCTTACAATGGCTCTTGTATTTGTCAGCGCTCTCATTACCTCCTCATTCAAAGGCCCATGTAGGTCTGGCATCAAGTGATCAGTCATTTAAACGCAGATTCAATCATCCAATTTGAAGGGAAATCAGCAGCAGATGTTTCATTGTTGTTTATCGTTATGAGTTTATGTATTTCAGTCGTCACAACAACAGACAAATAAAACTCAGCTCTGATACCCGTCATTATCCAGCTGACTGACGCATCTGTCATCTGCCGCCTGCTGATTAAAGTCTCACATTAGAAATATGAGTGTAAAGTGATTTTATGAATCAGATTTCACTTTGAAATGTTGCAACAACATAAATACTCAAAATCAGCAAAAGATACTTCAAACATCGAAGGTAAAGGAGTAAAATAATCATATTATGATCTGATTACTGTATGCAGCATTTTAAATAGGTCGATGTGGAGCTAATTGTAGCTACATCACGTGTATTTTAATCTAAACTGCTGCAGCGTTTAACAAATGTAAAGGTCTAAACGTAGAAGAACAAACAGCACCATGAAATATATATTTTGGGCTGAAACACAAATGTGATTTAAACTTTAAACTCGATTTAACGTTTTCATAACGAGTAGCGACATGTGCTTCCCTTTTCAATCAGAGCTTGTATTGTGCGCGCTAAACGTTACAGTGTGTGACACTTCCTGTGCAACAAGCCCCGCTTTGTTTCTGGATTGGAACAATATTGAGAAATTGTTTTAAAAAATAAAAAATGAACCTGTTTCTTATTCTCAGTAAGTCTGTGAACCAGAAAAACTGTTTCTATTAAAGTCTGTGCAGCTTCTCACAGGAAGAAAACAGCGACCGCCGTCAGGATTTCACCAATAAACCGGCGGCTGATAGTTCTGTCCTCGCAGGCTCGGTAAGATTAGAGCATTAAGGGTTTATTGTGTCGGCGTTTATCAGGTTGAACGCTTTGACTCTGTGTTAGAATGATCAGATTTCAGTGAACTCGTCCAAATTAAAGAGATTATACTCAAGGTATTATATTATAGATTTAATTATACTGCTGTGAGCCGGGCCTGCAGTCACCGTGCACCTGATGAAGAGGCCGTCCGGTTTATCGCTGGGTGTGGTTCTCAAGTTTAGATGAATTCTTATGCATGTACGCACATACAGGATGTGATGTATATTTTCTACTTGTTCATTTATGCTGCAGGTTTCTCTGATGTGATGTGTTTGATATATTTATGTAGCTGAGAAAAAACAGATTTAAACTTGCACTCGAGCTCAGCAGAGCCAAATATCTGCCAGTTTTCACAGCTGAAGGAAGCGTACAAATCCACCCCACCGCTTCAAATCAGTTATTACGCCCACAAATCACACATAATTAAAGGAACTCAAACTGTTTCTGCAGAAAAACACGGTTCAGTCCAAATACAGACTTTACCACCAGTAAAATGTTTTCAACACAGAGGTGAGTAAAAAGTTAAATATTCCTTTTGAAGGACGGTAGATCACTTATTTTAAAATCAGGAAGTGCATCGATCAGAGCACAGATAGTGTGACACTAAAATGAAAAGTTAAACGGCTGGTTAAGTTTCAGTCTTTGGCTCTCAGAGGTCGATCTGAGGAGGGAAATGTCTGCACGATGACTCCAAACCACAAACGTTTCGATTCGCCGTTCGCCAGGTCAGAATGTTTAAAAATGGTTACCACACCCAGATGAACTAATAGACTGTGAAGAAATACACCAAACTATCCAAAAACACAGTCACAGTGTTGCAAGTTGTTTGACCTCCAGATCCAAACGTCAGTTTAAATGAATGTGTTTTAGTGTGAGTGTGCAGGCGCATGTGATCCTGCTGATAATCAAACTCTGATTCCAATAATCACACACATCCATCCTGCAGATCAGACTTTAAGATCTGTCATGAATCATTGCAGCACAGGTGTGTGACTCTCACCTTTCTGGTGCAGACCTTTCTTCTCGTAGAGAATAATGAGCTCGCTGTACTTGTGGGCTTTCTTCAGGACGTACTCGCTCTCCTCGATGTGGCAGTGGTTGTTTTCCAGGCGGAGGAGGGGTGACACCAGCGCCACGTTGGTCTAATTGGAGGAGAAAAAACACCACAAACGAAGAGCACAGGTGACTTCACTTCGATTGGTGCGTCCTCTCTGTTCGTGTAAATAATCTGGTGCAGATGCTCATCTTATCCCTGCAGCGCGATCTGTGCCTACACCTGGAAGTTCCTCTGATTAAATAGTTCTCATTATATTAATTAAGCGCTCATTATACCTCCAAAGGGAAGCACCTGGTGGCACTTTTCATGGCTCTCTAAACGTGGAGCAGCGGCGAGGGAGGTCCAACTACTTTTGGCCTAAATCAACACCAGACCCACCAAACTGAAACTACTACACCTCGAAGGCTGTGAAACTCACGTCCACTCCGTTTCTGTTCATTCAAAGTCAAACTGCCGACGAGCTGCCTGAAAGAAAACTCATTTGGCTACGTGTTCAGTCAAAGTTGCCAATTTCCATGAGAGCGTTTGGAGTCACTTCCCTGTGATATGGTGCCATTTCACTGTAAGTGGATGGCGAAGTCTGCCGAGTTCATTAAAGCCAAAAACTTTGATCATGAAATATTCAACATTTGGATGAGGTTCACTGACAACTGACAAAGTATAAAGAGTCACGAGTGGCAAAGAGAACAAAACAGATGAAAATAGGTCTGTTTACAACTCAACTTCTCAGAGTGGATGATATCAAGTAATAATTCTACTTAGAAAGTGGCAGTTTGGGCAGACGGCGTGTTCCTTACGTGCAGGTAACACTTGAGCAGGGTGGTGTCGATGATCTGCAGCAGTTTTTTGCGGCTTTTAATCGTCGGCGTGCCCTCCATGAGCGGAGACGTCGTCGACGGGTCGGAGTCATTCAGCTGTTTGACCAGGTGGCTGCGTTTCTGTGAGGAGGAGAAAGAAAGAAAGAAGAAGATTCACACCAATGAACCTTTAATATGTTTTCATTATTACATTATTACTGTGCTGCAAGGACAAACACACATGCACACACACACACCTGGGTGAGATAATCGATCAGGGCGAGATGAGCCTTCTCCAGCTCTGCCCCGGACAGAGTAGGCAGCGGGTTGGGATAGTGCAGCTGTTTGCGGTAGTCTGACGGGAGCAGGTCTGGGTACAGCCCGATCACATGGGTGGGATCTGCAGACCACAGCACGTACTTTACTCTGTGTTTGTTTATTAGCTCAGTGATTTGTGGACAGAGTTTATTACACAGACACAACGTATACTGTTCACCAGACCAGAGAGAGCTCGTTAGAGCGAGGAAACGTCCGTCATTACTGTGAAATGAATCCTCACATACACACGATGTGACATCATTCATGTGAAATCAAAACATTTCCATCAACAATAAATCACAGATGTCTAATGAGGTCAGGAAAGAAATGAATAAATCACAACCAGCTTCACGGCAACATTAACGCAGATCAAGAGAATAAAATGGATGATGTTTATCTCGCCTAGTGTCCACGTGCTCAAACACAAACACTCCTTACCTGTGCCCAGTTTGGCAAACACCTGCATGGAGTCATCAAATCTCTTCTGGCAAAACAGGTTGAAGGCGTAGAGATTTTGGATGTGATGTATCTGCTGCTTCTTGTCCCCGTCTGAATCATCCTTCATCTTCTGGCAGAAAAAAAGGGAAATCAAAAAAGAAATCATCAAACTACAGCAAAACGTCTGACGTTCATTCAGCTAGCTTTCATCTCTCCATCCTCCGCGGGGTTCAGCCGCGGGGTCTCCTCCGAGTTGGACGTGCCTGGAACACCTTCACACGAAGCGAACATTGAACCTCTTTTCTCTGAGGCTGAGCTCGGGCACCCGACTCACCACTTTGCCTGCCGCCCGGCTGACATAGTACCTGACCCCTCTGCCTCTCCCTGCAGGTGGTGGGGCCACACGGCAGTTAGGATCCAAGAATCAAAAAGTTTTATTCTTGGAAGCTCGATTGCCAGATAAGCTGATGTACAAAGCCGTTTCAGCGAACAGGACGAGTGATTTTAATGTTCCATCCTCTGACTGAAGCACTAATTGAATCTAGAAGAATTCAATAACAAGGTTTGATAGTGAAGTGAAGTGAAGCTCACCGCCAGCTGGAGAGCCAGCTCAAACTGCTTGTCCTGAAGAAGCTGCCGGATCTGGCTGGCTATCGACACGGGAACGAGGCGCCACACAAAGTGGTTGCTGGCAACGTACACGATATTTGGCCTGTGAGAGATGAAAGGAGAAAAACAAGATAAGAGACGCGGTTTTTACATTATCGGTATCATTACCATGAAGAAGTCATCAAAGCGTCACACAGAGGACCAAAGAGGTCGCCATCAGTCATTACTGAATCTGGAGCTCGGAGCTGTGTGTCTCTCTGCAGCTTTCTGTTTACCTCAAACACTGCAGTACTGCACTGTGATGCTGACACCAAGATAAACGACTACAAGCTCACATTACAACACCATATTTTTCATGCTGTTATGATTATGTTTTTTAGTTGCAATAAGGTTGGACTGATGCAGAAAAACAAACAGCTGATCGTCTGCGGGTTTCCAGAACATTCTCTGCAGCTTCACGGAGGACTGCTCACCCTGCTGAGGTGATGAAGCGAGGCCTCTGCAGCTCCACGCTCTGCACCAGCAGCCTCGGCTCGAAGGTCCGGATCTCCACGTACCGGGGGAGGACGGCGATGATGTACGGAGGCTGGTGCTCTGAGAACATTCAAAAACAGATCAAATATAAAACATGAACATAAAATGGACATTCTGTGCAGCATTGATGTAACTATTTGGCTACAAGAGCGCTGACAACATACTTTATTGCCGAATGGACCTTTTTGGGCCCAAAAGTGAAATTATTGATTTTTCTCATTTTGACCTGAGAAGACAAGTTTACCTCACCTCACCTCTCCGCATTAAAGAATGCCTCTTATAGTTTCCCAGAAGCCGAGGTGAGGTCTTCAAAGTTTTTCCAAGCATGAGTATTTCATTAACAATGATGTGAAACAGAGAAGCGACAGTGAATCGACACGCTGGAGCAGGAACGTGCTTGAAAAATGTTGATTTTCTGTAAACAGACTTTCACTCTCGTGAGGTTTGAGTTTTCGTGTCGTCCAAACCCAGATTGTCTGAAAACAACTGTGATTACTGAGTGATGGGGAGGAAATCCAGCTGGAGACAGTCATCTAGACAGGCCTGAGGTTGGACTTTGGATCTGGATTCAAAGCGCCCAGCTTCAGCTGAGTTACGACGGTCAGTTAGATGTATTTTGAAGTGACCAGCACCATCCTCCACTGATCCACCAAAGTCACGACATCGACTATATCGAAACAAGGAAATTGCAAAGTGTATGAATGCTCGGAGGCTTTCCCCTCCATATTTCTCCTTTCTGCATTCCAATGAGTGCAGAGAGAGAAACCCTTTAACACAACATGAGAGCTCATCTGCATCAGTCCTGTCACAGGCTCATTAGTAACGCAGACCTGTGGTGTGTTAGTCACGGATAAAGAAGCTGATGTGAAGCGGTGTTTCCTCTCCTGACATGTGGAAAGCAGCAGCACAGCTCAGACACTGTGGAAAAAGACTTTGCACAGTGGAAGAAGAAAAAGGAAGAGGCAGCTCGATGACAACAACTGACAGAATAACTGGCAGTGTTTGCACCAAACGCTTCATTGGGCGTTAGTTCTGAGATCCAGTTACTGCTATGTGAACAAACCTGCTCCTTCAATGTGACGAGGAGAGAATGATGTGCTGCTAGAGCCACAGGCAGACACAACACACACCGGCTAATGGAAGCAAATCAAAGCAACATTTATATACAAGCTGCATTTAATTCAACAGCTTACTATTAACAGACAGGAAGTGAAACTTGTACCGAGTGATGGAAAGAGGAATTATTATTATTCTTTCATTTATGATTCTTTTGATAATTCATGTGAAACAAAAACATTCACGGCAGCTTGTACCTGTCTCACTGCTGCTTCCTTGTTTTGTCCTCTGAGGTTTGGTTCTCTATCACTATGTGCAAACTCTTTAATATTAAGTAGTCTGATAACGTACAGCAGACAGTGTCCTTGGCAAAAATCAATAGATGCTTATATTTGATACCACAAACTATCTAAAAGCAATACGGTCATTAAAATGCGACTCTTTGGGGATTTCACTGTTTGGGCAGAGTGATAAGAAAAGCACAACAAAAAAAATTTGGTCGATTTTTGTTTTTCCGCCTCGAGCGAAGTCGTCTGCCAGCGGTGACACATCCTGGCTGAACACATTCGGGAAGACGAAGCTCAGCATGTGAACTTTTGACTTTGCTGTCAGTTTTTATTGATATCGAGTACGAGTTAACTCCAGCAGAGACATCAAGAGTCTAAGTCTAAGCTAATCAGACTGCGTGTGTCGTAGCTTCTTTTTCATGTAAACAGAAACGTAACAGCATGAACACACATGAAACATGATCAAACTTGTCATGGTGCCTCTTTCTTACCCATTGCTATCGGGATGTCTGTCCAGTTCAGGGCACACTTCTGCGTGCAGACGCCCTCTTCATTCAGCACCACGGTTAGATCATCCTGACCAACAGCCACCTTCCCATCAGCCAGTGGTGCGACCAGAGGCTCCAGCTGTTTCCCGGTGGGGAAGAGCTCCTTGATGGAGCCACGGCCGTCCATCTGTTTGACAGGAGAGAGAGTACGAGTGAGTCTGAAGAGACAAAAAGCTATTAATAACATCTCACAAACTTCCTGTGTGAGGTCAGTTATGAAACAAAGAATAAAACAACATTAAATAACAGCTGATTAGACGAGCAAACATCAGATGATGAAAGGAATAATAAGAGGAGGAGAGAGAAGACCAAAACAAACAAATTCAAGGACAAAAAACAGACGAGAACTAATTATACAGCAGCCTGCTTCGAAACTTCTCAAGGCTGAATTAAAGTGATACTTCTTGTTGTCGATAGCTACAGATCAGTAAAAGATGAAAAGCTGCAGCACGTACCCGAATGAGGTAATAGTCCCGTTTGAAACCAACACAGATGGAGTTTTCACACCAAGCCATGGACTTTGGAATATCTGGAGCAGCAAAGTCCCCCTGACAGACAGAAAGGAAACACTCAGGTGTCTGAACGTGTCAAAGGACCGGGCACAGAAACTCTAAATCTGGCTCATGCCGTGGTGACTCATGTCTCAGATATATCTGCTCTCACCTGCAGCTCGTGGAACTCTCGGTCCTTCCAGTAATAAAGCTGCAGCTTCTTTTTCACTGCGACGCACATTCTCAACTTTTCCTCTCCTGAGCTGGTTTGCTGAGGACAAAAGAGACAAAATATACAATTCAAATCAGGGAAAATAGAAATGTGTAACACGACGCCCATTTACTGCCGACTGCGTGTTTTGCATAGATGTTCCTCTTCAGCTAACTGAAACCTAACGCATGCTTGATCCCGGTAATCCAAAACAATGAACATCATATCGCTGTTTCTTCTTGTCAAACAGAATCTGAAAGAGGATAAATGAGCGTGGGATGTTTATGTGCTGGTGGGAGGAAGCAGTGAACTTGACACACACAGAAGTGGAACTGCTCTTCCGTCTCCTGCTCTTTATTTGCTTTTGTTAATTCAAACGCCTCTAAAGCGTCACTAAAATGTGATGATGGATTATCAATCTTAATCCTTTAACACTCGTTCTTTTCTTACCTCACTGAAATTAATTACAAAAACTAAAACGACTGCCTGGAACAAACAGCTTCTCTCTGATACATCTGCTTTTTTCTCTTAACCCGTCGGCTAACTCAGAGCTGTATGAACCGATACTAATGTATGTCACATCATATATGTGTTATGTATACAATAGCGGTGCTGTACATGAACAACGCTGCCTGAAATACTACACCCTGTAACCGACCTGCAGGTCACAGGCGAAGAGCGTGGCTCCTTTGGCTTTGGGCAGCACGGTGATCTGCTGGAAGGTCAGGAGGTCGTGGACGTGGATGTTGTTCTCTGCAGGAGAAACACATTTTAGATACTGATGAGAGATGAACACACACACACACACACAAAGATTACAGTTTCACTGGTGAAGACAGATGGAAGTCTAACCAGCATGATGTTTTTAAATTAAAAATATATGAGCGGGGGAAACTTACCGAGAAGACTGACAAGGATTTTATACTGTGAGACAACGTAGAGCTGCAGAAAGAGAGAGAAACACAAATCAAACATTCGCTCACACCAGGACTGAGAGCAGAGTGAAGTATGAAGCTTTGTTTACTGTCCTACTGTTACAATATCAGGACAATACAGTTTGTAGTTCTGCTTTATGCATAAATTAGTCTGCGGTCAGACCTTCGTTTAGCTCGGAACAACTTGAATGCAGACTCGTCAATGAGGGAATCAGCGAATAATATCTCATCTGTAATATCTGTAACAGGATGAAGAGACTCAGAGTGTCGCCACACACACCAGCTCTGACATAAAACGGATCCCAGTAAGTCTGAATCATGCCTGAAGTGTCACACTGTGTTTGTGGTTTTATTCCCTGTATGTGGACTTTGTATTGGGGAAGATGACAGATAGATAATCGCTGATGCGTGTCTGCTGACTTCTGTGCATCGTAAACATTCTGAAGTCTGACTGCAGACCTCCGACACCAGCTGGGTGGTTATTGATGATACCTGACATATAAGTCACGTATTCTGTAAGATCTGGTCATCATGTACTTGTTGAGTGTTAGTGACGCTGTACTGTAGATGCAGATGCTGCCTCCAATGGATCTGTGTTATTGTAGTGTATTAGGCTGTTTATGAGGCCTACACAGCCTCGTGTTGAAGTGTTTCTCTGAGGTACAGGACTTTATACCGGCATTGATTGGGGATCCCGCACCGTCTCTTCAGTCTGTGTTTTGTTTGTTAGTTAAATATTAATAATAATGTTCAGAATCGTCCGTGTTTATCCTGTAAATCATCCTGTAATCTGATCTACCTGCTGAATCTTCTTTGAGAAGTTCTTGTTGGATTTCTCCAGCGTCACCTCAAACCGGTTTGTGCCTGCGGAGGAAAGAGACGATCAATGTACCGATGTAAGACGGTAAGTTGAGGAGGTAATCAATGCATCGCCGTCACATCTCTCGGCTCTCTGTACCTGCATCCTTCTTTATTCTGTAGAGGAGAAGGTGCCCCGGCTTTGTCCCCACGAGCAGCCAGTCCTCTGCGGGAAGATGAAAACTCAGAGTCAGTTCAAAGATGTGATCTGATCATTCACATCAGGGGTAAATAAATCACCTCTAAGACAGGAGGGAGACCTGAGCCTGCGGGTCAGAACCGGCCCAGAGGGACCGCAAGAGAAGCTGTGAGCTCCATGAAGTGTCAACAACTCACCCCAGGCCGCGAGACAGTCGATCTGGAGAGGAAGCTTCTCCAAAATAGGCACCGGTTCATACGCGTCATGCATGTTGGAGCTGATTCAGACGGAGGATCGATCCCCGCTCGGACCTCACAACAGCTGACTGACCAACCGACCTCCGAGAGCTTCGTCAGCGCGGCTCGGCTTTATATGTCGCCATTAACCGACCGTGTAACCGAAGGCTCGTCTGTCTGTGTCGTTAGCCAGTAGCTACCGACCAAAACAACAGCTGATCGTTAGCCTGCTA
The DNA here is from genome assembly GCA_014281875.1 of Nibea albiflora. Classification (NCBI taxonomy): domain Eukaryota; kingdom Metazoa; phylum Chordata; class Actinopteri; family Sciaenidae; genus Nibea; species Nibea albiflora. Next base: position 1,931,048 of record CM024799.1, on the reverse strand, counting down.
GCTCAGAAGTTAGCACGGCTCCTAAACATCGCCCGCCGTCAGTCCGCGCCCAGCACAGACGGTCGGTTACTCAAACAAACGACACATTTAGTTAGCTTAGCTTAGCGAAGCGCGCCGTAACGGGCGTAGCTGTTAGTTTGTGTTAGCCTGGTTAGCTTCGCGTTACTTCCTCCTGCTGTGTTGTTGACGACGGCTGCGCGAGGCGAACGGGGTTTGACAGGCACGTGACTGGAGGTCTGAGCACTCACGAGGAACGAATTAAAGGCGCAGTGCCCCGAATTTGTAGTCCGCTCAAATGGTGCGCGCAAATCTCGCGAGACTTCAGATTTTTAATGTAAAGCAGGGGTCTCCAACCTGGGGTCTGTGACCCCCGGGCGGTCCGCGAAGGTACTGCGGGCGGTCCGCCAATTTTTGTCATAAAAACTGACAATTTACACCAAAATAATGTTGAATGTGAGAAACTACAAACATTTGCTCTTCAGTAATGAACTTTTTATCAATCATAAACACATACAGGCTAATAACCCAGTGTATGAACAGGTTAATAAGGTGAAATAAATAAAATAAATATAAAAGTTATTATAGGCCAAGCTAAGCTAAAATCTATCTACTTTGCAAGGACAAGGAATTTCCTTGTCCTTGCAGGTGTTGTCCAGTTTGTAGAGTCTTTCTGTACTTCCCCCTCACATGCAGACGGCTGCATAGAATAATACAGATGAGTGCTGCACACTCCAGAGGACTCCAGCTTGCTGTTTGTTTCATTTTTGGATACATTTAATGTTACAGCTCTATCTTAAAGAAGTAGCTATGTTGTTTTCTAATAAATACATGAGATATTTTGCTATACGTGCATTGTTTAGCACTGAAAGAACACTGTAAACGTAATGCAGCTGGAGGTGAAAGGAAGTGACATATTAATGCATACACAAACTGTGTCCGTGTTTAAATACAAACTTTATTTGCAGGACATACGCAAAAAGCCATACAGTATCATCAGTTTCACATTACAATGCAGACTCACATCCAGGAATTGGGCTTTTGTGTCTCTCTAAAATAAAAAATATCTTCAACAAGACTCAGATAAATATATTAAAAAAAACATAAATTAAGGAATTTAGAATATTCACACATACTGCAGTAGTTTGCACGAGGACGGGAATATAATTCTGCCACATAAGGCAAGATTAATTTGTGAATGAGTGTGAATGTTACAGGCTTAAAGGAATCTGTTTTGTTTTTTAAACTACCGTGTGCTACTGAATTTAGGTGAAGACCTCAACAAAACTCAATGAGTGGAGGGAGTGAGACAGATTACATACATACAGTAAACCACATCGAGTCTCTACGGCTGACAAAAGAAAAAGTCCCTTTGCTGACATGAAGTGGACGCAGATCACTGCTGTTATGTGAAAAGCTACAAAATGTGACTTTTTGTAGAGATGAAGAGAAATCAAAAATCCTGAACAGATCGTTTGACATGAAATAGTAAACACAGGTGTGACCAGTGATGCTAACTAAGGTTACGGTGGATTCGGGTCGGATGAAGTTAGGGTCATCTGGAAAGTCTCTGCTGCACTAAATGGAGCTGAACCTTTATTAGCGTCATTGGAAACACCTGCGCTGACAAACTAACGGCTGTGATAAAAGTCTATAAAACACCTACGACTGCACAGCTCGCTTGAAAACAGGTCTGGAAATGTTTTCCCACCTCACCCGCTGAGCAGCCTTGAAAATCACCAGCATTAGTCACACTTTGAGTTGGTTGAACTGTCCTGACATCTCAGCACGATCTGATGACACTGTATATGCTACAGTATATAAGTTTGAACAACAGGGTCATTACATTCTCCCAGTCTGTTCCAGTTAACACAAGAACCCTGATCCTACAGATGTTTTACCCTGACATATGTGATATTTTTCAAGTATCCATATTCACTGATGCAGCCGTGTTTACAGAGTAAAGGTAGCTTATTTATTTCTATAATCATGATTTCCCAGTTAGCCAGACAACAAAGTGAAGTGTGTTAACAATGTGACATTAAGAAATGAGCTCAGGAAATCCTCATCGACACGGTAAAAGAATTAAAACATTGTTTTCTGGCTAAATGATTAATCATTTCGATATTAAATATATTTCTTTAAGTGATTTATTAAATATATAACAAATGAAAACACCTGCTGAAAACAGCGTGTTTTCTTTTTATACATTTAATTTATGGCACAGCACATCTCTTAAAGATAAGTGGCCATCACTGTGTTGGCTTGAATATAATCTTATTATTCACAATAACTTCCTCTGTTCACATCGCCGTCTGATTTCTTGGCTGATTTAACCGCCAAGAATCATGATTTGTACAAATTTACCAATCGGACGCTGTGGTCAGTGAGGAGACGGCCGTGCGCCCTGTTAAATATCGACAGATTTCAATAAATATTCTATTTTCTACAAGGACACTGTAAAATGTCTTCTTCATACTTGGTTTTGGCCGAGTGTGTGACATTAAAAAAAACAACTTAAAGTTCACCAGCCTCCCAAAATCCCGACATTGACATCAAAAGCCAACCCACCCAGACACAGCTCACACAGTACCGCCTTAATATAAACACACTATTCATGCTTCTTTGAGCTCATTAGTGTTGCACAATATCTGTGAAATTAAACTAAAAATGTAAAGTGTCTGGAGAGCACAGCTGGCTTTGCCCACATTTTTTTTTTTGGTAGTTCGATCACTCAGATTTGCATTCCTCGCTGCCTCAGCGACGTCGCCGTCTTTTCACTCTCACTCGTGCTCGCTTGCTTCTACTCCATTTTGGATCGCTCCATCTTGGTTTTCAGGATTTCCTGAAAGAAAAAAAAAGGAACGCAGATTAATGCATGTGCAGTAATGTGATTGTGGAATGATGGCACAAGAAAAGCCGGCAGGGTTTTAAATAGAAATCATGGGACAAGCAGGGTGGAAGTAAAAGGAGCCTTTACCTCTTCCTCATCTAGCATTACAGGGAGCGCTCTGTGGAGAGAAGCAGGCAGTGATTGTTAATGACTGTCAGTATTTACGGACAGTTTTGAAGAACATGTACTGTAATACACAAAATGGAGTATTTCCATTTTGTACTTCTCCATGACTTTTACAATTTTACATAAAAATAAACATCAGCTTATTTGTGAAAGATAAAAGCAGCCGCTGCTCGTGTCTCTGATGTCTATGAGTCAGGGCGTTTCCCCTCTAAACCTTTCAGATTTAAAACAACAGTTTGACTTCCCAAGAGTTTAAATTATAAATCAAGAGTCTGAAATATTAAAAGAAATTCATCTCACATTAATCATGGTTACAAATGTACTCGACTTACACGTCAGCAACAGTTGTAGGAATGTTCTCCTCGACCCATTTTAGGTCTTCATCCTGGAAGAAGCAGAAAAACAAAATGATTCAATTAAATGTGAAAAAAAACAATACACACTATTCATTTACTGTTTTATTTATCAGTGCTGTTTATTATTTATTGAGACGTCCACAGAAGACATTCAACTCACCTCTTTACTCAGCAGTTTCTGGGAGCCATTAGAGTCGGGCTTCGAGCCTCTCATCTTCATCCCCTCTGAAAACCAGCAAAAAAAACCAACTGAAATCACACACAAGTCTTTTGTCCAGTAACATGATTAGAAACTTTATTACATTTTCCATTTATACTATTATACGACGATCAGATGAACATTTCTAAAAGAATCTCCACATATCTATATCAGATTTAGATCATGGCCTCGGTAGCGAGGTCATCTTCACGGATCTGATGTCAGATTATTTGCAGATGAGCGCGTTAATCACAGGAAGAGAAGTTTGTAGCATCTCAAGTTTACTGGAAATCATAGCTGGCACGTCCATCAGAAGAAAACAAATAATAACAGTTAAATATGAAGCCACCAGAAAAGACTGTGACTTAAGTGTTTCCATATTTAGCGTGTCGATGTGACGAACATCTTCATCCCTGCAGCCATTAAAGCTTTTAAAGCAGAGTCATAGATCAGAAACTCACTTCAAACTATAAAGTTTAAATAAGCAGCTGATATCTATATTTCTGTGCAAATATTAGCCTGATTACGGATGAGATTTGTTTACAAGAAGACAATACTGAGCAGTGCTGCTACACACTCTCTGTTCTCTGTTTACAGAGTATGTGAACTCCATCTGAGCTGTACTCCATCTACTTTGTATTCTAAACACTGTCCGACGCAGCCGCCCTCAATAATAAGGAGTTATTAGAGAACTAACCGAAAGCCTCGTTCAGCATGGGCTCCTTGGCCTCTTCCTCTTCGTCGTCTTCATCGATCAGAGGAGAGTGGGAGAACCTGAGAGAACCACAGACCCACAGATGAAATGCAACTACTGACAACTCACAGGCTCCAGGATCAGTCCTGTGTGTCTCAACCTCAACTAAGCTTTAATCTGCAATTAATTAATTAATAAGTTCTTATGAGCGGTCGGAGATGCCTACGGGTCGACTGTAAGCGTGAATGATGATGACAGAGTGATGTAAGAATGGTTATAAAAGCTGTGAAGTTTGAAAGTAAAAGGAGTTTGGATTCGCAACCAGCTGTCTCTCTGTCATGTTTTATTCAAGTTTCCTCCACAACAGCCTCGTGATCCAGACGGACTCTGACCTCTGGCTGTTAGCAGAGGGCCGCAGCAGCACCATGATCACCAGCAGAATGGTGGAGAACAGAAGACGCCAGAAGGCGTCGTCTACCCACAAGTCCCTCCAACCCTGAGGAAAGGACACACACACACACACACACACACACACACAGAGGTTGATGTTATCAGGTTCACTTTTCATCTCCGTGTGTACACGAAGGACTGAAACCCAAACACGGCACGATAATCAATCAATAACAGAAAATAAACTGACCGTCTGGCAGTCCACCAGCTTGAAGACTTTGGTGGTCCAGATGATGAATATGATGGAAGCTGCAGACACAAAGCAAAACAACAGACTCACTCTGACGTCTGTGAACAATGTGCAAAGAGGAAAACCTCCCACAATTAGACAAACTCGTCTCAGACAAAGTGTCGGCAAAATATGAATCATTACTTAAATGCATGAGCAGCATGCTGTATGTGAGAGCAGTGTGAGGAGAGATCAGTGCCTTAAGGTTCATACAACACTAGAAAACAGACATATACAAAAATACAATATAAAACAACACGTGCAGGTTTATAAGTTTCACCTGCAGTCCTGCCTGGTTTCCTTTTCTTTGATTGTCTGTCCTGCGTCTGAAGCTCACCTGTTGTTCCTGACCGCCCTGCTTTTGTTCTAAGTTTTAGATTTTGGGAACTTTCATTTGTATTTTGAACCAGCAGCTGCCTTTTATCTTGTTTTGCGTTCCTTTGTGTTTAATCCCCGCTGCAAGTGAGTGAAGATACTTTTCATAAAATCATGTCTGTGTCTTCAGTCGGTCCACTCCTGAACTGCTCCGTGTGTTTTTCATTTTCAAACCGATGTTGCATCAATATAATTTGTTGGATTTCGTGCAGCTCCCTCTGGAGCCGCAGCTCACCTACAAACAGACTCTGATGTGTAAAATCGACGGAGTTCCCCTTAAACTGATCACAGTGACTCATCACATCTCTGCTGAGAGGCAGCTCATCTTAGAGTCAGCCGTACTCACCGAGAACAGAGAAGATGAGCGTGTTGGTGAAGTGCTGGTACAAAGAGAGTTTCACCACATTCCTGCGTAGCTTCAGGAGACGAGTGGTTTGAGACAGGCTGATGAAAATGTGGATGCAGATTAAGGAAAACATACAGCTCATATCTGCAAAGAGAATGAGTCACATCCTGATTAGCCTGGAGTAGAAGTCTGACTGGTCTGATAAAGGATATCCACCACATGACACACGAGTCAATAAGGGAGAGGCTGAGATTAGCCACCAGGGCGACCGTCCCATAAAATCCCTGGAAAAAGAAGAAAGAAACATGAGCCTGAAGGACGGCAGGGCGAGGAGTGTTTCAGCAGACTGAGAGAGAAGAATTCATTCATTGTGAGGGCAGTCAGTGTTTTTAAGATAAGAGTGTGTTTCCTGATATCTGCTCTCGCTCTCCTCGTTCTTCTTCCTGCCTCTCCTCTTATATTTGTTCCTATAACTTCTTCTTGTGACTTTTTGAACTTGCTGCTTGCTGGATGCGTTTTGAATACGACTCTTGGATCAAATTTGTCATTCCCTATCTTCATCACATGTCTGCCTCGCAGACACTGAATCCCCGTGTAACCCCCCCCCCCCCTCGTCTCCTCTACTCAAATCTAATTTATTTATATAGAGTGCTTTGAAAGCCGTGCCGGGCAGGAGTTTTATGTAAAAATACGCCACCACGATCGGCATCAATCAGCTTGCAGAGGCTGTCTGTTCTAGTTGAAATGCAGCATGTGGCTGAAATTATGAATGAAGGTTTAGCAGTGAAATCTTTCTCTTCTGTCTCTTGTTGGGACACAGTGAGTCTTTACTGACACAGATCAGTCTGTCCTGTGTAGCCTGTTGACAACAAACAGATGCCTCACACTATCTGATGCTAACAAGAGTGCACACCTCTGTTCATGCTAATTATAGTTAGCTGTTTCACCGGAAATGATGCAGCATGTAAATGCAACACTACAGTTTTTAATTTGTTCTTATCGAGATCAGTTTGCTGTTCGGTCTTTAGTCTTCCACCGCACTAATATTAAACTAGGACTGAAGTCTCGAGGATCTAAGAAAATAAGTAGAATTCCTGTGTCAGGATATGAAAGCCCTGTGTGACATCTGTCACTCTACGTAAGCTAAAATAAATACGGAGGCTGGTGGAGTTCATCCATGGTTGGTACTTACGCCTGTCACTCTTAGCACACCTTCCACAGAGGAGAAGAGCAGGTAGAGAAGGCCGACAGCTACCAGCCGGTGCACCGTGGTGCCCAACCTGGGCCTAAACAAGTGAGGGCGAGTTCAGTTATACTGACAAATCTTAAAATGTTAAAGCATTCAAAACTAAAAGGCGAGGTCACAGAGTAAACTCACCTGACTATGCCGTATCCAAGACTGACAATGAGGACCAGGATTCGAGCGAGAGATCTTTTAAGAGCGGAGAGCAGCTCGGCAAAAATCACGGCACCTTGAACTGTCACGGAAACAAAAGGACGATTATGAAGAGAAATATTCCACAGACAAGCAGAGAGATCAAATCAACCAACCGTAGTCTCCTTTGTAACGGATGCTCTGGTACTCCGAGTAAAACACAGCTTTTTCCAGCATGCCGAGGATGATGACGGCGCCGATCCAGAACTGGATCCGCAACAGATCCCTCCAATAACAGGCGCACCAGAAGAGCCAGAGAGCCCCGAACAGCACGTACACGATGCACATGATCATGAAGAACTGTGGTGGACAAGAGGGAGAGAAAGCTTAGCTTTAAAGTGAGGAAGGCCACATCATGTGAATCAAAGTTTAACCCTGTCAGCCTCTCTTGGTATCGTTTATAGCACACACCATCATGAGGGGCCAGTCTGCTGGAGAAGAGTAGTCGTGCGGTCCCTTCATCTCGACTTTCACTGAGGACAGGAAACAGATAAACGTCACAAACTTCCTGTTTGGTTTCATATAAAGAGATTTCGGAGCGTTTGAAAGACGCTGCCGGTTCTCACTTGTGAAAGCGAAGCGGAGCTGCTCTCCTCCGATGTCTTCTTCCTCGGCTCGGGACACAGGCTGCACTTTCACCATGAACAGATACGGACTGTCCTCCCAAGCTTTGGCCACCGCACTCAGAACCTGCACAAAGATGTTTGTGAGCAAAGAATCGTTTTAATGCAGACCGACTAAAACTAGAAATCAAGACTACGAAATCAATATCAGGCAGAACTTAAAGTTTCCACCATTACGGTATTACAGCGCAGAGCTCCTGAAAGGTCACGGTACGATTTTGCAATGAACTACTTCTGCGTTCCTTTGTGATACTCGTGTCATAAATCTGGCAGTTAGATCATAAAGCGAGGCTAGAGGAAGCGCACCAACAGCTGAGTCTGTATCAGAGCAGCTAATGTTAACAAAACCAACAAACTGGGAAGCTCTAAACCGACTGTCGATATGATTATAGCCTGCAAGACCATCAGCCATCTATCAAAACAATGATTTATCTTTTAGTAGCTGGAAGATGCTGAAAAGTTCATTTCAACATATCTGATAGAGACGCCAGGTTCTGGCTGGCTTTCTCTGCTGATGTTAGAAGGAGCTGTAAGTAGCCACCATCCATAGCGTCATCCACAACAACCACAAACGGAGCAATGACCACATCCACAGCTTCAGCTTCAGCCATAGTTCAGCCTACAGCCATGCAGAGCTGATACAGCTGTGCACGCAGCCAGTGGACGTGCAGCCTGTCGGAGCGACTAATGTGAAGTGTCAGATCGAGACGTCCAAAGCGTCTCATTCAGTGAGGTGAAAACTATGAAGTAACACATGAAATTATGTCGCAAATGAAAACGGTGTAGACAAAAAATAAATTTCAGATTCTTCAAAGCTCATCAGCTTCATGATGTCGTCATGTTCCATCTCAGATGTTAATTAGTGTTCAGTTTCGGAACTGTCTTGCTCAGAGGTAACAGACAGTAAACCACATTTACATTTAGTTATTTAGCATTTTGTTCTTTATTCAACGTGACGACCTCGTGGAGCTGAAGAGGAGTGGCGAACATTTACAGTACAATAAAAGTAATAACAACACGTCTTACCGGCTTGTCAGGCCAAATAAAGCTCTGATTCGATGGGTCACTCTGAATAGAACACATAACATAATGTTAAAGTGAACAGACGACACACACAAACACACACAAAAACACACAATGCTTCATAGAGGTTTTATATTGCGGTCACTCCATCCATGATCAGTGACTCACCTTCGGGCTACTGAGCGGCTGGTATGGGTTGTAGTAGTCTGCATAATACGCCTGGAAACACAGACATTAAATCATAAACACTGAGGTTATCCTCATACTGCTACCCATTGTTAGACCTTTGTTATGTCACAAACCTTTGGTAAGATGAGGGTGGAGCAGTTCTCAAAGTACATGTAGCCCTGACTGTAGTAGCCACTCCAGCCGTCTTTCAACATGTGGTCCATTCCAAACATGCTCATCGCTTTGTTGTCCTACAAAAGGAGAGTGGAGGGGACGATTAACTACACCATAAAACTACAAAGATGTGTTCCAACAAACTAAAAATACATCTGACGTCTTCATTCAGCCGTTATTCATGGTTCATTTCATAACTCTGTGTGTGTGTAATATTAACATTCACGGCTCATCAGTGAGTCAGTACTCACCGGTGTGTTGAAGACTTCATTGTAGCACACAGACGAGCGCAGGTACCAGCTGATGTTTAAGGCCACGTTTCTATCACATGACCCCGGGTCACTCTGGACTGTGGAGAGACAGAAAAGATGACCGGCTACTGAAAAAGCGTGGAGGCTGGATTATCAGATAACAACAAGGAGCAGCTGTTCCACATCATCACATCACAGGAGTTGCTCTGTTTGTTGTAATCTACTTTTACGTGTGCAGGCTCTCCCTGACCTCCTTCGTCTAGTTCTGTTTCAAAAAGGTGACTTCCACTTTCTCCCCCTACGTCACGTTGCTGCATTGCATCCTGGTTTATTTTCTGCCACCGTGGGAGTCGACGTCAGTACTTCATGCTGATGACTCCACATCTCCAAAGATTGCTCGGTGCATTGGATCTCAGTCTTCATCTGTAAAGTCTTCTCTGAGAAACGTTGGTGTTATTTTCTTTGAACGACTCGTGTTCTTGTTTCTTCCTCCTGAGAGACGTCAGCTCGACACTAATAGCTAGCTAAATGACGCTTTCATACGTTCCAGCCTTGATTGCCGTAACTCCCTCTTCACCTGCCTCGGTGAGGCGCCTCTGGATTGTCTCCCACAAGTCTGCTTCACACAGAGGATTCATTTTAAACTTCTTCTTTATTTATTATTTGAAATGATATTATTATTGTTATTTTTATATATTCACATATTGTATAATATATTATTTCAAACATTGATATTTTGATCAGAGTTCCAGTTAAACCTGCCCTGCAGGTTGCAGGATATCCGGTGTTGTCTCGTCTTCTTCTGAGTCTCTAGCAGGATAATTACAACACGTGATGTGTGCACTGAGTTCACAGTTCTCGTGACAGTGGACTTCCTGCTTTTTATTAGCTATTATTCACCTCAAACCTTTTACACCGCATACCACCTCTGAGTTATTTGACTACAGGTACAAGTACAACAAGAACCAGAGCTGCTCGGGTGGAGAAGGCATCCTGATCTACACCTCTCTTTCTGATAGTTTCATTTGAAGCAAGAACCTTTTTGTGTTATGTTTGTGTGTTGCAGTGTGACAACCTGACAGGTTCCAGAATAAACACGACAATGAGGATGTGCAGTGTTTCGCTTCACCAATCAGACAAACAATATCCGTCTTATTCAAATTAAGGTGGATGTTGATGTAGGACGTAGGCTGTGAAAGGGCACCACTACTGGTCGCATAAATTATGCAATGCTCCAACCCTGCTTAGGGAAGTAACAACAAAACTATGCGTCACGAGAGATGGCGTGACTTACACTTCATGTAGACGGTGGTGTTGGCGTACAGCGTCTTTCGAAACACGACATCTTGCGTCTGAAATCAAAGAGAAAAACCGGTTAATGACGCTAAAGAGTTCAAATATCAGGAGAATATCTGAGGGAGGAATGTGCAGAAATGTGATCACTGAACAAAAGGGAATGGTCTTTATCAGAAAGTGACGTAACACCATTAATCTGAATATTATAATTAACTGTGTGGAATCTTAATTTTAACGTTGAAGCTGCTGAAGGTGGTGAGCCCAATTTAAACTGAGCAGCTTCTGCTGCAACGTCCCCGAGGAACAATCATTTATTAGTTATTAACTTTATATCAGAATCACTTTAATTGACCTGTATACTATGTATATAGTTATTTTATGTCTTTTATGTTTTGTTTTTATGTTAAGCTTTGTCTTTTAAACTGAACTTATGTTTATATCTGTATGCACAACTGAGAGCAGAGTGTGTGTACACACACCTGGCCAATAAAGCGATTCTGATTCTATATATATAAAATATAAATAAATAAAGATAAAGATGGTTCATACAGCAGGCTGTGTTAAGCACATAAGGTAGATATTACAGTATATACAGTCACAGCACTGAGCATGTGTGTGACTCAGAACATGTAAAGTAACTCAGTAACTTGAAAAGTACAATATCTGCTGTACTGTAGTAAAATATGAACAGAAATACTCACTAAGTACCAGAAGTACCTCTAAACTGCAGGTACACTTATGATAAATACCTCTGCACCTGTGAAGACTAACTACAACACCAGAGACAGTCACCTGTGTGTCTCCTTCACACTGCTTCACCTGTCTGTTACTCTGTCAGTAACGTGTTTGCATTCATCCATCAGAGGACCGGTTCCACCGGTGAACATGTCAGGTGTATCAGGAAATAACCGCACACCTGACAGGCAGGTGTGACTTTAATTAAGCAATTAAAGATGAGAAAATATAAGCCAGCTGGTTTCTAAGCAGAGGTTCATGATGTCAGAGCAGTGAAGACAGGACTGACGGGCTAGTTAGCTCCCCGGGCTAACAGCTGCTACTGAAGATTTAGCACGCCAGGCTAAAGTACTAACCGTAAACACGCACTATGTCGGATGTGTGTGACTTAACACTCACCGAGTTGATGTCCACGTTCCACACGGAGACCTCTGCCGCCGTCCCGAGGCGGGAAACTAACGCAAAGAGCAGCAAACCGAACGGAAGCGTCCGTCCAGCACCGGGCATCTTCATTTTACAGGTCAGCTGAGCGAGGCGTGCAGTTTACGCATGCGCCGGGAGGGGGCGACAGAACGACGACACAGGCGTGCGCGTTCTCGCGCCCCCTCCTGGCGCATGCGTAGATAAATAATGAGAAAAATAATAAATATTAATTTTTCTCGGGTGTCATTATCCTGAAATAGAAAGAAAGAAAGAAAGAGAGAAAGAAAGAAAGAAAGAAAGAAAGAAAGAAAGAAAGGGAACGTTTTCTCAAGATGTCGATTCTTGAGATAAAGCCATAATTAATTTAAGATCTTGAAAACAAAAGGATAGTCTATATTTAAATCTTTGCAAGCCCAGCATGGACCAAAGTGTGCAGGGTAGCTGGAGAGAGAGAGGCCGGTTCACCTTCTGGTCACTGCCGAGGTGCCCCTGAGCAAGGCACTGAACCCCTGACTGCTCCCATTATGTGTGGCTGCCCATCACTCCAGCATGTTTGCATGCCTGTGAGCCCTAATGGTCTTTTCAGTGTTTATTAGCAGTCCAACTCCTGATGTCAGTTTAATGAGAATAAGAAGACAGCTTGCTTAATGTAAGTTAGAGTTATCTAAAAATGTCCCACAGATATAAAATATGTGTAAAGTTAGCTGACAGTTGAAGGTGACATGGCACAGTAACGCACAGGTAATGCGGAAGTTTACTTTGAAAATCCACAACCGGAAGTGTGTGTGGTGTGACTCGCCCTCTGTGTGGTCGCTGCTGTTGTTGTGTCAAACAGGGCTGACAAGTTTGCACAGAAACGTAACGCCGCAGGTGACTGTCAGCATGGCGGGAGCGAGCCAAACCGTCAGGTACACACACACACACACACACACAACAGCAACACGTGCAGCCTGTGTGCAGGAAGTACAGGTGTTTACAGTGCATGCATGGTGCTCTGTGTTTACCTGCAGGGTCAAACTCACCTGCATGCTGTGTGTGCAGTTTACAGCGTGTCCTGATCCACGTGTTTAGTGTTCTTCCTGTTTTCCACTCAGTGTCGCTCCTGATGATGAATGCAAAGAAAAGTTCAAGAAAAGTGAAGATGTTGCTTTTTACAGGTACGTTAATACACACTGCATTCACAGGTAACTCCACAGTAAGAGTGGCGTGTGTGTGTGTGTCAAGGTGGGAGCTGAGCTGCAGATTGTCATTTCCTCTCTGTAATCTATAACGTGTTAATAATCTCTCTGTGACTTGTGAGGCGGCAGACGCAGAGCCCGAGCCTGCAGCACCGAGCCCTTTTGGACACCATGGTGCTCACAGAGAAGGGGGCACAGTTTGAACTGCTGGAGCCCGACACACAGGTCTGAACACACACACACACACACACACATACCACACACGATATTACAGTACATCAAATCCAAGGTCTGTCTGCATTTTTAACACCATTTGAGCATTGCAATATATAAAAGTTAAGTTGGCGGTGTTTTCCTGCTGTGTTTGTGCACGTCTGTGTTTACTTTACTGACTGCACAGTAACTCGAGTCGCTTTGTTAAAAATGCATATAAATCCGCCCTCGGTATCTCAGTCCCAGCGTTCTAATGAATCACAGCGGTTTGTTGTCACATCTGAACTTTCTTTTCACAGACGTCGCTGCTTCTCTCTGTGTCACCTTGCAAAGACGACACTGTCAGGATACTCATAGACGAGCTCCGGCCCATTAAAGCACGATACCGAGTTCCAGATGTGCTAACGCGGGAAGAAGCACCGTGTGAACAGTAAGAGCCGCATCAGCTTCGTCCCTCCATTATAATATCCAGTTACACGAGAGATGCTCTTTAAAAGATCCGCTCCTTCTTTTTTTAGGCCTTTCTCTGCCGCGCTGAAAGCTTTGTGCGTGTGCTGTGTTGCACATCTGTGACTCTCAGGTTGTGTTTGTTGGAAAAGGGACTCAGAGAAATGTTGAAATGAATTTGTCAGCAGCTTCTTTTAACTCTGTCCAGCAGCCGTGGTTGACCTTTCCCCCTCCTCATCACCGGTCAGGTTGAGAGTGGAGAGGAAGTCGAAGGACTCCATCACCCTTTCTTGGCTGTCAGGCCGTCACCAAGTTCGCGTGTGGCGTTTCCCTTTCCGACTGGAGATCCTGTGTGACGACGAAGTGACGCTCACCCTCAACCATAAAGGCAAACTGTGGTTTGAGAGTCTGCAGGATGCTCCCAGGTGAGGAGGCGAACCGAGCACAAAACAACACACGAGGAAGTGATTTCAATCAATCTGCTCTGTTTTTCTCTCTCTCTCATGTTTTCCTCCGGGCTGCATCTCATGATAGTGAGGTAAGAGAATACCAGCGCGGTGTAATTCTGCTCCCAGTTGAAGTCTCATCTGGTCTATAAATGCGTTTGTCCTTTGTTCCTCTGACAGCTTCAAGACGACCACACAAGTTTATTATGGAAAGAGACGTTCAGGCAGTTTGTGGATATCAAAGCGAATGGTTTGTTTCTGCTGCTCTGTTCTTCTTGTCTGAACTTCATCCACCTCTATAATGCATCTGGAATATCACGTTTACACAGATCATTAGTGCATACGGAATAACTTGTTGTTTGTCTGCAGGTCCCAGCAGCATCGGCTCTGACCTCTGCTTCCACGGGTTCAGTCACGTGTACGGACTACCAGAGCACGCCGACGGCCTTCAGCTCAGAGACACCGGGTACACAACACGCATGCACACAGCACAGAACGTTAAGAGGCCTGTTGAGCTGCTCTCATGTACATCCCGTCATGTCCTCTCACAGAGACGGGGAACCTTACCGGCTGTATAATTTGGACGTCTTTGCGTACGACGTGTACAGCCGCCTCGGCCTGTACGGGTCTGTGCCGCTGTTGGTGGCCCACAATCCTGACAGGACTTTGGGCGTATTCTGGCTGAATGCATCTGAAACTTTTGTGAACGTTCATTACAGCCCACCTGAGCAGCAGGTAACCTTTGTTTCAGTGTTACAGTCACAACATTTCACCCTCAGGGCCACGATGATCTGTCAAAGTGAAGTTTTTATGATTCTCCAAGAGTCGGAGATGTGTGCAATTTAAGAAAACTACCTGATACTATGTTAGGAGTAAGAAGTCGAGACTTTTTTACTTTATTTTGTACACAAAGGTGTGTAGAAATATACATTCATAACCTTCATAATCACCCCAGGACGACCAAACACCCCCAGTGAAGAGGAAGCGGATGCAGCCTCACACGGACGTCCACTGGCTGTCAGAAAGTGGTGTGATCGACTGCGTGGTTCTGCTCGGGCCCGGTCCACAGCAGCTCTTCTCCCAGTATGCTCAGCTGACAGGTGTGTGTGTGTGTGTGTGTGTGTGTGTGTGTGTGTGTACGCAGCACTGAATGTATTTTATCACATTTATGCCTCAAAAAAAGTCAATTTAAAATCTCAGAATAGGTTATTATGTTTGAGTTGTTGATCTAATAACCTCCTGTCACTTCCTGTTTACTGCACGTTTATAGTTTTAATACTTGAGAAATGGAAGTAGTTGTGTACTCTGCACTTTATTCATCTCTGCCCTCCGTGTGTCAGGATATCAAGCCCTGCCTCCTCTGTTTGCCCTCGGCTATCACCAGTGTCGCTGGAACTATGACGATGAAGCTGACGTGAAGGCTGTAGACGCTGGATTCGATCGTCACGGCATCCCGTACGACGTCATCTGGCTGGATATCGAGCACACGGACGGGAAGCGATATTTCACCTGGGATCGTGCTCTGTTCCCTGAGCCGGCCGGCCTGCAGCGCCTCCTGGAGAAGAAGAGAAAGGTCAGGTTTTATACACACACACACACACACACCTCTGTCAGCCGTCATGTTATTGATCGTGCACGTTGTTCTTGTCTTACAGTTGGTTGTTATAAGTGATCCCCACATCAAGGTTGATCCTGATTGGTCGCTGTACTGCGAGGCCAGAGACGGAGGCCATTTTGTGAAGAACAGAGAGGGACGGATCTATCGGGGCTCGTGCTGGCCCGGTAATGTTTAAAGTCTGACACTTACTGTGAGAAGCTTCAGCTGACATAAAAATAAAATCTGATCAGTGTATTTGCTGTTAGACGCCCACAGATAGACAAATAACTGACGTAATCGTCTTTACCTGTTTGTTGAGTTTTTATGAACGTCTCTCTCAGGTGAGTCGTCTTACCTTGACTTCAGCAATCCACACACTCGAGCGTGGTACTCCAGATGTTTTGGACTCGATAAGTACAAGGTGAGAGTAAAAATAATCCACAGATCTCTCTCTGTGTGTCTCTGCCTGAGGCATAAAAAGGCACAAAAACATTTATGTATAATATTTTTTCATGTTTCGTGTCCAGTTTTTGTTTTTACATGAATCATCTCCTCACTGAAATGTGTTAATATCTGCTACAGGGTTCAACGCCGTCGTTGTTTGTGTGGAATGACATGAATGAGCCGTCTGTGTTCGACGGGCCGGAGCAGACGATGCCGAAGGACGCAGTGCATCATGGGGGCTGGGAGCACCGTGAACTGCACAACCTGTACGGCTTCTTCCAGGTGAGCAGCTCATCAGACTCCAGTACTTTTTGGATTAAAGCTGTTGTATCTTTATTCCCCCACTGTCTGACATCTGCAGAAACATCTGTGGTGCCACCACAACCTGAAATGTCTGTCGCTTCATCGATACGTTACAGTTTGTTTGGTTTTCTCGCAGCACATGGCCACAGCGGACGGTCTGATAACTCGCTCAGGTGGCTTAGAGAGACCTTTTGTCCTTTCACGCTCCTTCTTCGCTGGGTCACAGAGGTTTGGTATGTTTCTCAAATGAAAACTAAAGTCCGTCTCTCTGTGGTGGAATCACGTCTGTGAAGTTTACTGCTCTGTTTGCTCTGACCGACAGGAGCGGTATGGACGGGTGACAACGTCGCCAGCTGGGAGTACCTGAAGATCTCGATTCCAATGGTTCTGTCTCTGAGCGTGGCTGGGATAGTGTTTTGTGGAGGTGAGCAGAGTACTGTACGTGGTGGAGGTACACGTACCGTTAAAACTCTTTGCTGCTTTAATGCGTCGATGAGTTGCGGCCTCTCATTTCCCCCTCCGCTTCAGCCGACGTCGGTGGCTTTGTTCAGGACCCGGAGCCGGAGCTGTTGGTGCGTTGGTACCAGGCGGCCGCCCTGCAGCCGTTTTTCCGAGGTCACTCTGCAAAGGTGACAAAGCGTCGAGAGCCCTGGCTGTTTGGAGACGAAGTCACTGCTGCAATCCGCACCGTGATCCAAGAGAGGTAGTTTCAGTGAGGCCTGATTAAATGTCTTTCTACACAGAGCACCACCTCAGAAAATATTCAGCTCTCCAAGTACGACAGAGGTTAGAACAGGTGGTTGTCACATTAAACAGCCTCTGAGGTAAAACTGATCCACACCTCTAACTTAGATTTTCCTTTCTGGAGCTGAGTGTGCGTGCAGTGTGAGACTGAGACTCCTCTGTGTCCTCATAAAACGATCTGCTGTCACAGTCTCGTCTTTTCTGCGCTCAGGTACTGTCTGCTGCCGTACTGGTACACTTTGTTTCACCTGGCTCACACCTCAGGTCTGCCTCCACTCAGGTGAGTTCTGCTGCCACCTACTGATCATTGGCAGGACTGCAGGCAGCTTCTGGTATTGAGTTTCCAGGCACTAGAGGTCAATGTCGCTCACGTTTTGATGATGTAACCATGAACTCAAGTCTAAAATGCTAATTAAAACTTTATTTCAAACTGCCAGACCTCTGTGGGTGGAGTTCCAGAAAGAAGAGAGCACCTTCACTGTGGACAACCAGTACATGATCGGTGAATACCTGTGTTTGAATTTTCTTCTCAGTGTAAGTTGTTTTTTAAAAAGTTTAACTGTCTTTAACTTCCTGCAGGAGGAGCGCTGCTGGCCTGTCCTGTGACTGAGCCGCGTGTTCGACAAGTCAAAGTCTTCCTCCCTGGATGTGACGAGGTAAACCAACAGTAACACATGTTGTACTGTGTTCATGGTGCACATCAGTGTGTTGAGGCTTGTTTCTGTGACAGGTGTGGTACGACGTCCACTCTGCAGAGGCGTATGAAGGAGGCCGGACTCTGAGTCTTCCAGTCACGCTGGACACAGTTAGTGTTTGTCTTAATTCACACAGCAGGCTGCGGTCGGACTGTGATGTCACTGAGAAGATCAGTTTTATGTGATGGAAGCTGATTTTTCTGGTGTTTCCTCCCTGCAGGTTCCCGTGTTCCAGCGTGGCGGCTCGGTGGTCTGCAGGTCAACAGGAAGCGGCTCCTGTACCGCCGAATATCAGCAGCTCCCTCTCTCCATCACCGCGGCCCTCAACACTCAGGTGAGCAGACCAAACGAAACAGTCACAGTTATGAGTCATATTTCATGATCTCGTTCAACGTGAAAAACGTATTTATCAAATATAAACGGATGTATTTTAAGGCCGAGGAAAAGTCTGTTCTGTCTATTTGAGTTTAGCATTGTGACATTTGTATCATTTAATTAGACTGCAGTCTCTCCTCTCTGCAGGCCGCCGCTGATGGTGAGTTGTACCTGGACGACGGCCACTCCTTCAGCTACCGTGACAGAAAGGCCTTCTGCCTGCGCCGGTTCAGCATGCTGTCAGGCCGTCTGGTCTGCCGGTGAGTCATAACTCACACCTCCTAAAGAGGGATCCAGATTTAGACCAGGGCTCTGCCTCCGGCTTTATTTCATGTGCTCGGTTTCTATGTCTGCTTCTGGCTCGAGCCGCGGTCGAGCGACATAGACGGTGAATGAGAGAGAGGGAGGATGGAAGAAATGAAATGTTATTTTCAGATAGTTTGATAGTGGTTCATCCTGTATGAACACACCACACACTGCAGCGGCTCACCTGGTGCCTGACTCACACGTGATGATCTGATCTGTCGTTCGGTCTCTCAGTCCTGCCGGTGAAGAAGGAACGTTTGTCTGTGACACGGCGATACAGTCGGTCACCGTCCTCGGCGTGAAGAGCAAACCGTCCACGGTGGTTGTGCACGTGCCCGGTGAGCAGCTCTGCCTTTACAGTCACACATATTCACCGTTTGACTGCAGCAACCGACAAATGACTCTCTTGTTTTTCCATCACCAGGAGCTGAAGACGCCTCGCCTGCGTTTCAGTACACGGAGAGCTGCCGCATGCTGACGCTGAGCGACCTGAACCTCAGAGCGGCGACGGACTGGGAGATACGGATCCTGTAGATGAACATGTTGGTGACCTCCGACCTCCGCTGGATCTCTTCTTCATGTGAGGAGAGCGTCAGATAAACTTCACCAGAGTTTACAGTTCACACTAACAGAAACGTCACTCCACAATTATATTTGAATCATTTTACATTTGACTCAACGTCCGATTTCTTTTTAAGCTCTTTAGATAAAAACATGAACGAGTCGTGTGCGTGCTTTAAATCTGAAACATCAAGAGAACAAAAGATGTTTTTCATCTGTGACTGATTTTATAAATAATCATCTGTGTGGTTGAATAAAGGGCGAGCTGACGTGCAGCTTCCAGTTTTACGTTCTAACCGACCCTCTGTTATTCTTCATCCCGTGTCGTATCTATATTTTATATCTTGTAACGTTCATATTTTATTGAAGAACACTGTGTTGTGTTGGTGTGATGTCTGACCTGACCTCCTCCTAACCCTGAAGTTGACTTATTTAAGAGTCACGCAGGTCTGAGAGAGAGGAAACAGCATCAGGTGTGAGATTCAGAGCTGAACACTGAAGCTTCCGAGTTTAAGAGCACGTTTTATGACAAAAACTGATTTTATAGAAGGAATCAGTGAGAAAGAAGGAGTGGTGTGTGTGTGTGTGTGTGTGTGTGTGTGTGTGTGTGTGTGTGTGTGTGTGACACCACAAAGACCCAACAAAATTAGATCAAATTTTAAGATGCTTTGCAGGAGCAACAGTAGGACGAGGCGGTGATCAGAGATCCATTTATGTCTCTCTTCAGAGATTTTTACATTTTCTGTTCATCTTCTTACCTGCAAAGACAAACAGGCTGTGTTTACACACACTGGCAGCCTGTCGATCATCTGTGCCAGTAGAAATGTGTTAAAATGCTGATTCCTTACATGAACTTTTAAGCTCACCTCCTGTTTTCTTGCTTCCTGCGTCCGGCTCCGTGTTCCGGACATTATTCCTAAACTTACTGTGATTGACGTGTGAACCGGACTGTGGGAAGCAGAGATCGACCCAGCAGCCAGCGTAGTTTCTGATAAATATTTGGCTCTTGTAATCTCTTTGTTTTTCCAAGCTGAGCTAAAAATGGATGAAACCACTGATAACGTTCGCCTGCTCTGGTTATGCTGAGACTGCTCAACGCTGAGCTCCATTGAGAACAGGTTTAAAGAGAGTGAATGCCTTCTGCTGAGGCAGGGCATCCACCGACCTCTCTTTACATGCCCTCTGCTGCAGCCCGCTGGCCTTTGTGTCACCCAACAATGATGGCACCGTTAGCGCCGCGGCCAGGAGGAGAGATCATTGTTCGTTTCAGCCAATGGGAGAGCGGCAGATGGACGTTCATGTGATGTGTGAGTCTCTGTGCATATGTGTGTATGTGCAAAGGTGAATGCATGCGGAGTGAATGCGTCTTTTGCATCTACTCAGTGACGAAGGGAAGGGAGGACGTCACACAAAGAAAGAACCAATCAGGCATTAGCTGTTTGGATTTATGCCAGGGCTTTTAGGCTTGTAAGACTTTAGTACAAGTGGCAAAAGCCAGTTTTAAAAAAAAACAAAACAAAAAAAGTCAGCTGAGACGAGATGCCCTACGCACCGGCTGGCTTTTTCTGTGACCGGTTGATCCGGGAACGAGAGCGGAGAGACGGGGAAGGCTCCCTGAACAAGCCCCTCCGCTTCAACGGCCAGGACTACAACCTCCTGAAACAGGAGTACCACAAGAAGAAGAGCCTGTTCGAGGATGAGTCTTTCCCGGCCACCGTGGAGTCTCTGGGCTTCAAGGAGCTCGGACACAAGTCCAACAAAGTCAAGAACATCGTGTGGAAGAGGCCCAAGGTAGGAGGACGGAGTTTACCTGGAGATGATCAAAATACTGCCCACCTGTTCCACCCTGATGGACTATCTGTGTGTGTGTGTGTTGTTCATAGCTCTGATGTAATGGATGTTTTCTCATTTATCTGAAGCTGTAAGTTTGTCCCACAAAGACGGACAACAGATCTGTGACTGATTCTTGCTCCTGTTTCTGCTCACTCTCCTTGTTCTTGTTGTTTTACAGGAGATCTGTGAGAACCCTCAGTTCATCGTCGGAGGAGCCAGTAGGACAGACATCTGCCAGGGAGATCTGGGTAAATGACGGCTCTTTAACACGCTGATGATTTGTGAAGTGAAAGTTGATTTAATTTCAGGTTTCTGGCACCAATCGACGGCACGAAGGAGCGATTTTCTCTGAAAATGAGTTTAAAAGAAGAAGAACAGCGTGCTGTCATTGTCTGGTGCATTCACTGCTGCTGCTTTGTTCAAACTCACTGATTGGAGCAAAAACACACACATGCAGGCCCATGTGAGGCTCTACATGCTGGAAGCCGCTCTGCACTGTCTGTATTCAGGGTGGATCCCCGCTCAGGCCTCCCGGCCTGCAAGCGGCCTCTCCACATATTGTGCTTATTCTTTTGGAAGAGAATCCGAACAGCAGCACTTCTCATTGTTGTTCGATTCAAAACTGCCAATAAAAGGGGGACCAAAGGGGGGACAAAGGTCCCGGTCAAACGCCGTCCACTCATTCTCATGTAGAAAAACTTACATTGTTTCCTGTCAACACACACCTGGACAATCGGAAACGGCGAGCGTCAGCACTCAGCGGGTCTCTCTCCCGTCAGTCTGAGACTGAAACGACAAATTAAGTTCAGCATCATCATTTCCTCCTTTAAAATCATTCAGAAGTCTAAGATGGACGACAGCTCCGTCCCGGCTGGGCTTACTGTTTGTCACACGTCACCTGTGAGCCTAAATTAAAACCTCCTGTGTTCAGGTGACTGCTGGTTGTTGGCTGCCATCGCCTGTCTCACCTTGAACGAGAAGCTCCTGTACCGTGTTGTACCGCAGGAGCAAAGCTTCTCAGAGGGCTACAGCGGCATCTTCCACTTCCAGGTCAGACAACGTCTCCATGCGTGCAGACATCCTGTTTATTCCACATTTATTCAAACATTCCGAATCCTGATGAAGGTTTCTTCTCATCCTTCCATCCTCCTCCTCCTCTTCTCCTTCAGTTCTGGCGCTATGGCGACTGGGTCGACGTCGTCATTGACGACCGCATCCCGACCTTCAACAACCAGCTGGTCTTCACCAAGTCCGCCGAGAGGAACGAGTTCTGGAGCGCCCTGCTGGAGAAGGCCTACGCCAAGTGAGGGCTCAACTGTTTTATGCTGTGGTGGAGGAGTGAGGAGCGTTTGTGCTCCGCTACACAGAGCAGAGGAGGAAGAATAAAACTAGTTAGAAACACAAACTGTACCGCACAAATAAACTGAGGCTGAAGTGAGCAGAGTTAGATCCAGGAGAGAAAAGATAGATCTCCTCGAAAAATCTGAAGGTGGTTAAACTCCTGGAGGCAGAGACTTCGTTACACTCTTTATTAAATCTGTAACAATAACTGAAACCTGAACAGAAAACAACAAAACGTGAGAACTGTTTGAGATAAAACGAGGCTGCAAAGACCCAAAATAACGTCACCTCTCCCTAAACTTCTCCATCCAGGCTGCACGGCTCCTACGAGGCCCTCAAGGGTGGAAACACCACCGAGGCCATGGAGGACTTCACGGGCGGAGTCACTGAGTTCTACGAGATGAAGGAGGCTCCCAAAGAGCTCTACAAGATCATGAAGAAAGCTCTGGCTCGGGGCTCGCTCATGGGATGCTCCATCGATGTAAGATCATCGTCATCTTCGAATGTTTCCACCTTGTTTTTTCCTAAACGTGTGAAACTTTTGTGTCCTGCAGTCTCTGGTTCCCGCTCGCTTTGAGACTCGGACCACGACGGGACTTGTGAAGGGTCACGCTTACTCTGTGACGGCAGTGGAGGAGGTAAATCTGTGAAATACTGACGTGCGGCCGCTGATGCTGCATTTATTCTCCGTAACAGTAACACGGTGTGAGTGTTTGTGTCTCCTCGCAGTGCAAAGCGTCTCAGCCAAAGGAGAGCAAAGTCCGTCTGGTGCGTCTCAGGAACCCGTGGGGTCAGGTGGAGTGGAACGGTCCCTGGAGTGACAAGTGAGGAGTTTTTACTCATCGTTACTCATCATTCATCTTTAATCTTCACTCCTCTTAATGTGATGTGATGTTTTCATATTGAGATGAAATCTCTGTCCTCCTCTCCGTCAGCTCTAAGGAGTGGGCCACACTTTCTAAGGGTGAAAAAGAGAAGCTGCAGCACCAGAGCGCCGAGGACGGAGAGTTCTGGTACGGTGACGTGAACACGTAACAGACGTAACGGTGGTTTGTTGTTGTACTCTGAACCGTACCGTGTCTCTTCTTCTGCCTTCCATCCAGGATGTCATTCGAGGACTTCAAGAAGAACTACACTAAGATCGAGATCTGTAACCTCACCCCCGACGCCCTGGAGGACGACAAGATCCACAAGTGGACGGTTTCCGTGAACGAAGGTCGCTGGGTGAGAGGCTGCTCCGCCGGAGGCTGCAGGAACTATCCAGGTACGTCGAGCTGCAGAAGAACGGAACGCCGGACAGGATGAGCTCAGTTTGTCTCTTTCCTCTGACAGTAAACCTGTTTCTGATTCTGAAAACACACACCATGTGTGTGAAACAGGTTCACTGTCAAATTTCCATGTACAAGAATAAACATAACCAGAGAGGAAAGAAGAAATAAGCCGTGCAAACAGCAATCGTGGATATAAAATACAATTTTACAGTAAAACGAAATACAGAAAATCCAAATACACAAAATAAATTAGTTTAGTTGTATTTCGAAATCCCAAAACGTTCAATGTTCCACTCGCTAAATATCCTGCAGACACTTTCTGGACCAACCCTCAGTACCGCCTGCGTCTGCTGGAGGAGGACGACGACGCCGAGGAGAACGAAGCCGGCTGCACCTTCGTCGTCGCTCTGATGCAGAAGAACAGGCGGAAAGAGCGCAAGCTGGGCGCCAACCTCTTCACCATCGGGTTCGCCATTTACGAGGTGTGACGCAGTCAGGTCGAGTGTTTGAGTCTTTAAAACTTTAAAATGACATGAACTGATGACGTCTCCGTCTCTCTGCAGGTGCCGAAGGAGGTAAGAAGGTGTCAAAATCTCTGAGCGAAGCAGCAGTTTGCAAGTTAATCACACATTTTCATTTTAATCTTCATCACCGAGCTTCCCTTCCTTCAGTTTCATCTCCTCCTCTTCCCACTGTGGCTTCTCTCTCTTGCAGATGCACGGGAACAAGCAGCACATGCAGAAGGACTTCTTCCTGACCAACACCTCCAAGGCTCGCTGCAAGTCCTACATCAACCTGCGCGAGCTGAGCCAGCGTTTCCGCCTGGCCGCCGGCGAGTACGTCATCGTTCCCTCCACGTACGAGCCGCACCAGGAGGGAGAGTTCATCCTGAGAGTCTTCTCTGAGAAGAAGAACACCTCAGAGTGAGTGAGGGAGGGCTCGGCCACTATTAGACCATTATTTCAGTTTATCCATGTTGACTCTGTTTCTGAGCAGGGCTGGGTATTAAAACCATTAAGAGGCGACGCCACATCAAAATCAAAGATCGGCTGTGATTTCAGCCTCACAAAGCGTGGCTGCATTAGTTAGAGCTGTGACTCATGAACACATTTGAATTACTGATTAATCAATTATTCAAGAGAAAATGAAAAATCTCCAACTGTCCAACCGACAGTTCATTAATATGTAATATATATTATTATTTGTAGGATATTTAGCTTTGAAATAAACCTCATGCAGCTTCTAGTCATGCGATGTGGAGGTGGTGGAGTACCAGCAGTTAGCGGTTCAGTACTTTGCTCAGCACCTTCACACTTTGGGTCCATGCCGGACTTGAACCGGCCTACTGCCACACCTGATACAGAAATATTCATTTCTGAATCCTCTGCACGAAGAGTCAGTCAGCTCAAAACAAATCTATATTATAATTCATCAAATATATAAATAATAAATATGTTCAGCAGTGAAATCACAGCCAGACAGACTTAATATATTTCAACAATGCCCAGCCCCACTCGATGACAGTTTGTGTGTGTGAATGTGGGTGGGGGTTTTGTCGGGGCTGCTTGCTGGGTGGGGGGGCACAAACCTCCGAGAGCAAACCATTTTAACGGCCATTTGATTTGTAGAACTGGAAGAAAACGGCCCCAGTTCGAAGCTGTTATGGAATCTTTTTTAGGACAAGCGACTTCAGATTTGGGCATGCACCGGTAAACTTTCAAAATATTCAATGTACTGCATGCTCAAGCCTCAGCGACAAACATCCACCCACACCTCCACCCACACCTCCACGGCCTGCAGCCCTGAAGGGAGCCCGCCCGCCTGCGCTCTGATGGGACCGGGACCTGGCTGTGGATCAGGCTGTGGGATGGATGTGCACGGCCATCAGCTCGCTGTGACGTTACATAACGTTAGCTCTAACATCAGACGGGTCATCAGAGTCATTCAGTAACTTAATTAAAGTTTGAAACAAAGTGTAAACTGAAGAGGACGACGCCTCCTGCAGCCCAAAGCGGCAGCTGCTACTAAACTAACGTTTCATTCACAGCGTCACGGGCCGCCGTCGTGAGTATGAGACTTTAGAAATGTTGTGCTGATGTCAGGATATCAGACTTATTTAGATGTTTGTTGAAGATCAGGTGAGAGTCACATGATCAGCTGTAGTTGAGTTGAGATGTGGTTGTCACCGTGGTGACCGCTGTTTGTTCGTCTTCATCCAGGGAGATTGAGAACAGGATCGAGGCCGATCATCCAGTGGTAAGTGCCGTCACAGAGTCGACTGTTCCTTCAGTTTGTTCAACCTCCACATTTATTCTGTCCTTTCATCGTCTCCGTGTCCTCAGCCGGCACCAGCCTCAGCAGGAGAGGAGAGCGAGGAGGACCAACACTTCAGGACTATTTTTCAGGAGATAGCCGGCGATGTGAGTACAAAGAATAGAAGAAGACGGGAATGCAGCGCCTGGTTCTGTGTGTTTGAGATGTTGACGGTCTCTCTTCTTTTCCTCGTCCCGTCTCTCTCACAGGAAATGGAAATCACAGCCAACGAACTGAAGAACGTTCTCAACAGAGTGCTCTCCAAACGTGAGTCCAGTTTAATGTGTTTGTACTTTAAAAGCCGGAGTGCTGCAGTCTGGCACACGGAGAGGATGAAGGAGGGAACGTAGAGTAGAAGCCAGAGAAGAGAAAAATGAAACATCAGGACAGGAAATGACGCCGAGCACTGGCTGAATCTGAATCTGCTCGTGTCTCCCTGCAGATAAGGACCTGAACACTGAAGGCTTCAGCCTGGAGTGCTGCAGGAGCATGATTGCTCTGATGGACGTATCCTTTGTATCGAGTGCATCGGGCTGGCTGTGTTGTCTGGAGGAGGCACAGTTCACTCAAAGGATCAAACATCTCACCTGAGCTCGACAGAACGCGATCCTCTCGACCAGAACACAAAACAGACCCTTTGTGGCAAAGACGGTGTTTTATAACTCTGCAGTCGTGTTTTTAACTGAAGATGTTTGAACGCGATCCGGTAGATTTTGGTCTTAACTGCTTCTGTTCAGATGGACGGCACAGGTCGCCTCAACCTTCAAGAGTTCAGACATCTGTGGAACAAGATCAAACAGTGGCAGGTCTGAACGCAGCTCTGGCTTCATGTAACAGATCGATGCTCCTGCATCAGACTCACACTCCGCTGCTCTCTTCACAGGGAATCTTCAAGCACTACAACGCCGACCAGTACGGCAGCATCAACAGCTACGAGATGAGGAACGCCGTCAATGACGCAGGTAACAATGAAGTCATTACAGAGACGAGAAGACTGCACAGAGTTTATGATGCTGTTTGTAGGCAGGTGGATTGTCTCAGTCTGCGTCTGTTACAGCTTGAACTCATCCTCTAAATCTTCTTGTCACTGTACAGTCATGTGTCTTGTGTCCCGCTCAGGCTTCCGTCTCAACAACCAGCTGTACGACATCATCACCATGCGCTACGCCAACGAGAGCATGAACATCGACTTCGACAGCTTCATCAGCTGTCTGGTCCGACTCGAGGCCATGTTCAGTAAGTGGAGGAACTCTGCATGCTTTTATTGTGAAAATACGCTTTAATCAGCTGCATTGACAAAGTGAGGAAACACCGTCACCTGTGTTTGCATCAGCGTGTCACTGTGAATCTCTCTCAGGTGTAGTTAACATGTCTGTCTTCTTCAGGGGCGTTCCAGGCCTTCGATCAGGATGGAGACGGCACCATCAGACTCAGCGTCCTGGAGGTAAGAGCTACGACCGCATGTCCACACCGTAGATATCTAAATGAGACATCAGCCAGGATGGAAGGAGTAACACTGTAATTATCAGAGCTGAATTTGTCCTGTAGCCACCGTGAGAAGGTTTCTAACCCAGATTTATTCAATCTTCTCCGTCTGCAGTGGCTCCAGTTGACCATGTACGCCTGAGAAGGCCCATCTCCTCCCAGGTGAGCTCCACTCCACACGAGGACCAGACCTGCCAGCCTTTACCTCAGTATTCAGTGTGCCCGATCGTCGTTAGCTCTCATCCACCTCGCCTCCATCCTCCGGCCTCCCCTCGCTCAGCTCTTTCTCCTCCAACACGTTTCAACATTTCATCTCTCCAGTTTGACTTCCCTCTATCGAGGTCTCCGCTCTCGTCCTTCTATCATCAGTCATGTCGGTCTCAGACGCCCTTACAGAAACACTTGTAAGGCTTTTCTCAGGCATCAACACACACCACCTCTTTTTATTCTGTCACATTACCTCACAGCACTCCTCCTCCTCCTCCTCCTCCTCCACCCTCCATGTTATCTTCTGTTGTCAGCAGCACGGGCATTCTTCCTGTATTCATCCAAGTGATCTGGGCTCATATTTCTGATAATGCATCAAACACTTTCAGCAGGATTTTATTTTTGTCCTGCTGGAAATTTTTTGTTTGTTTGTGGGACTCAGGAATCAGTCAAACGTCACCTGACTGCTCGGACAAACTCAGGCCTCTGTTGTTCATCTCAGCTCCAGCCGACGGGAATCAAACCTGCTCCTGACATCCGTCCGCTGTCCGCTCGGCGCTTCATGTGGACGGATGTGACTCTGGAGCGAATCAGAGGAGCGGACGAGTTTTTTAAACTTTAACATCGACATTCGAGGATTGAACGGATTTGAAAGAGTACGGCGAACGGATTGGACAGCTTTGTTGTGATTTTTCCCATTATGGCTTTGGTCGAATGAGTGTTCTGCATTTTTAATCCATTTTAACCAAATAAATAAATGTGTAGTTCTTGGTTTGACTGCGTTAACAGTAGATTTGATGTGTTTTTTTTGTTTTTACCATGACACTTAAAATCAAGACACAGGAAACTGTTTTCTAATGTTGCAACATGTTTTATTATTTTTAACAATGTTTTAGATTTTAGCACTTTCTTAAAAAATA
The DNA here is from genome assembly GCA_014281875.1 of Nibea albiflora. Lineage (NCBI taxonomy): Eukaryota > Metazoa > Chordata > Actinopteri > Sciaenidae > Nibea > Nibea albiflora. The sequence continues at coordinate 1,902,576 of CM024799.1, read as the reverse complement.
TCTCTTCACAACTTTAATAACAAACTGAAAAAACTTGAAGAAACTCAGGAATGCCAGCTTCGAGGTCAGCTGCACGCTTTTTTCCGCGGCGGATGAGGCGAGTTTGGAAGACGGCGGCTGTGAGAACGTCACATGAACTCTGCTGAGAACAAATCCTCAAATAAAAAAAGGAGGATGCGACCAAGAGAGCTGAAACCACAACAAAGAACGCGAAAGAGCATCGGCTGGGCTTTTTCGTACGAGTTAAAATTAGTTGAATACGCCTTTTAAAAAGTTATTTTTAGGGGGTGAGGCATGGCATGGGAGATGATCCTAATTCTTCCCTTCAGGCTCTTCCATCAAACACCTCCTCGAAACATCCTTCACCTCCGCACTTTATTTTGAAAACTGTGGAAAATACAGCTCCTTCCGCTCTGCGCTACAAATATTTAAATAGAAATTCCAAAAAAGACGACACTCTCTCCGCGAAGGAGTAAAAACAGTACGTCACACTCGCACTCGTGGAAAACAGGCTGCACCAAACAGCGTTAAACGTCTCCATCAACATTCAGAAGAATAAACCCGACACGGATAAACACGAACACACCGTGACCACGTCTTGGTTCTGTTATCACTGCAAATGGAAATCCTCAAATGGCAACCTGAGGCCAAGTCACACAACACTGCACCAAAAGTCCCTCAACGCTTCAATATCAGTGAGCAACAACCAAAAAAAAAAAGATTCATGTAATCCTAAAACCGCTAACGGAAAGAGATTTTTCCTGAAAATAAAATCAAATCAAACCAAAGATAAATAAATTCTCACTCCAATGAAACTCCTTCAAAATAAAAGAACCGCCAAACTGAAGCACGGTCCCATGAAAACTTTAAATCACTCATCGTCGTCGTTAAAGTTAAGATGCCATTAAGGCACTTTAAAGGTCCAGTGTTACCTGTGTGTGTGTGTGTGTGTGTGTGTTATATCTATAGATGGAGCGGGTCCAAACCAAACGCCGGCTCTACAAGTTTCACGGCCGCTGTGGTTTCTCCATCGTGCTTAAAACTACGAGGGAGAGGCGAGCGCTACTCAGTCTGCTACAATCTGCAGCCTCACCACTAGATGCCGCTAAATTCCACACTGGACCTTCAATTCATTAAAAAGAAAAGAAAAAGAAGTTATAGGTTGCTCAACGTGACACATCAACAACTGCACGACAACGATAAAAACATCTCTGAGCCCATGCCATAATGGAGCGATCCGGAAAAAAAGAAAAGATGGTTATTGTTTCTGTTGGGACAGAAAAGCGGAGCGGACGCCTCTGTCAGCGGCAACGCTGGAGTTTCTTCAATAAACAAAAGTTTCTTTGTCTCGGTTTGGTCAGTGAAAAGAGGAGCTGCAGTGGTCGGACAGACAGAGAGGAAGGCGTGTTTCTGTAGAACGTAAAAAAAAGAACAAGCACAACCAACCCTCCTTTCATGATTGTATTATGGTTGGATTCCAACACTGAACATAAAGGATGGAGTCGTCAGACGCCACTAACTCAAGTGGGTCCCAAACATCCCCCCCAATATGGGAGGTTAACAGGAGGGGGGGGTAAAGAGAGCAGGAAGAAGGCTGAGCGAGAAACAACGTTCCCGCCGGCTTTAAGGCTCCAGTTCAATCTCCTCCTCAGCGTGTTTCTGCATGTGCATCTGCATCCCCTGAAACACACACACACACACACACACACACACGTCCTCCATCAGCCTCTGCGCCCTGAACGCATCGTGGTGTTAAAATGTGTGGAGCACACGCTGTTGCGTACCTGCTTGGAGCTGGCGCGTGCACAGAAAAACTCTTCTGGAAGCGTCTGGAACTTGGCACTGGTGTGGTCGTTGATCAGGTGCTGCTGCAGGTGCTCCATCACCCCGAACACCAGCGAGCAGCCGTGCCACTGTCGACACGACACAGCGTTAATCACGGAGAACTACAGACCGTCTGCTGCCGTCACAGGACAGGAAAACATTTCTACTACTGTAAAAAAAAAACAACGCATTTTTATGTGATTTACGAGGTCTAAAATATATTCAGATTAGATCAGACTGTACTGTCACAAGCTGAGAGTGTCAGCGGGTCACAGGTAGACATTGTTAGGGGTCGCCTTCACTGACAAATCCACCTTAAAACTCAAAGTTAAGCTGCCGGTACTTGCGAACGTCCTCAAACGTTCCATCAGCCTACAAACACCAAGATGAACTCCACCCTCATGACATGCTGCATGAGCTACGTGCTGCATGAGCTACGTGCTGCATGAGCTACGTGCTGCATGAGCTACGTGCTGCATGAGCTACGTGCTGCTGAACAACCTCATCTTACCCAGCAGCGATAGCTCTGCATCAGGTTCAGCTTGACGGCCTGCACGCTGCCATCGTAACAGCCCGAGTAGATCTGAAACACAAAATAACGGAGCTCAAGTTTTGTGTTCTCCACATATCTACGACAAAATGTATAGATCATGTGTCTCATCTCAGCTCTGTAATGAATCAGACTCTCACCATGTTCTTGTGGACAGCCATACACATCACCATGTCCTTGTGTCCACCGTAGACCTGCAGCTGCTCATGAGACTGAGGACAGAACAAAGAAATCCTCTCAGATTTTAGAAATACGCTGCAGCCCGAGCTGAGCGGACACAAAACGAGCTTCACATCTTCATAACGAACAGTGCACAAGGACAGATGTTGTGAGGATGCACACCTGCAGGTCGTAGACACGGACCAGTTTGTCCAGGCAGGCGGTCACCATCACTTTCCCCAGGACGGCCACGACGGTGACGGCATGACTGTGACCTTTATAGACCCGCACCAGCTCTCCGGTCTGTGTAAGCGCACGGAGAACAAAGAGTCACGCACACACGTATATATAAAGAAACATCGTCTGCACCATCAAATCTTCATAAGACTCACGTGGATGTTGTGTGCGTAGACGCACTGATCACTGGATCCACTGAACACCAGATCATTGACGACCTGACGGAGAAAAAATGCACATAAAAGATGAAAAACATGAGAATAAATATCCTGTTTGTCTGTTCTGTACATATATGTTGTATTAATTATGTTGTTTTTGAAGGTCTCTGTTTCGGGACATTTAGCCGCTCCGGTCTCAGACTCGACAGACCTTCATGCAGAGCACCGTCTTGGTGTGTCCTTCCAGCGTACGCAGCAGCAGTCCGTTCTTGGCGTCTCTCACACTGATGGTGCTGTCGTAGGAGCCGACCAGCAGGATCCTCCGGGCTCCCTCCTGCGACGAGGCCAGACAGCTCACGCCTCGCGGCCCGTGGCACTCGAACGCGTCCGTCTGTTTGTTTGTCTGAACAGATAATTACAAAACAGAGATGAAATCTTCTGGATGGAGTCCGGCTCGCTCGCTTTCATCTCGTTCTTTCTGCTTTTTGTTAGGATGTCACAGTTTTAATTGTGGATCATATCATAGATTTATAAGCTGCTGCAGCAGCAGTGTGAGCTCAGAATAACTGCCCCAGATTTACACTAACAGCAGTATTACTTTACAAGTTGCATGTCTCACCTTGAGGTTAAAGGTCACCACCGTGCCGTTTGCCAGACCAGCGTACAGAAACTTCCAGTGACTGTGCATGCAGAGGACTCGGTCTGGCAGAGAGAACTGCTGCTCCAGCTCTCGAGTCTGTGGACGAGAAACAGAAATGAAGCCAACAAAAAAACACCTGACAGGACAGAGTGAGAGCTCGTTTATTAATCACCGCATGTTATTAATCTGATGAATCAGTAAAAGCAGACAGGTGTGTTTACCTTCAGACTGTAGCAGCGGATGGTCTGATCACTGGAGCCGGAATAAAGACGATGATGCAGGCAGGGAGCGGCGGACACCAACAGGCAGCTCACTTTGGAAGTGTGACCCTCAAACACGCCGACGCATTTATGACTCTACAGCAAGAACGACACAACAAGAAGTCTGTTTGGTTGTTGCCCTCACGGAAAGATAAGAATGAACAACAAGAACAGCAGCACGCACCACCAGGTCGAAGACTCTGACAGTCCGGTCCCCCGAGCACGTGTACAGCAGCCCGTTGTGGATCTGCATGGCGTTCACCGCCTCCTGGTGGCCCTCAAACACGCCCTCAGTGGGCAAATCATCCTCACCGTGGTCAGACGACGCATCTGCCAAACAAAAACACACGAGCGCCAAGATAAAGTTAAAATTAAAAGTTTTAACAAGTTTCCTCGTGGTCACGGTGGTCAGAGCATTAGTGCTTAAACCAGAAGCCTCCCAGTGATCAGCAGGTTAAATATACACATTCTCAGAAAGTTGCGTCCATTCATCAGAGAACTCGTCGTGCTGCACAGCGTCCCTGGAAGTCAACTAACAGCTCCACAAATATCCTGTCCATAAAAAGTAATTTGGGTACTTCAGAGTCTATTTTAACCGGCTGTGTGACGTTTCACTGAGGCTGAAACTCTCTGATCGTTTTCCAGGAGAGGCCGTCCTCTAACCTGACTCTAAAAACACGAGCGACTCTGCAGAGGTGATGAACGTACCTGATGAAGACTTCGTTACTTTGTGGTAAATGATCGGGAATGGAAAATCACTGCGGGGAGAAAAGATTGATTTGATCAGACTCCACACAGAAGTCACAGGTTGAGGTTCTGCGTGTGTTTCAGTCGTGATCTCACCTCTCGGAGGATTTACAGATGTCCATGTCACTGGTGGAGGTGACCTCGTTGTAGGCCAGGCTCTGTGGCTCGGGCCTGGAGGAGTCTGGAACCTGGGCTGTAGACGGAGCTGGAACTGGGGCGTCCATGTGGGGCTGTGGACAGGCTGCAGTGACCTCCATGCTTTCTTCTAAATCCAAGTTCAACGTGAGTTCGGCCGGGGCCGCCTGGGGAAGCTCCACCATGCGTTTAGGGGACGCCTTCTCTCGTTTGATGGCTGGAAGCGGCTCGACGGCCTCCATGTTCACGTCTCTGTCTTCTGAAGGCTGAGTGGAGGTGCTGACCTGAGAGCTCTGCCTCCTGCGCGGTCGGAGCCACCTCGGCCTCAAGGCCTCTCCATCGAGTTCTGTGTCGCTGCTCTCGGGCTGCTCTGTCCCCTGGGCCTTCTTCAGCACTTTCCTCTTCTTCAGCTTCCTCACGCGCTTCCCGCTCCTCAGTTCAGATGGCGAGGCAGGCATATTAAGGGCCGAGGGCGGCTCGAAGGTGTGCGCGGTGGCGCAGTCGACACTCGGCACCTCGGAGCCCCGGCTGCTGACTGACAGAAGGTTGATGCCAGCTTTGGAGTCAGTCAAAGGGGTGACACAGTTCCTCGTTGCTTGTATGGCCTTTTCCATCGTCTCAACCTGCTCTGACAAACTCTCTTTGCAGTCTGCAGGCTCGCTGAAGTTCTCCCAGTTCTGTTCTGTTTCAAACTTTCTTTCAGGAGACGGCTGGAAATTAAGGGTAGCATCTGCAAGAGTGGAAGATGCACTTGGATGAGTACACTGCACATTTCACTGACTGAAAATGAAACACTCCAACTGTGCGTTGAGTGACGTTACCTGAAGGAGAGGCTGCGGCCGAAGCAGCGGGCAGCTCTGGCGTGGTGCTGTGAGCGCAGTGGGTCATGTCGTCTGCAGGGTCGAGCTCTGAGCTGACGTGAACCGGAGACTGAGGCTCCTGCTTGATGACGACAGGCGTGATGGGAAGGCTGGAAGAGGGAGGCGAGGCGCGCTCAGCAGGAGGGCCAGGACTGGGGTCAGCAGCAGGAGAGTCCATCGCAGAGGAGGGCACGCGTGGCTCGGCTGTGACTGAATCCATCTTCTCTTCTTTCAGTCTGACCCGAGGCTCTTCCTCCCGAATACCTGCAGAGAGGAAACACACAACAAAAACTTAATTACACTCTTTATTTCTATATTTATGAATCAAATCTAATTTCATGTATTTGGTACGCACCTTGCATCCCTTTTAGTAACTCGATGCGCTTGTTTCTCAGCGTGTTCATCTCTCCAGTCATCTGAGAGAAGAATCAAACAGGAGCCATCAGAGGTTGAATGTTTCTGCAGTGACCAGGCGACTCTCCAAGAGATGCCTGCTGTTTTTACCTGCTGTTTAACCACCATGAGGCGCTGCACCTCGATGTAGGCGGCCTCCAGAGCGGCCCGGGCCTGGATCAGGCTGGTGTCCACAGTCTGCAGGGAGTGACTCAGCTCTTCCTCACGCAGAGAAACGGCCAGCAGCTGGTCGATCTGTAAGCGCTCTGCACGGAGCACCAAGAGACACTCATGAACCTCACTCACTCACTCAGGGCTTAAATAATATATGAAGCTGTGAAATCATTTTATTACTTCAGAAGAGACGACACTCTGCAGACAGACACATGTACACGATGATCTGTGCAGCAGGACTCACCTTTTTTGGACTTGACCTTCCTTCTTTTGTTATTGTGCTCCAAGCAGGAAGTCTCTGCACTTGGAATATCCTACAAGGAACCATAACACCATAAACTATCAGATACGTGATGGAGAGTTTAACTGCTGATGCAGCAGTAGACCTGTAGACTCACCCCAGCTGCTCTTCGCCTCTTTCCCGTTCCCTGGCCGTCATACTGCTCCGTCCCCGAGCTGCTGTCCCCGAGCACTGAATCAGACCTCTGGAGAGCCTTCACCGTCACTGACGTTAGTTTCTCGGGCAGCTTCTGAGCTTTAGTGTCGAGCTGACCGAGCATCTGCTCCACTTCTTCCTGACGCGGGCTCTCTTTGTTCCCTTGTGGAGGAATGAAGGATCCCTGCTGCTCCGAGCCAAGGCCTTCCTTCGGTGTCGCCTCCTTCGACATCAGGGATGTGAACAGAGAGTGAGTGGACGCCGGGGCGACGCTGCTCTCTGATAATGAGCGTTTTCGGGAGGCACCCAGGGTGGAGGTGTCCACCAACGAGTCCCATTGGAAACCCTCGAGCAGGGGAATGTCGTCTTCCTCCTGGCTCTGGTCCTCCTGGTCTAATGGCACCATCTCGATCCCGAACCTGGAGCACAGGAGACAGAATGAGCTTCAAGTGCCTAAAATCAAAACACTGAGAGAATATATCACTTCAAATATAAATATAAAGACCAAACTTTCACCTGGGCATGCCCTTTCCTTTGTCTTGCTTCTTCCTGACCTCCTGGTACACCTGCTCCCAGTTCACGTTGCGTCGAGACCCGGAGGAGCTGATGAGCTGCCGTACGGTCGGTTTGAGCCCGGAGTCTTTTTCCGTGTCACTCCTCCGTGACTCGCTCAGGTTCCTCACCCGTCTGGCGATGTTCAGGTTGGGCTCGTGGCTGCCTGTTTTGCTCTTGGAGCTGATGTGTTTGGTCAGGTCACGTTTTAAGACCGGAGGAAGGTCGAGTTTGGACAGACTTGATGTGTTTGACCCCGAGACCGCCTGCGCTTCACCGCTTCTGGAGGTGTCGCTCTCAGAGCTCTGCCCCGCTTCGGCAGCATGCATGGCTTCGGTTTCCTTCCCGCCTTTCTTCCTGCTCTCCTCGTCTTCCTTACACAAGGCTGCAGCCTCCGAGCTCTCCACGGTGGAGGTGCTAACCTGCAAAGATTGGAGAAACTGGCTGCTGTCTGAAGACTGCAATGCAGGCTTCTCTGACCCGAGTGAGTCGGGTAAATTTGGTTTAGCTGTGTTCTGCCGGCAGCTGTTTTCTTTGTTTACTCCGACCTGACTCTGTGTGTGATCCCTCTGCTGCTCCTCCACGATGTGCAGCGTGTTTCCCATGCTGTTGCTTCTGGACTTCTCCAAAGAGCCCCTCTTCTCTAACACTATCTGTCGGGCTCTCTTTAATGTCTCTGGAAGCTGCCGTTCTTGTCTCGACTGAAGGAGCCCGACAGGTGGAGCCTGGGAGTTGAACCCACTCTGCTTTGCTGCAGTTGATTTTGGTTGTACAAGCGTTTGACTGGAGGCCTTGCTGAGCTGAGCTCCACTGTTCAGGCCGAGTATCGAAGACCTCTTCTTGTCTTTATGTGGCAAAGACTTACTCGGTTTCTGATTGGAGGAATCAGACGCAGAGTTCGGTTGGCTGTCTCTCTGAGCGCTGCTGCTTCTGCTGCCGCTGCTACTCCGATCTCTGGGTTTGGAGTTCGTTTTATGCCTCCATTTTTCTTCCGTGCCTTGTCCACTCGAGGTCAACTGGCCTGGTTTCTTTTCAGGTCGGGGCTGCTGGGTGGAGGCGCTGGTTTCTGGTGCCTTGTCTTGCTTCTGGACTTTGGGGACTTTGGAGTATTTCTCTGATGAACTTGGGTTGGTGTCTTTATGAGGTGCAGATTCCAAACCCTTTGTGACCGGATAAGGTGACCAGCGACAGGCTTTGTCCAGCTTTGGATTGCTACCAAAGGTCTTAGAGCTCTTACTACTGCTGTGGTCGGGTTCTGCTGTTTGTCCCTCCCCGTTCTGGGGCCCATTACCCTTCTGACCTCCCTGGTTATTACCTGTATTTTGAAACTGGCCAAGAGCCTGGGCAAAAACGCTGGGTGGAGGTGGATGCATGGGAGGAGGCCCCAAATGGCTCAGCGGACGGCCCCTTTGCGGGTTCTGGGAGATATTATTCCAGCCATAAACCCCGTTACTGCTGCCTCCGTTGCTGAGCCAAGGCAATCGACTTCGTTGATTGCCAGAACTTGCACCCTGATCCCACTGCCTGTTGCCCCATCCTTCCTGGCTATGCAAGCTTCTGCCAGCAAATGCTCCAGACGACCATTTCTGAAAGTTGGGAGGCTCCTGAGCGTGCCAGGTGGCGCTCTTTCCCTGTTTGCTGTGTTGCCAGGGTTGTGCCTCCCCTGCTCTGCTGTTATATCTGTTGCCTCTGTACCATGAAGTCTGCTGAGTGGATCCGCTGAACCCTTGCGACTGCTGCTGCTTCCAGGCACACTCCAGCCGGTAACGCTCCTTCGCATCCTTCAACCTCTGTTGAAACTCCTCCTTTCTCCTTCGATCCTCTTCTTCTTGTGCGAGCTTCGCAGCAGCAGCCTCTTTGTCTTTTCTACAAACACAACAAATATTTAAATATATACAATATGTCTTACAATTTAATTATATCAACTCATGAATCAGAATCACACACAGAAAATTATCATCCGACTCTGCCTGAGTCAGCTCTACGTGGCGTTTTAGCACCTTTAAGCTCTTTGTTTTGGTTCTATGTGGCAGACAGATTTGCACAAACACAACAACACATCGACTTAAAGGCTGGAATAAAATGTCAAAGTTTGGCTCATGTGAAGGTTCTCAGTCATCGTCAAGAAAAGACTAAATAAATTGCTCAGCTTGTTTCTGCTGCCACCAAGTGGCCAAAAATGAATACTGCAGGACTGCAACATAAAGCTGCATAACAAAATTATTTAAGATACAGAAACTGTTTTACGAGACTTAAAAAAACTTCCTCTCTTGGCCCACTGTGTCGGTTCACACTGTGACCTCCAGCAGTGACCTGCAGAGTGGAAAGATCTGGCACGTGACTGAGCCGACAGCTGAATGCCAGCTTCTGTCCTGGCACACGCGTGTGATTTTACAATCATAATACGACTTTGACGTGTCAAAGGAAACTCTGTGTAACTTCACGCTGTCAGACTGAAGGTTTTTCTGGATTTACTATTTCCAGAGAGCCGGAACCTCGAAGCAGCATCTGTCTGAACTTTGCGAGTGCGGTCATGATTTTTTTTTTAGGCTGCCGTCCTGACATACGACCCTGAGGCAGCAGCTAAAACAGGCCTGTGAGCGCCGCCGTGCAAAATGTGACTATACATGGCGCATGTGCACACAAACGAACAAACGCTGGTGAGCTATCACTTACCTGTACGTCGTATAAACATTAAAACAAAGACCAGTGATGATTAATCAAAGAAAAAAATGTCTGATTGAGTTTTACAGGACCTGGTATCCTGATCAAATGTCGGGTTGACAAATATTTTATTAAAAAACACCCAAAAAAACATTTTGGAGTCACACATAATTTAATAAAAAGTTTATTTTTCACACTAGAAAGAAATTAATTATGACAAGATGTCAATGTTTTCACCAAAGGAGCATTTTTAGTCATTTCTTTTGTAGAAAACAACAAACTTATATTGATTATTATCCTGTTAAAAATGTGTAAGAAACTGCGTTCAGTGGCAGGACTCTCTTACCTGATCTGCTCTTTTCTCTTCTCGATCAGATCCACCAGAACCGGATCGAAGTAGTCCTCTTCGTGGTCGTTCCCGGCGTTCTTTCGCTCGGCAGCCTCCACGTTCTGCTTGTGCGTGGGACTGGAAATGTGGCTGGCGTAATCGGTCAGGCTCACCACCGTCACCTTGCACACTCTGCACTCGTGTCCGCAGTCCCTGGGGACGGCAGGCGAGAGCGGGCGTTCAATCGTTCCTTCAGGCATCGTTCTGTTCTGATCTAGTCTGCAGAGCCGACAGTAACGTACTCTGGCTCTACTATCTGTTACTTCAAAGTCTGAGATAAAACAAGGAGAGGAGAATACTCAACAATCCTTACACAAATAACTTGTCCAAATTCTCTATCTGTCACAGATCAGGAGGTAGCTAACTTAGAATTTTCACTTGTTAAAATAAAAAGTTAAAATATGTGTCTTCCTGATCTTGTTTCTCCGTTCTTCAGTAGGCCATCGGTGGCGGGGTGAGGGCAGGCTGGACCCGGGCAGGTTGACGTCCAGCCCTGCAGCACAGCACTGGGGATGAGTGGAGGGGAGAGAGAGGCACGGCGCCCTCAGCCTAGTCCGCTTTCATGATGGTGTCCGCTGCGCTCTGGGACTCTACACAAGGCAATGTCTGTATTTGACCTCACACTTCTCTGCAAGAGCCCAGCCCCCCACCCCCTCGTCTCCGGGGGCCAGCATGTGTTATTAGAACAGGCCTGCAGCATCCTGCTGACCAATCCCCTGCAAAGCCTTCGTAACCGGAGCCTCGTGCAGCTGCTCGCTTCAAAACCTCTCCCAAGTATGTCATCTTGTGATTCGGATCGGGGCAGTGACTTCGCTGGCTCTGTCTCCGTTTCTTTTTCAAATCTGTGTCATGGCACGTTGCCATTTACTGACCTCTCATGCAGTTGGCAAAATCTTTATCAGTGAGATCGGATTATTGTTTCCCAGCTGCAGCGAGACGAGACGAGCAGCCTGTGTTTGTAATAATAAATCAGCACTTGCTGCACACTGTTCATATATTTTACAGTTTCACCTGACACCTTTGCACATCAGTGTATTCATGAAATCTTTAGCAACAACTCGGGTCTTTAATCAGTATTTGCTGCCCTCCGGATTCCTCCATCTCAGTGACAGGCCGCATACTTTCAGTAATCTACATGGGAGTCACGAGATAGCCAGTTGCCTTCTATCGGTCATGCCTGTTGTTCCGGAGAGATTGTGTCTAAATATACATGCCACAGTTGAGACAGCTGCCCGTATATGCCCGATAATGGGCGATATACACGTGCCAGTGTGCACACGTGCCTCGTGACCCAGATAGATTCAGACAAAAACCGTTAATACAAAGTCAGAACTTTGTTTTAATGTCACGAGTTCAGTTAGAAATATAATAAAATGTAACTATAGTCCAAATTATGAAGCTAAATATGTTGCTAACTGTTGATGACAGCTCAGGAAAATATGATCATCAATGTGAAATTTAAGACTCACCGGCCTTTGAGCTTCTCCAGCTCACGGTGGTGCAGCATACTCCTCATGTGCTCGTCCATCTCCTGCAGATGCACAGTGAAAAAATGAAACTGTCCATTTACATTGACGCCCCACAAACGTTACACACGTTACGTTACAGAATGAATCACAGGTGATCTCGACAGGTGCGCTTTCCAAAGTAAAGCACTCATCTCCAGATTTTAATTTTCCAGATAAGCTGAAGGATGAAATGTTCCTTTATGAGAAAGTTCTTCTCTAAACAAACAATTAAAACATCCAATTAGCTGATTAACAGGCCACAAATCAGAATATTGATAATAATAAATAAATCGCTCAATTGATTTATTATAACATTTCATAATCTTGTGTAACTCCAGAGTTGAGGCGCCCTCCTGCTGCTGCTCCATCAGATCAGATGTTTGAGGTGGATTACCTGCTTGGAGACGTAGACCGTCTCACAAAGGATGCACTTTCTGTCTCTCGCCATCTTGAACAAAAGTGGAAATCAGCCCATTACTGTGAAGAGAGAGAATTTAATTAATTCATTACAAATGCATGCAGTGTGCGGTTCAACATTAGTTTGCAGCTGAGCGACGCAGCAGAGGGAGCTCAAGGCTCGTCTTCTCCAAACAACGACTTTCAAACTATTCGACAACATGCCTCGGTACCGCCGCCCTCAGAATGCCAGCGCGAGTTCAACCTGGACGCTGGTCTAATTCCAGTCTGCTGACTGAGCAGCTCTGTGGCCAGGAGGCCGTGGCAGCGCCGTGGGCTAAGTCTGGACTTGTTTAACGCTCACTAAACGGGGTGAGAAACTAACGGCGGACACGAGTCCAAGGGCTGGGCAGTGAAGTTAGAAGTGTGGCTGCATTAACACCACCTTCTTAAGATGCAGCTGTAACGTGGAGAAGCTGACCTGTTCGAACAGGTTACTGGTTTATGCGCTTTGAGAAGTTCAGAGAAAACTTCTTCATCCAAAATAAGTTCTGGGACTTGAACTGTGAATAACAGACCAGCATGTAAGTCCTGTACAGTTTTGGCTCGGGTGCAGGATGAAGGAAAATCGAAAGCAGCTCCAGTAATCGAATTTATCTACGTAATGTTTTGGACACTCTCTTCAAGGAAGCTTCTAAGTGGCTGTAAAGAACATTACATCATAAATAAGTGCTCTGTCTGGTGCTGAAGACAAATGTTGCCACTAAACAGAAGAACTTGCAGTCCAACGTCGTACAGCCAACATGAGCCAAAGCTGTGACGGGGATGAAAGGACGCTCGGCTGATCTGCACACAGGGCTTTGTCTCCGTCTATCCGAGCACAACTTTCTTATCATCACCAAACTGAGTGACAGTTGAGTCAAAGAGCAAAGTTTAATATAGAATAGGTCTAATAATGAACATGGGTTAGGCCTATATTCTGTTTATGACATTATGACGTGCTTCACAGTCACAATACCTCCATCACCATTTCTCTTCACTCCCCGAGCACCAGAGGGCAACTATTAATATTAATAAGAGTATGATGCATGGGTCATATTCGCTCTCAGGGGGGGCAGCATGCAGGACCAGTTTAATCTCCACACAGTGATATCAGCTACTGATGGACCTGCAGTTCAACTGCAAACACACACAGAGAAGAGAGGACAGCGTGGGATTCATTCAGGCCACACAGAGCTCTCCTCTGCAAGCGTCTAGACCAGAGGGCCTCAACCAGAGCTCCTGTATTGATCCTGAGTGAACTGCAGGCATTAATATGGAATAATAGGCCACATATGCTGAGCTGAATGTTTCTGTGTTGATTAATAATAAATATAGAAAATATACGCCTCATCAACAACAATAATAATGATAATTATACATGAACACATACAGGCTAATACTCCGGTGTATAAAGTAAATATTTTTATAGGCCACATTTTAAAATGTTCTGTTTGTCTCTCACAGGAGGATCTTTGGGCTGAACCAGGCTGAAGACTCCTGATCCACACTCAAAGATCAGCACACAGGAAACTCACCACCAGCACTGAATGTTGCAGAGTCAGACAGACAGTAAACACAACACACCAGCTCGGCTCAGTTAGCTTTGTTAGCTTTGGTGCAGGAGGCTGCAAAACATACAAACATGTTCGACAACAATTATATATAAAGTCAGCAAAGTTAGCTCGCTGGTAAACTCTGACTGTACAGCTGTGCTACAGTTAAAACCTCCGTTTGGACCAAGCTGCAGCGCTAGCAGAGGGTCTTTGTTGTTGTAGCTCTCTCCGCTGTTCTGTCATCGTGTTTACTGTCGTGTCTCCACGACAAACAGATTAAAACCGAACAAAGACATCTGCAGACACACACACTGTGACTCCTGATACGAGAGTCGTTCAGTCGCACTGTTAAATAAGAGCTACAACCTGGTTAGCTCGCAGGTTAGCACGTTAGCAGCAGCGTGCTATGATGTGAGTCAGTGACTTTGCAGGCGCGCGCAGGGAGAACAGCTGACACGTAACGTGAGCGTCACATTATAAACACACAGGTGTGATCGTTTAACTACCTTTATAACATCCAAACGTGTCGGCGCTGCTGCATCTTCTCATACACCTCCGAAGCTAACAACAACATCCGCCTCCACCTCGCCCCCACACGGAACTACGTCACGGGGCGCGTTCAAGAGCGTCGCTGTTCAGGACAAACCGCCACTCAGTTCAGAGTGAGCCAAAAAAGTTTTTATATCATTTTCTGAGTTTATAAGTTTATATAACACTATATTAAACAAAAACAGTCGACAAAGTTCACAGTGTTTTTATTTATTACCACCAATACTCACCATAGTTTTTATATTTATATTTATCTGTATTTTATATATATATATACCATGTGCAATATGTATCTATCTATCTATCTGTCTAATAAATCGCTTATTCAGGTTCACCACAAACTGAAAAACATAAAAGGCATAAAAATATATTTTTATTTTCCAAAATGTCTAAAAACACAACGTGTGGCAAACAATATTGAACAACAATTCAATTAAGACACAAATTCAAGTACATGTGAACAACAATGCACACGCTGATACGTTAAAATCTAATGAAACAACAGTGGTGAGACAAAGTTTAGAGCACACAGCAGGTCACTCTGATAGAAGAAGAAAAGTAGCTCATTGTAATCCCTTTAGTTTAGTTTTACTGCTTTGTGACATGAATAGGACATAAACATACGCTACAACATTCCCGTGAGAATAACATAATCGAAAATCCAGCAACATTTTGACCAAAGTTCACATTTTTTCTCTTTAAAGCTCTCAAACATTTCCGGTGCCTCGGCTTTCAGCAACATTTTTCATCTCTGTGTACAAAAATTGCATTTCCAGGAATGTTTCTGAAATATTGATGACGTACGTCTTCATATGAAATGCAAGAACAATTTAAAAATTCACTAAATTCTCGTCAAATTGGCCATTTTTGAAAAGAAATGATGAGCTAGCAGTAACATCAGTTTGAGCTTTTCACTGTGTGTCATGTTACAAACATTCCTGAGTGAACATCCTTAGCAGTGATTACAAAATGGTGCAAGTAGTGACCTCAGAAAACACGAATCATGTCTTAATCATGATTATTCGCTTGGATAATTTGTGCCGTCTAGTTCAGTTATCGGTTATTGGGTTCATTTCCCGAGCTTTATTCCTCAGATGCCTCTTCCGCATCCTGATGATCCACTGAATGGTGAGTTTGGCAAAGTTAGCAGCCTTGAAGAGAGCCATGAAGACCCCGCAGAGGATGGCCACGGAGCTCCAGGGATTCGCAGTCACGATCTGTTTGAGAGGAAAGCAAAGTTACAGGCTGACACGCTGACGTCGACGATGAGGAGGATAAAACGCTCGAGGGGGTGAACTCACCAGTCGGATGTCTTGCATGTATGGATCCCGCCATTCAAAGACAGCGAAGAAGAGCTGATTGGCTCTCTCTGATTCTGGCCTTTTGTCATTGAATTTAACCACAGCAGACTGGAAGACGAAACAAAAGCTTTTAAAATCTTATTTTCATCATCGCGTATGCACGATACATGCATGTGGACACAGCTGGATTTAAATACCTCTTGCCGAAACTCGACAGCTTCATTGTTTTTCCCCGCCGTCCTCACTAAAGACATCTTGACCCAGGTTCTGAATCCTCCAGAGAAGGTCCACATGGAGTAATTCCTCTCACAGTCCCTCATGAACTCGGATTCATTTGCACTAGACAGACAGAAAATGCTACAAGTAAACACTGAAGTTGAAAAGCAAACACACATGCTGCTGTCAGACGGCGTTGTCACATAACAGTTTACTAAATTTAGATTTAAATTATCAAGCTGTCAACACAAGAGGCTGAAAATCCCTCTATGAGACCTCACTTTGCTCGCTGTTACCTGCCAGTCAAGTCACTAAACTTAGCAAAAAGCATGTAAGTGATGGCGCTGAAGTCCTCTTCTGTCTCATTATGACTGAACTGCATGAAGATCAGCTCCTTGCTTCTGACATCAGACGGACCTCTGACCACCAGAGCTGTCTTCTGTGAGGACGAAGTTAAGAGTCAGCATGATAGTCAACAAAATGTATTCATGTCTGAGTGTTTTCATGGCTGACCTTTGTTTCGTTGGCAAATGGTCCGATGTAAGTCACTTCTCTAGTCTCACAGTCTCCCTTCTGAGGCTTGCCCGGGTCCACTAACGGTGGGATGTTGTCGTGGTAGTGATGTTTGCAGCTCAGCAGCTTAGCTTTGCCAGGGTACAGAGCGATCCCTGCTCCAAGAAACACATGAATAAAGAATCATATCTGTTTATTATTATGTCCAAACACTTTATATCGTGTTCATGTTCCCAAAACTTCCACTGCATGATATCGTAGCATTGTTAAACTTAACAATAACAGTATAAACTTTTATGAATCCTGTTGTCAAAAAATGGAGCAACAGCTATAAACATAATAATACAAATTGTATTACATAACATGCACTGTTTGGAACAAAGGAATAAGACACTGACAAACAAAAGAACATAAATATATAATAAACTTAACCTTAAAAATACTCAATTCTGTTTTATTAAAGGGGAAAGACAAGACAAGTCTGCAGTAACTTGACGTTCTGGTAGTTCAAACCACATATATACTGCATCTTCTTCCATCTTGTGAATATCAAAACTTCAAATAAAAAACTACAAGCATGTAAAAGATGAGACCATTAAATTTTACTAATGCAACAAATATAATTCTTCTAATTTTGGAGTGCACGTTTGGCTGTTTGCTGTTTTTTTACATGTTAAAAAGTTGCAGCAACCGGCAACAGAAGGCCAAGAACCGGTTGCCAATTTCTCAAAATAGTTGCCAATGGCAACCTGACAACTGTTACTCTCAAATCCTGGCACATTCGGTTCACACATTTGGCAGCGTTGCCTTCAGTTATTTTTAGCTCAGATGCATGCTAACATTACACTGTTTGATTACACTGTTTTAGCTCTTAAAGAAGCAGTTTGTTTGTTTACGTCCCAAACTACCCACCATGCAGTGTGTTACGCATACAAACCTGGGGGTGAGAAGAAGTCGACCTCTTTGTAGGTGACAGACATTACGGGGTGGTTAAGTTTCTCCAAAAACTCAGAGATGGTCTGGTAGGCCAGGAACACGGCCACGGCTGTGAGCAGCAGGTAGATGAAGATGAGCACCACGGTGAAGACGTTCTTCAAACAGGCTTTACTGAATCTCATCGACGGCTGTTCTCTGATGTCGTCCTCTGTCATCAAAGAAAAAGTTGTACGCTCGTGTTATGGGTCAAATTACTTAATCAAAATGTAATAACTGTGCAGGCGGCTCATGTTCAGCGTCGGGACTTTCACGGGACACTAAAAACCCAGTGAAGTTCTCCTGAGGTCGGAGGCTCATCAGAGCAGAGTGTCCGGTTAAAAATGGATGAACTCTTGAGAGTGTGAGTGTCCACCATGTTGGCACGGAGACACTTCACTGGTCATCATCACCTTCTGAGATGCTGCCGTACGGCTCCACGTGCTCAGTGACATCGTCAAAGTAGCCTTCAGGCCCAGCGTTGCCTCCATCTTCATCATTGTCATCATTTAACTGTGAGGTCAGAGGAAAGGACGTTAAATATGGACGAGCAAAGGGTGGGGAAAGTACAGCAGACATTTAAAGGTGGGAAAACAACAACAGCCCTGCATGTTAAATTATACGTATGTATAAAATTACAAGCTGTAAATGTGCTTTGGTAAAGGAGGCTCCTGGAACAACCTGTAAACATGTTGTCAGAGGTTTAACTCCCTCATAGTGCAGAGACCTTCCAGCTGAGTGTACTTCAGTAGTTTAGTGGAATAAAAGTGTAAAATGTCTTCTGTCTTTCTACGCACATTGGGCTTTTATTTTGAAAGTCTTAGTTAATACCAGCCATTCAAATTACGTTTTTTGTGAATAAATGTAACTAAGAGTCAAGGTCTCTCCTTTGTGTCTCTCTGTTCTCACGTCATGCTCTGTGTTTGCAGGGATCAAGACAAAAAGTTCACAGCCAGCTGCACTGTTTAATGATTTCTGGACATTTTGCACCACAAGTCATGATTCAGTTTGCAAATTTACTCTGCACAGACGATGCTGTGACTTACATTCATTTTTTTTTTATTTCTATTTTTTTATTTAGTTTTCTACTTGTATCTTTGCTCAGGTTTAATTTCAATTCAAATGTATCTTTATAGGTCTAATTTTAATGCATGTTTACTGTGTCTCATCATCTATCATTTAAACTGAATGATTCATTCTTCATATAATTACATTTTATGTTACTTTAATGTCAGATTTCCCTGAAATGTGTCTTGCATCAAAGGGTGAACAGACATTAAACAATACAATAAACTAACAGTACTGCACTTTAGTGACAGACAGACACACACTGGTGCTTAGAAGATTACAGAGTTTTAACACACACAGTTTACTTTGCATGACTTATCTTCAGTCTACAGCCCTCTGAAGTGACAGTACTCAGACAGTCGTGTTTGGATGAACAGTCCAGACTGAGCTCAGTCACCAGGCAGACACAGAAAAAACATGAAGTCAGCTGATTTCATGTTTTAGGTGGAAGCAGCCTGAAGTCACATGATGTCGAGTGAGCTGGACAGTCCGTGCATGTCGCGAGGAAGTCACGGTTACCAAACACTTTCCCTTGATGAGACACATTAAAGACAACACACACTGTCCACGCACACTGTCCACGCACACACACACACACTGTCCACGCACAGAGAGGAAGTTGTCTTACCTCTTGGTATGACCGAGAGTTTTCCTTCCCGAGCATTCCTTTACTTTCTTTAATGACACACACTGCCTCTGCTCGTCAACAGCTGCCGCCGTGTTATTTGTCTGCAGTGTGAAAACTAGTTTTCATGAATAACAGCTGCATTGTGAAGGAAACGTGATCCCCGGTGGTCGGTGTTTAGGTTCCTGTTTTCGGTCCAAAGGGAAAAGCGCCTCACACCCGCAGGGTGACGATACAGGCCCATCCCATGATAATGAGACACCTACTGCCCGCGTCCCAATAGTAAGATAAGTATGTCTCCTTGTTCCCTTGTTTCCTTCCCTAACTTGTGTTGACTTGTAAAATTCTACACTCAAAGGTCACAAACTGACCTAAAAAGTGAATTCAACCTATAATTCCCCCCCTCCAAATGTTTCAATGGGAACAACAACATAAAGCCTTTGTCCCTTGTTTCCTTCCTCCTTTCCTACCTAGTGCTGATTCATAACATGCTTCACTCTGAGGTTATAAACAGGTAAATAATGAATTTGGATAATATCAGACACTAGTTAGAAACATTAGAGAGATTGGCCTGAATGCCAATAATAACGAAAAGCATGTGAGTCCTTGTTACCTTGTTTCCTTCCTTACCTAGTGCTACATTAAGGTGCTATTCGTAAAATCTGAGGTCACAAACAGAGCTAAAAAAGTGAACTGGACACTAGCTAGCCTACATGCTGACAACAACATAAAACCTTTGTCTCCTTATTCCATTGTTTCCTTCCTCCTTTCCTACCTAGTGCTGACTAGGTAAAAAAAAAGTGAACTGGACTATAAAGCTGTAGGCTAATAGAGGCTAATAACTTAATAAATACTTCATTTTTACACCACTATGGGTAAATTAAATGACAAAATATTTTTTATTTTTTACAAAACACACACACACACATCGCCATCTTAGGTGGGGGTACTTCTTGGTGGACAGTAACCCCCTGGTTGCTCCAGTGGTTGCCTAGTAACCTCTCCCGCCTTTTCAAAATGGCGGCTTGTCTTCTTCTTGTTAAACTTTTGTAAGTATTAAACAAATTAAATATACAAAATATACTAATGCTACTACTAAATATGTGCGTTGGTGAGTTTTATGCGGGCTGGTAGGTGGATTTTGTTACCTTTGGACTTGTTTATCCCCGTTTACAGACCAGCTAACTATATCTAAGACAACCCACGTTACTAGAGTGGTGTCAATCTGATCATATGACGATAAGAATATTTCCTAAAATATCAAACTACTTATTTAAACGTAAAGCAGGCTAATGGGAAACAAGTAGTTTGACAATTCCCGCTCGAATCACTGGCTCTATTATTATTTCCGACGTCCTTAAACGCAGCACCAGCTCCATGGGGGAAGTGGCTGTCGGAGAGTTTCCGCATCAAACTCGTCCAAACAAACGATCCTGCCATGGCAACAACGCGGATCTGTCTCCTGTTTGTCGTCCTTTCTACCACTTTAGCCGAAGATGTTAAATTAAAATACAAAGCACCCACCAAACCTGTCCGGCTGTTCACCGAGGAGGAGCTGAAGAGATACGACGGCAGCCAGGTAAACTTTACTTGCCCATAACGCAGGGTGTGTGTTTGTCTGTGGGATTGTGTGTGATAACGATTTATCTCTTTCTGCCTGTTTTACCCTCCTTGTCTCAGGAGGGGCAGCCGATTTATATGGCAGTAAAAGGAGTTGTGTTTGATGTCACCAAGGGAAAAGGTAAACACACACCACCAACCCCTGGAATGAAGTTAAAACTGACTCATTCAAATAAAAGCAGAATTTAACAGAAAGCTGTCCTACGAGTGTCCAAAGTCAAAGCCCAGACCAGACTGATCTCCTCAGGGTTAACTGATTCTGATGTTGCGTTCGTGTCACTGTCTTAAACTCGTTCTTTATTTTACCTCCTGCAGAGTTTTACGGAAAAGATGCACCGTACAACGTCCTGGTCGGTAAGGACTCTACCCGGGCTGTGGCTAAGATGTCCCTGGACCCGGCAGACCTGACATCAGATACTGTGAGTTTAGTGTGCACGCCTACAGGCAAATTATCAGTTCTGACAACCACCATGTTGTCTGTGTTTCCCAAAAGCCTGACCATGTGTGTGTGTGTCAGTGTTAACTCCCATGGGTGGAGAGCACCGACATCTGACTCCTGAGTATCTGCTGCAAAACAGCATTGTTAAGCTATATAACCACACTGAGACTGACGAAGAGCTTTGTATCAGCGCAATGTACTTGCAGCCATTCAGTCTTCCACGTCCTCCCTGCTTATATTTTCCTCACCATGATGAACATGATCCTATTTGCAAATGGAGGATCTGTATTGATATTATAGGAAATTATAGCTCCACTCTCTGATACTGAATGTGAGTGAATTGTCTTGTTGTAAACATGTTGTGTCTACCTACAAGAAATAACATCAGTTAAAGGAACACTGAGTATGCATTTGCAATTTAGAGCATCCGGAGTCCTAAATATGTTCAGCTGTACTAAAGTATTTGTTCTGATTTACATTATTTATGATCAAAAACTAGCGAGTCGACAACTTTGCTAACAGCCAAACATCAACAAGGTCACCAGCAGCAGACACAGCAGCAGCTAATATTACTGACTAGTCCAACAGCAGTCAGCCCAGCTCGCCGTCCCGGAAGTCAGTCCCAGATTTACTCTTGTCCGGCGGCTTCTTGCTCGCTCACTCTCTCCTTTTCTCTTCTTAGCTTCCTCTGTCACCGCCCTCTTCGCTTTCTTCTCCTCTGCCATTATCTCCATAGAGGCTGCTGAGCCGGTTACATTCCACCGTGCCCCGGGCCTGTAAATCTCCCCTTATTCTTCCCGGTGGTCCAAGACATCTTTGGTTCGAACACTAAAACTCCCCCAGCGCTCTGAGCTCACAGTCGGCTAACAAACTGAGCTGACAGCAGCTACAGTTGGCAGCAGTTTACTTCACTGTCCATCAGGAAACTCCGTAAATCACAGAGAGTTGAGGCGGAGCAGCATCAGAGGGAAATCGAGCAGTAACATGTGTATGTGTTAATAGTCTGACAGCAGTGTTTTATATCTGCTGCAGTCTTTGCATGTCAAGTCTGCTGATAGCAGACTAAGGTGCACTGCAGTAGATAAAAGGAGCATGCATGACGTTTTCCAAGTCTGCAGAGGAAAGAATGACCTAATCTTCGTTAACTGTCGCAGTCCAGTCAAGGCGGCACCACTGTGGTCACCTGAGCATCGAAGGACAACTCTGAACCAAAAATAACCCCAAGGTTGTCGGCTCCTTTATGAACATTATTAGATGAAGGCGCACAGGTGAGAGGAGAGTTTATTAATGCTGCTGGTGCTCAGTGCACAGGGGGCAATCATAGTGAGATCAGATTTAGACACATTCAGTCACAAGTTTTTAATTTCAGAGAGACAGGACATGAAGCAGGATATAAATGATACCAGCTGTGCCATCCAAGAACCGGTGCCTCAGAATCAGCCTTTAATATCACAGAGGTCTTCTACCGTCTAACCGTCATGTTTCTACAGTAAAAAAAGGACAAACTAAGAACCAGCTTTCACATTTTTCATGAGTTTCATGACACCGTAGTTTCTTCTACACGGTTAGAAGGGAAGGTGAACCACTAGATGGCACTACATCCCACACACTGGACCTTTAAATGTTAATGTAAATGATAATATGATGAAGTCGTGTCCATTCTACCTCTAGCATCAGCATATGACAGGTGCTGATGACAGTTGTTGTTTCCCACCTTCGCCTCCACAGACCGGCCTCACTGAGGAGCAGCTGAAGTCTCTGGACAGTGTGTTTGAAGGCACGTACAAATCCAAGTATCCCATCGTGGGTTACACGGCGTCACGAATCCTCAACGAGGACGGGAGCCCCAACAAAGACTTCAGACCGGAGGACCAGCCTCATTTTCAAATCAAAGATGAGTTTTAATCTCATTTTCCTCTTTGTAGAACGTTGTTATAAACAAGTTAGCTTTTTGAATCGTCTCTCTTTACCTGATTAGAATCAGATGAACAACTTGAATGAATTTTATTTATATTTATTAAATGTTTCATTTTACCTGTGAGAGCTTTAATGTGAACAGTCCAGAAGGAACCATTTCAGTCCTGCACTTTGTTTTTTTACTACATTCTGACAAACATCAGGGAATGCAGAGTAAAACTAACTCTGAAGGCTAAACATTACTCTACAGTCAGCTCCAAACTAGTCTGACTAGTCATCGAACTGATGTCACGAGATCATCTCATACACACACACACACACACACACTAAGCTGAGATTTAAGTTGAACACAGTCAAACTTTCCCATCTTCAACATACAGTACAGATGGAAACATGCTCGTGCGTCACTCTGCACAGTGAAGCTGAAATGTTGTTTAATGAAACAGTGAAAAGAAGTCGAGGTGAAGTGTTCAAACGTCTCTCCAAATATTAATCCGTTAACGGTCATTTAAAATGGAGAAGCTGCAGCCCAAAAAATGAGCTTCATGCTTTAAATGTTATTATCAAAACTTTCTGTAATCGATTTTCATGTCATTAAACGCACTGATTGTTCCTGTAATTAAAACCACTGAATCTGCAGCAGTGTGAATGTTTACATGATCAGAATCAGTCATCATCCTGTTTTTGTACAATTATCATTAAAGTGTGTAAATATGAAACTCCTCAGACTTTGTTTCACTTGAGTTTTAACACGCTGCTCTTATAGATGTTATCTTGATGTCTTTATGGAGGCCCATGACTCACTCGTGTCACCTCCAAACAGGCTGCATAAATAGTACGTCCGGCCTTATGTAGCCTCGCATAGCTCCGATCAAAGGTCCCTTCAGCGGTAAGACAGGTGATTGTCTTTGGGTGGAGCTGTGCGTCTTGTCTTAGGCGTCCCTGCTGGCTGATCGCAGCGGAGGTGAGTCCGTCAGCTTGTGTGATAGTTACCAAACTGAACCTCCCACTTCGCGGTGAGTGATCTACAGCCGGGTTCAAAGGACACAAGCCCTGCCCTTGAGTCTGCCAGCGAGAGCGGCGCCGAGTTCTTTATCAGCTGGAGGTTCTGCTGGTAGTCGGCCACTGCAGCCTCGGTCATCCTGGGAAACACTTTCTTCTGCTGGAGCTCGCCCACCAACCTGAGCCAAGATGCCCAAAACGGTAAGACACACTCTGGGTCATTTTGTTGTGATGTGCCTCCATCTCCTCCTAATTACGGGGGCGGACGGTTTATAGATCCACCTTTAAGATTTCTCATGCAAAAAGAGCAGTGAGTAAAACAAACGTCAGGCTTCATAGTGTTTAATCTAACAGCTTTGGTCACATCTTTTTCTCTGCGTTCAGGCTTGTATGACACTTTTCCTTCTTGGCATTTACTCATTAACCAAACGTAGAGTTTGACCCACGCTGCTCACATTCCTGGCTGAAAGAAACGGCACTTCACTCTGTGCCGTATGTCGCCTGTGTGGATAACTGATAATAATCTGGTGACACCGGAGTGATTTGTTAATGTCAAGAGCGACTTCAGCAGCTTTACACTCCCCTCTTATATTTTGGGCAGCGGTAATCAGTTGGCTTCATTTGCTGAAAGTCCTAAATGCCCTCAGGTAGAGTTACTTAAGCGTTCAGCATCAGTCTTTCGGAGAACTGATAAGATGCATTACGGCTGCGACTCTGCGCTCGTGTTGACACTCCAAGGAGAAAGCCACTCAGAAGAGGTCACGCTGACGTTTGTCTCCGTTTGAGTGACGCTGACTTGAAATCAAACAAATGCAGTCATGGGAGCAGGTGATGGAAAATCTGACTTCTGAGTTAATCAGGAACAATTTGTGGATTCCAAAAAGTATAAACAAATTTTAAAAAGCAACACACTGATTGAGTGTAATGGATTACTTCTTCCACAGTGGTGATTATTACCATGGTCAATGATTGAAGAAAAGGTCAGGCCGCAAGGAATTCATCAGCAGGAGTTAGGGAGTTATCTTACGCATGGAAAATGGAAACAGTTGAGAAACATGTTTGATGTTTCATAAACTGGATGTTCTCTTAGTGGCTCAGGTTTCAGTGGGTTTATCTTTATGACACCCGGGGTGTGCTCAAGTGTAACTTCATAAAATGATTGTGTAACTTCTACAAGCCCCGACCTGGACCTGCAGGCCGGGGTCAGCCAGTTTTCGGATGTCTGTCATGCCTTTTTGGAAAATATTCAAAATAAAAGTGATTTCCTCTTTTGGAAAATTCATTCTCGAAAGTCAGATTTGTGCAAGTTTTATTTCTTTTCATATAAAACAGTTCAGTCTTACAGTGATAAAGTCTCTGGGGCAATTTGGCAAGCAGCGAGTATTTTGATATTTTAATCTGCGTATGTGCAACCTTGTGGCAACTTGACAAGTTAGTCCAAAGTCTAAAGTCTAAAGATAGTGAGCAATTATGGTTTATGAACAATCCGCTTCACAGCAAAAATTAAAGACGTGTGCTTGTTGATGTGAGCGATGCCTTCACTTCATGTCAGGGTGAAGATTTAAATGGACTGAATGGAAATAAGTGTGTGTCACGTGACTGATGAACCTTTTTGCACTGCAGGTCAACGTGCGCGTCACCACCATGGACGCAGAGCTGGAGTTTTCCTTCCACCCCAACACGACGGGGAAGCAGCTCTTTGACCAGGTCTGTATGTGAAAAGCACAAAAGAGCTCACACAGATTTCTGGGGTTGTTTTCATGTAGTACAGCTGCAGCTCATGAAGTCGTGTAGGTGGTCAAACAACATGAACACATTTTCACTTCATGATGAATCCATAACTGTCTGTCTTTTATGAACTGCTTATATATTTTGGGGGTTCGGATCCGACCTGCAGCCCTTTGCTGCCTGTCGCTGCCCGTCTCTCTCTCCACACATTCCTTCAGCTGTCTCCATCAAAAATAACACATGAAAATGTAAATCAAAGCCCTTAAAGCCAGACTGCAGGTGGATAGGGTAAAAACACTTCAGCTCATGGAAACACCATGAAGCTTTGAGTTAATTAAAACATTTTCTTTATTATTACAAGTTTTCAGAGATTTTTAGGTTTAAAAATGTACAAATGAGCCAAGTAATTGGATTGTAATCAGATGAAAATGAATGAAATAAGAACTTTTACATATCTGGTGCTAACGTTTGGTTAATTTAGGAGAAATCTAAACAGACAAAGTGAAATAAAATAAAACGTTTTCTTTGGTCTAAAAGAAGTTGTGGAGGCAAAATGTATGAAACAAACACACAGTTACTGTCCAGTATTAGTTAGTTATTATATTAAAGGGCAATCAGAGGGCAGCACAGTTGTCAGTTGTTGAAACAAGTGAATTAAAATGAAAATGAAATCTGCAGTTGCTGCACGTTCAAAGTTTACTTATTAATACACAATTAACTACTTAATTGACGTCCCTTTCTCTGGGGTGCACGTACTGTGTGTTAAACAGGCAGCTGTGTGATAAAGGAGATCCTGAGGACTGAAGTGTTCTTCACCTCAGCTCGAGGTGACGTGATCGTAAAGCACACTGATGCACACACTCTGCAGTCTCTGTGCTGTAAAATGTCCGTCCAAAGGTTGTTTCTTTGGAATGTTACAAGTGTGATGAATGAAGAAAATGAAGGGAGTTAAGTGGTGGAGGTGGAGGTGGAGGTGCAGATCCTCCTGCTATCATGTCTCTGCTCCTCTCTCTGTGTCTCAGGTTACCAGGACCATCGGTCTTCGTGAGATTTGGTACTTTGGGCTGCAGTTTTTGGACTCCAGAGGCTTCGTCACATGGCTGAACCCTGACAAGAAGGTAACTGCAGCTGGATGTGTCCTGTGCAGTCAGCTGACGTAGCTGCTAGTTTGTTATGAAAATAAACATGCTAAAGATCAGACTTACATTCATGTGTAATCCTGTGTGTGTGTATTTATCCCCCTAAACACAAATATGTACAGTACATACAGTGTATACTTTAACTACTCTGTAATCTTTCCCAGTGTCTCTTGGCAACAGTAGTACTCACAGTACTCACAGTACTCACAGTACTCACAGTTAGGAGGATATAGTTTCTTTGTATCAGGATAAATTTACTCTAATATAACAAATTCGTCGAAAGTGAATTAATTTTAAGAGCTTTGCTTATATTTCTGAAAATGAAAAGATTGACGATGAGAATATTTCAGTCTACTCTGCAGACTTTGCTCACGGTGTTCTCTCCTCATACCTGCTCTGCTCTGCTCAGGTGATGGTCCAGCAGGTGAAGAAGGAGACGCCCCTGCAGTTCAAGCTGAGGGTCAAGTTTTACCCCGAGGACGTGTCCGAGGAGCTGATCCAGGACGTCACCCGGAGGCTCTGCTTCCTGCAGGTGAAGGAGGACATCCTGGCAGAGGACATCTACTGCCCTCCGGAGACGGCCGTGCTGCTGGCCTCCTACGCCGTCCAGGCCAAGTTCGGAGAGTACAAGAAGGCAGATCATAAGCCGGGTTACCTGGTCTCTGAGAACCTGCTGCCCAAGAGGTGAGTGTGAGTTAGCTGGTCGAATTCGGAGCAAACACACACAGAATACATCCACATCCATCCATCCACCCGGCGGTTGGATGGAGCATATCACCCTGGACAAACAACCAGTCACACTCACAGTGACACCTACGGACAATTTTACTAACTTCACTAACCACTGCACTGTACCACTGTAGAAATACTCGGAACAAAATGTACTCAAAGTAGCAAAAGTAAAAGTACTCATCAAGCAGAATGAGCCACCTTAGAATGAAGTATTTTATTGAGTTAAGTAATACAACTTTTTGTTAAGGTGGAGCTGCTGAACATGATCAAATATGTCAGAGTAAAAGTACAATATAAAGTACTCAGATGTGTGTGTAAGTACTTTCCACCCCCGTGTGTAATAGAAATGTGTGTAGAGAACAGAGCGACACGGTAAACAGTACGGATCAATGACTCAATTATGAACCCGTGATCCTTTTTACGCCCTCACAATTGCCACCGACAGATATGACCGGAGAGGAAAGACGGCACAATGCGGCGTGTTTGGTTTGAGCTCTGTAGGTATACACAGACTGTTTACACGTCCACCAGTGTGCTGCTGATAACTCGTCTCTCCTCTCAGAGTGCTGAAACAACACAATCTGTCCAAGGAGCAGTGGGAAGAGAGAATCCAGATTTGGCATGAGGAGCACAGATCGATGCTGAAGTAAGTGAGAAACAGTGCGAGTGTCACAGTGTGACTAACAGATGAGAACCTGAATTCATCAGCACTAAAACATCTTTAATACCAAACACTCGCTCTGATGTTTTATGACTTAATGACTCTTCTTTTCATGTGTTAATATTACACTACGGCTTAGTTTGTAACAGCCTTTTGTTCTGGGTCGAGGTTCAGTCACATTTTACAGAAACCACACGTCATTTTTATTTACCGTCATCTATCTTATTCTTTATTATTAAAGGAAAAGCAGCTACTGCTACAGATACACACTCAGTTTAATCATTTTTAATCTTCTTTGTTTCACTGACTGCTGGTTCTTTAAATCAACCTTTGCAACCTTCTTCGAAGAACCAATAGTTCAACGGTTCCTCACAGGAATGGTTCCCCTGTAGCTTCAAACCTTTATTTAAGCGTCCGAGGTCACACGCGACCTTTTTGTCTGACCTACTGGAGGAACGATAACTGAATTCATGAATAAACTCTTATACAGTTTATGTATATCTGTCCGTTTGACCTGAACAGGGAGGAGGCCATGCTCGAGTACCTGAAGATCGCTCAGGACCTGGAAATGTACGGCATCAACTACTTTGAAATCAAGAACAAGAAGGGCACGGACCTGTGGCTCGGAGTCGACGCTCTGGGACTGAACATCTATGAGAAGAAGGACAAGTAAGTCAAAGACTCAGTCCAGTCTCTCCTAACATCATGACATACAGTTGTAGACGTGAGAGCAGCGCACGAGCGGTCATCGACCTCTGCTACCGGCTCTGCCAGTCGGTCAAGCTTTAAATAACACGTTTGACCGCATGGCTGTTGTTTTGGAGAGGCCGTTGACCTAATTCTTCTGATTCTGCCACAACATGAACACACCACATGTGCCGAAGAGTGTGTGCAACAAACTTTTTAAACCTCGCTGTGTTCTCCGCCCTCCAGGCTGACTCCAAAGATCGGATTCCCCTGGAGCGAAATCAGAAACATTTCATTCAACGATAAGAAATTCATCATCAAGCCCATCGATAAGAAAGCTAATGTGTGTATTCTCTGCAGAACATTTGACTTAAACTATTTATTTTTTGTGCAAATCTGTGCAAATTTGTCATCTGCTGTCGTTTTCTGTCCAAGGATTTCATATTCTACGCTGCGCGACTGCGAATCAACAAGCGCATCCTGCAGCTGTGCATGGGCAACCACGACCTGTACATGCGCCGCCGCAAGGCTGACTCCATCGAGGTCCAGCAGATGAAGGCTCAGGCCAACGAGGAGAGGCTGCAGAAGAAGATGGAGAGGTGATGGAGGCGGATTATTGTCGGGTCACGGGCGTGAGATTTGAAGTGAGGCGGCGACTTAAAACGTCTTTCTGTGTTCTGCAGGGATCGGCTGGAGAATGAGAAGAAGAGGAGGGAGGCCATCGAGAGGGAGAAGGATAGCGTGGAGAGAGAAAAGCAGGAGCTGATGATGAAGCTCTACGAGTACGAAGAGACGACGAGGAGGGCGGAGAGAGGTGAGACGCTTCACTTAACTCACAGAAAGAACCACCGTGGACAACATAAAGATTTCAATCTTAAACTAATAACACGGCGTCGCTGCCCTCTTCTGTTTATCTGTTTGAAAGACAAAGTGTAGATGATCAGATTGGATGTTCCCCTGCAGGCTCGGTCTTTTTTTTAAAGGCCTTGTCAAGACCACAGCTGCAGGGATGTCACTATAAAATGTCTGAATTATTTGTTAAATGTCACAAGACATCAGCCTAAAAAAGTTCATCTGTAAAACAGCGTCTGAAAGAACACACAGAGGTTTGTAAATACTTCAAGGTGACGCTTCACGATGTCACTCGATGTAGCGACATTCACCCAAAGAGTTTTCGTGAATATTAGATCCCTGCGTGTGAAACATGCTGTCTATCTTGGTCTCGGTTTAGTTGGTCTTGACTACAACACTGCCACACACTCTGTACACATATATACAAATACTCGAGCTCTCATAAACTTTGGAAGTTCCATAAATGCACCACAAGACAACGATTTCATAAAGAATCGAAACTTTTGCTCCTGTGCTAGTTCAAGTGAGAAGATCCAACCCGGCCGTCCCTGAAAGTGTCTCCAGATGATTAAAGGAAAAAATCTTTCAGTTTTTCTGACTTTCCGCTCATAATACTTCATATTTTATCTCTTTATGGCTCTAAAAATCACTAACTGCCTACAGCTTTTATCACGCGGTGTCACCAGCAGACACAACAGATTATTCACAGGTTTACAACTGTCCCAGAAAAGAACCAGAACCTGAGTTTAGTAGTAATACGTGATGTATTTCTCTGACTTTGTCCTGCAGAGCTTCAGGAGCAGCTGGAGAGGGCCATGAGGCTGGAGGAGGAGAGGAGGAGGGTGGAGGAGGAGGCGCACCGGCTGGAGGCTGAGAGGATGGAGGCCATAATAGCCAAGGAGGAGCTGGCCAGGCAAGCCGAGGAGCAGATAAAGAGCCAGGAGCAGCTGGTGAGTCCACGGTGCAGCGAGTGCTCGAATCCTTCACGTGAGAAAGTCGTGAGAGAAAAACAGTCGTTACGGATAAACACACGTCAGCTGTTTTAATCGCAGTCTGAGCTCATAGATCCGTGTTTGGGGGGATTATGTTTCTCTTACAGCTTGAGAAAAAACTACAGAACTCTGTCTTAGTTTGCACCTCCTCAGAAATGTCATGTGATCTTTTATGAGTTCATTATTAAACATTTATTTATTGACGTCACTTTTAAACTGTTAAATTTTACGGTGAGTTCCAGTTGGCTTTTTTTTGGTCCGTCCATTCATAAAATGACGCCGTGTCCTGATAATCGAGGTCGCCGAGGTAAACAGGTGTCTATTCTTGGGTCTCTTTGATGACACGGTTCGTGCCTCCCGCCCCGCAGGCTGCAGAGTTGGCCGAGTACACCGCCAAGATCGCTCAGCTGGAGGAGGACAAGAGAGTCAAGGAGGAAGAGGCTGAGACATGGGAGAGCAAGGTGAGTGTCCGACAGGCGAGCAAAGGACGGACGAACGGACGGACGGATGACAGCATTCATAAACAGTTTATTAGTACTTAATAAATATTTGTTAAAGGCTGTAATTTATTAACAAACATCTTTATCAGAGAAGTTGTAACTGCTGATAAATACTGCACATTAATAAACACTTCTGAACGACCTTTACATTATTATAGTGAGCTATAAACAGTTTATTTCTGCACTTAGAGTTCTGTTGAGTTGAAGTCTTTCCATAGGTAAAAATACTGAGTAAAGATTAACAGATATCTCCATAAATTTTGTATTTATTGTCTCCTGTCAACATTTAATCATCCGGTTAATGAACACATGAATGCTGACCCGTCATGGTCACGAAAAATCATAAATATGTCTCTCCTCTTCGTCCCAGGCGAAGATTGTGGAGGAGAACCTGATAAAGACTCAGGAGGAGCTGCACAGTGTGATGAACTCAGCTCCTGCCGCTGCTCCTGCCTCCTCCTCCTCCTCCTCCTCTTCCTCGGACAACGAGAGCGAGCACGAGCACGAGCACAGCGAGGAGCACAGCGAGGAGAACAGCACCTACAGCGCTGAGCTGCAGACGCAGGACATCAACGACCACCGCGAGGAGGAGGAGCGACTCACCGAGGCCGAGAAGAACGAGCGCCTGCAGAAGAAGCTGAAGGTGAGCTCAGGTGCCTAAGACGTGGAGATAATAAGGCCTCTTATGATTGGTCGACACTTAAAAAATCTTTCTCTCTGAGAGAATAAGTCATTTTTCCCATCATGAATATTTAATAAAACTCTCATCACACCTTTTAATTAGAGGACAGAGTCGTGTTGCGTCTAAAAGTTTATCTTTTGGCAGCTGCAGGAAACATTTGTGAAGTCAAGAATCATCCGTACGTGTCAGACATCCAAGTGAAGTAACAATAAGCAAAACAAAGACTTACTACAAATTCATCATTCACCCAGAATGTGCTGCAGCCGTCAGACTGTTACAGTGAATGACAGGAAGTCTTCTAATGCACCGAACGTCACAGTTACGACGGTGTCCTTTCGGTTTAATAACTGGAGCTTTCCTCCCTCCGACAGGCCCTGAGCTCAGAACTGGAACAAGCCCGAGACGACACAATGAAGACCCACAACGACCTGCTCCACGCCGAGAACGTCCGAGAGGGCCGCGACAAGTACAAGACCCTGCGTCAGATCCGCCAGGGCAACACCAAGCAGAGGATCGACGAGTTTGAAGCCTTGTAGGAACCTCAGAGACCCAAAGATCTCTCCTAAATACCTCATGAAGGCCCCTTCAGCAATGTTTCTTTTCAGTGTGACGTTAATTGCAGCCACACCTGATTTTTTTAAAGACCCAGAAAAGCATGGAGCTGATCTGTGTAAACGTACCTCCATGAGATTTATGCTAACTTGTCTTAGTTTTATTTTATCTTGTAGCACTCAAACATCTCCAGTGTGCTTCTCAGTCCCATTAAAACATTAACAGGCGTGTTCCTGATGCACTGTGTGAACAGAGCTGCTGTGAGTGTGAGCTGTACTGTAGAAACGATCAAACAGGTTTTTGCACTTTGGTCTGAAGTGGTTAAATTTGGTGTGCCGTGTTAGAATCAGTGTCACGTAGAACAGCAGCTGATTAACGTATTCATTATTTTAATTGTTTTGAGCCCGGCTGTGTGTCTTCATATTCTTTATTGTACCCAAAACCAGAACATTCAATTTATAATGTGGTCCAGATAACAATACAGTAAAATATTTAAAGGATCTAACCGTGTTTGTGTCATTATTTCAGATCTGAGCTAAATAATCTGACTGATGGCTGAAATTGAAGCCACAGACCTGAAATATCCATGTTTGTAGTCTATTATACGGATCCTACATTTCCCATAATGCAACTCAAAAGACTTGAACACGTGTATCGGCTGCCACAGCAGTAGATTAGTGTGACATCATGTACGGAAGCCCGTTGCAGCCACAGCAGAAAAATAAAAGTGTGTCAGTGTAATTTGTTGTGATGACGTTAAACTCACGCTCATTGTGTTTCATGCTGAGGATGAGACAGCACACTGAAGTTCACGTTCATTCAGATGGATTTTAAAATGTGGAGCCTGCTGAAGGCTCCACCAGACCCCAACTTCACGTTAAAACAATAGAAATGATCTGCTGTGGCAGCGATATGCTTCCGTAATAATGTGGAAAGTTATAACAAGATCATTTCATATTTTATTATGACATAACGTGACAACTTATATGTTAAATCTAAATAAAAAAACAAGATTTAACTGTTGTACTGACATTAAAATATCACATATCGCGTTATAACAATAAATCCTGATGCTGATCTGTTGTGCTGATGTCCCTGATGACATCACTATGACATCACTATGACCTCACCGGGGTCATTTATGTATTTACTGATATTCTGAATGAGTGTAAAGCTGCACACAGACATCACATCACATCTCCAGGCTGAGGAGCTCTGGTGGTGGTTGTGAGTAAACTGTGCAGTGATCCTTTAAAGCTGCATCCACAGACCTCCACCTGCTGCGGGAGACGAGCATCAAACTTTATTTAGAACCCCTCTCAGACGTTCTCCTCTGCCCAGCCCGTGACACCGGCAGCTCTGCTCACACCTCTCCGGGTTTTCTGCGTGACAGAAGTTGCGTTTGTCTTCCCGCCGTGAAAAGGATGTGACTTTTTAAATATTTACCCACGAGGAGACGACGCTTATCATTAGGTTGCTAGACA
Organism: Nibea albiflora; assembly: GCA_014281875.1. NCBI lineage: Eukaryota > Metazoa > Chordata > Actinopteri > Sciaenidae > Nibea > Nibea albiflora. Next base: position 1,868,669 of record CM024799.1, on the reverse strand, counting down.
ACTTGCGAAGCCAGTCGAGCTAGTCTGTTTAAATAGGCACTATGCAAATATTTTACCTGTGAATGAACACATGAATCATACAGCAGAGGGGTATTTGACAACGTTAGGGACCGGACTGCTTGCTGGTAGGCTGCTCAGTTTATTTTGGCCTGAGGGGGAAGAAGGAGGAAAGCTGCGCGCCTGTGCGTAAAAAGCTCCGGATAGGTGAGCGCTTGGATTTTTTGGTCTACTCCGCTCCAAGAATCCGCCTCTTGACAGTCTGTGGGATTGCCCTGTGTTTCTTTTCTGCAGAATCTAAATATAAGTCGGTGACAAACAGTCCAAATACAGTAGCAACCCAACTGTGATGTGGGGGTGGTGCTGAGAGAACAGCTCCGTCTTCAGAGTCCCCCCCCGGCCCCCACCCCTCTGTTGGTTCCGGAGTCCGTCAGGAGAAGGTCGCACCGAGTCTCAGCTCCACCTGCACTCGAATGAATGTTTCCTCTTTTTGTGTTACCGTTGTTACCATGAAGAGACAAAACGCCAGGACTCTCGCCCTCATCATCAGCATCCTCACCTACCTGGTGGTCGGAGCGGCCGTGTTCGAGACGCTGGAGTCCAAACAGGAGAAAAGTCACAAGAGGAAGCTCGACGCCAGAAAGTACGAACTCATGCGCAAATACAACTTGACCAAAGAGAACTTCGAGGAGCTGGAGCACGTCGTGTTACAGCTCAAACCTCACAAAGCGGGAGTGCAGTGGAAATTCGCTGGCTCGTTTTACTTCGCCATCACTGTGATAACGACAATAGGTGAGCAGCTTTATTCACTGTCATGCTTAAAGATGCGCTGCGCAGGGCCGGAGCCAGGATTTAAGAAGGCGTGGGGCCCCTCAGCACAGACTGCGCCTTTGATTAGTGTTACACTGGAGCCACAGAGTGTTTGAAGAACATGTAATTCCTCTAACGTCCACCTGAGGCTGGCTGCAGAAGTGAGTCAGTCTCCATAAGTCCCCATGTTAGACAGCAGAAATAAACATGTTTACAGCCTGGTACAAAAAACAGTTTTGGTCTCTGTTGCTAATTTCCCCGTTCATGACAACTGTACTGAGGGTGAATTTATATACAACTCACCTGTTCACATTATATTAAGGCTTAAAGTTATGCAGGATTCAGAGCGTGGACGCTTTGATTGACAGCAGATGATCCGCGTCTTTGCTGATTTACATTAGCAGGAGGTGGAAGAGGCAGGACTGCAAAAATGGCTGCTTCTTTCTCTTCACCTAAAAAAGAAACAATTAATATACTAACTATAACTCATTGTTCGTTCTCTGCCTCGACACCTTTGAAAACATTTTGGACTAATATAATAAAATGTTATGAATGTAATTTTGGTGGAAGAAAAACCCTTAATACCTCAGCTTCTTTCCTTTTTTAGTCTTAAAACAGTCAAATCTAAGAAAAGTGAATCAATAAAGGTGAACTTTGTGTGTAACTGTAGTCACTAAAACCAGCATTAAAAAAACATTTTCTCCATAAGTTAAAATATCTGCACAATAATAAATTATGTTTAACCCAGACAAAGAATGTGTACAAATGTACACATTCTGCCACATCACCTCGTGGTTTAAATGAGGAATTTGAATGTAACGCTTCTCATGAAACATGACGCCAGACCCAAACCACTTCCCTAAACCAGCTTCCTGTCTGATGTTTTTTATACATTTTTTAAAATGTTTTAAAAAAAAGAAATGCCAGGAAACGTTTGGTGTCAGGAAATGACGCCTCCCCGATAAGAACGCCGCAACAGTGCAAATGAACGACGCCTGGCCCTGCACGCTCAAGACATCCTTGAGGTTCCTACAGATCAGGGGCGTCCCTCTCTACCTTCACAGACCTGAAGACCTCCAGCTCTTCAGAGAGGACCTCCTCTACAACACTATCAACAGCTGGACATGATACATCTGTCCCCCTCTACTACTGTCACTACTTACTGCTGCACTGACACGTTCTCGTCACACTGACTGTTTCCCTTGTGTGATCTGTCCATAACGCATAAAATGTTAAGAATGTAATTTTAGTTCGACTTCTTTCCTTTTTTTAGTCTTGAAATAGTCAAATCTGAGAAAAGTAGGTCAAAACTTACTAGAATTATCCTTAACAGACCTTCCAGGTGTGGAAACACCTCGTGGAGTCACTAAAACCGGCTCCGGCTCAGCATCTGTCACCACGATTAGGCCACTTCAGGGTAATTCAGATGAAGAAAGCCTTTCTGATGTATTTCCAGTGTTTACAACATCTCAGCTGACAACAGCGTGGGAGTTATAAATAAGTAGCTGTTAATTCACAACGCTGAACAGTGTGATTGAGTTTTCCATTAATGGGCTTTAGTGGGAGTGTGTGTCAGCGTCCTGTGGATCTAAAGTCAGGCTGAACCTTTGAAATAATAATTTAACACATCTGAGTGTCTGAATGTCGTGTCTCCTCGTTCAGGGTACGGCCATGCAGCGCCGAGCACCGACTCAGGGAAAGTGTTCTGCATGTTCTACGCCCTCCTGGGGATCCCGCTAACCCTGGTCATGTTCCAGAGCCTGGGTGAGCGGATCAACACGTTCGTCAGGTACCTGCTGCACCAAGCCAAAAAGTGCCTGGGAATGCGTCAGACCGAGGTGTCCATGGCAAACATGGTGACCGTGGGCTTCTTCTCCTGCATGAGCACCCTGTGCGTGGGGGCCGTGGCGTTCTCCCACTGCGAGGGATGGAGCTTCCTGCACGCCTTTTACTACTGCTTCATCACGCTCACCACTATCGGGTTCGGGGACTATGTGGCTCTGCAGAGGGACGACGCGCTGCAGAATGACCCTCGCTATGTGGCTTTCTGCTTTGTCTACATCCTGATGGGCCTGACGGTGATCGGAGCGTTCCTGAACCTGGTGGTGCTTCGCTTCCTGACCATGAACACAGAGGACGAGCGGAGGGACGCCAAGCAGAGGGCCCTGATGTCCGTCAATAAGTCCAGAGGGGAGGTGACTCGTCTAATACCGGTGTCAGCCTCCACCTCTTCCACACCTGTAGCAGACAACACCACAAAGTCGAAAGATCTGAAAGGCGTCTACACCGAGGTGCTGCACTTCCAGACTATATGCTCCTGCCTGTGGTACAGGAGCAAGGAGAAGCTGCAGGGCTCCATTCCCACTATGGTCCCTCAGGAGCTGACGTTCTCTGATGCCTACTTGCAGCAGAACAGTAACTGCCCTCACTACATGGAGCCTTTATCAACAGGCTGCGTTTGCAGTCCACGTCAGTGTTCGAGCATAAGCTCCATAACAACGGGCCTACACATTCTCTCTCCGTTCAGGGTGTTTAAGAGACGCAGCTCCGTCTAGCCTTTCGATACAGCAGATTTCAGCACAGCACAATGCGTCTATATACTGCCAAGCGGGCAACAACAGATACTTGGCAGTCCTCACGGCAAAGACGTGACTGCAAGTTGATGTTTGTGGTGCTATAATCCCAGTAAACCAACAGTAGGACACGCAAAAAGGGAAGAGCACATACATTACTGTAAACAGCGAATGCACAACAACGCAATGTTTTGAGGTCTGACAAATCACGTAGGAGGTCACACGAGTCTATAACGCGGCGCGTGGCGCACACGACGTGTAGGCGGCAGCGTGGCGGCAGAACGGGCGCCGCCAGAGAAGGGTGGAGTCCTTACAGAAAACGTCTTAGGCGACAGCTCGGCAGTGAAGTTTGGGTCCAGCTCAGAGGTGTTGATTCGAGCACGTCTTAATGTTTTGTGACTGATGCAGCGCCGTTTTCTGGCCACGCCTTGTCGTGTCCTTAAAAAAAGAAACAGGTTCAAACAAATCGTGATTGTCAGAACTGTATTAAAGCTGACACACACACACACACACACACACACACACTGGTAGCTCAGTATGACTCATTCTCCGTGTAGCTGCTTCTGTTATTGAGATTTTCAGTGCTCTCTGCCCAAATTGTCGGTGCATCAGTCACAAACACTGCAAAATTATGTAACGTCACAAGTGGAGAAGATCAAAAAATCACGGTGACGTATCCCCAAACAGTGAAGCTGCATTAGGATCAGAAGTATGGTCACCAGAAATAGACGCTGACTGAACAACACTCAACTGGATTTGGACGACAGTACAAAGGACGAACGAGCTGTACCCGCCCGGGTGAAGCGATGCTTTTTCACCGTGTTGCAATGAGTTCGATGAGCAGATTCAGCGTCATGGCTGTGTGTTACATCTGGAGCCGGAGCGAGGAAGTGATTAGCTTAGCTTAAAATTGGAAGCAGGAAAAAAACAAGCAGCTAGCCTGGCTCTGTCCAAAGTTATAAATACCTCTAATAACACCTCGAAAACTCACTGATGATCACACTCTGTCTTGGCTAGCTTCATTTTTAGCATACAGACACCACAGATAACTTCCTAGAAAGCTCCTTTTATACAAACACAGTCATTTATTAGCTTGTTTACATACTTGGAGCCAACCGGTTAGCTTAGCTTAGCTTAGCATAAAGACTGTAAACAGGTGTCTCTGCTCTGAGGTAACTGTAAAGCACCTGTAAAGCTCAGCAATTAACATGACAGAGCCAGGCTAGCTGTTGCCCCCCGTTTCCAGTCTTTATGCTATGCTAAGATAATCTAACCACAATTAGCACATATAAGAATATTGTGAAACAAATTTTTTTGGCTACCTCGTGGTAACTGCCAAAATCTTGTGACGTTGCCAGCAGAGGCGTTGCGCAGACGCGTTGTGTGGACAGATAAACTGTAGTTCCAGTTTGAAACGCCCTCTGAAACCACATTCCTTGATTTCTGTTTGTGTGCCGATTTAAGATAAGGCGTGTTCATTTGTGAGCTTCAAACAGACTTTCTAACTCTGGTTATGCTAAGCTAGGCTAACCTAGCTTCCTGGCTGTAGCTCTAACACACAGACATGAGAGCGTTCTTGTCCAACTCTGAACGAGAAAACAAAAGTATCCCCCAAATTGTTGAAATAATTTGGGGGATTATCTCGTGATTATCTCGTTTGGATCATTCGGTTATTTCTTCTGGAGGCTTCACGGAGGTCTGACTACGAAACAAACACCAGATATTCATATATGAAGCGTGCAGAGCCGTCCAAATCACATCTGGATCAAACTGTGGATGCAGACTATTTTTAGGAGCGGGTTCGGAGTGGCAGATGGGAGGAGGTTTTCTGTGTTTGGACAATGGATAATAAGATGGTTGTCAGTCAGAGACAGTTATGCCACAAAAGACGATTGATTGATTGAAAAGGGACAAAAATCCACCCTCAGATACTATTCCTTGTATTTCTGGGCCTATTTTGGTGTTTGGTGGTGTATTTTTTCTTTACAGTAGGGCGACTTGATGTGTTTATTTCTGGCAGCTGTGGAGCTCTACCAGGAGATGAAGTACTTTAGTTATATTCCACAACCTGAAGAAACATTACGACGAATCAGGAGTGTGGAAATCAAACACAGCATCACAGATTGATGATCTGAAGGTGGATTTTTGACTTTCTGCTGTTTGTTGTCTTGCCTTGTTGGGTGAAATCACCCATGTGACATAAAAACAAGTGCCAAAAAAATGACTTGCAAATACTATTTGATCTTCTGAGACGCTCGTCTCATCTCTTTTGAGGAAGTTGTGACTGTACTGTACCTCTTTGCACACGATGATTTTTTCTTCTGCTGACTTGCTTTTAACAATAAGTGACCCAGACAACAAACAAGCCTACTATATATTTCATGCAGTACTGTATTAAAGTAGCACTACGTGCACTAACAGTTTTTTCTGTTTTCTTTTTTTAAAGATGACCAGCGGCAAAGTAGTACTTGAACACACGAGATAAACTTGAACTGTAAGAACGTTTTTTATCTTAGCCTGTGTTAAGTTAAGACGACGTGTAGTTCAACACAGTATTGTACTATTTTGCCCATTTAAAGAAAAAGAACATCCACAGAAAACATTAAACAAACTGATATTAAATACCAAAACTCCGACTGTTTTTGTTGTTTTACTGTTTTCTGATTTTTATTTATTTTTTTGATTTTATTTATGGAATCTACAGTAAAAAAAACTGTACAAGGTGTCGTCGCGTGATGTTTGCATGCTGTTTACCAACATGTGCTGCGTGAGAGAAAAAAGCCTGCTGAACGTATAGAAATGAGCAGTTTGGTCCAGATGGTTTCCCCCTGGGAATTCTGACTGAGGTCCAGTTCCGGACAACCTACAGCAGGTTAGTCACGAGCAGAGAGTATGGCGGTGTGTATCATTATGTCATCGTTTATGCAAAGGGTGGACAAAATAACAGGAAACGGAAACACACACACCACCACACTAATATTAGACTGAGGTGTTGATTCAGCTGTATTGTACGGGTATGTAATATTAATAAGAAGAAAAGAAGAGAAATAGAAATAGTGGAACATTTTTAGTCAGTGCAGTGCAGTCTCTATTTAACTTCATTAGTAAACAGAGACTGTCTTGGATTTAAATTTATCTTTTCTCATAAAAAATAGTTATTTTCTGCATATTCAGATAAGATGACCCTCGTTGAGTCCATCTCTATATCCGATCCCCGGATGTTCACCGCTCTGGTCTGAGGCGTCCATCAACATCTCCTTCGTCTCGCTGGCCTTGATGTGGAGGTGGTCAACAGCTGATGAAGTCTGTGATGACCCATTATGTCGCAAATGAAGAAGTCTCAATAATCATAACATAATATAATAATCACATTTTATTTAAGGTGTGAGTTATACAAAGTTTGGATATCACACATGCCCTTAACATGTTTCTGTGTGGAGTAACTTCACTGACTAGTCATTAAAGATAATCAATACGAAGAATAAAAGAGTGTAGACTTAATATCAGAGGTTTATATCTTGCTGTGTGTGTGTACCTTAAAAATGAGGCAGAGCTTGTGGCCCCTCGGTGGTTGACTGTGTTGGAAATCACTGCTTTGTATTACTAGCTTAAAGTATTCCAGCTAATTAAACAAGTTAAGACCTAGAACATCGATTAGTCACTTCTTGAAAACTGAGCAGTAACGACTCTATCCCGTAATTAAAGATTTGCATGCCATTGCAACATCAAACCAGCTGGCCCTGTGCCTCTGAATCTGCCTTCAGCCATTAGATGTGCACAGAAAAGCAACAGAAGGAGTATCCATTCGACAAATCCCTGTATTGGCCCCCTGTGGCCGGAGCATCTGCTGTTTTCTACTTTGGCCATAGACCTGAGTATCTATGTCAAAGACAAAAATAGCTCCACTGAGAAGGTCAGCGGTGGCATTACGTCACTCTGTTTCTTCTCTGTTTTTAGAAATATTCTGGCCGGGTTAAAGCTCAAGGTGTCTGTCACATTTATGCTAATTTGGAGTGTCGACGACAGAGATGTTCAACAACGAACAGGACACGTCAACCCATTTCTGAGGTTCAGTCGAGCTAAATGCTAATATCAGCATGCTAACGTGCTCACAGGTGAAGCAGGTGTATTGTTTGTGTCTTAGAGTCTTAGTTTGGTCACTGAACATGAAGCACAGCTGGTTAACTGCAGCTTAACTCCTTTCACGTTTTCCAGTGTAGAAACTTCAAAATATTCGTCTCTTGTTGCTGTTTTCATTTGATCATTTTCAGAAAATATGTTCATCATGTAAATTCATGGACAGAAGCGAGTATTTGCAACTAGTATTTACTGATTCCTCTTTTCATCTAGAAACTGTAGTGAATTCTCAAGGCTGCCGAAGTCGGTCTGTGGGAAGAAAAGAGCCGCAACTCATCTTGACTTGAATAATTAGGACTTTATTCAAAGAAACAACCGAGTCTGAGATGCATCTCTGTGGATCTTCATGCTGAATGGTCCGAATGGTCCGAATGTTCTTTCCTTCTCCTGGGCTAGGTCTTATATTCACAAACTCATGAATAAACGTTCTGAACCCTGTCCAGTTAAGGAATCAACCTCTGTCATTATCCTCCCTAACTTACTCGACCATCTGTTTTCTTACCAAGAGAGATCGTAAACACCCCAGGATGTTCATTCTAGCAGCACTGCACGTCATCCACCCAAAAGGTAGATACATGTAAATACAGTAGAATGTTTACGTTCTTGTGCAGCAGGAGAGATTGTAAATACTAACAAATGGGCTTCACGGTGAGAGCGGTCGCTGCACAAATGATTAGGCGTCACAAAGAGAGGCTCATTGCAAGTCCTTACAAATATGCACTTTAACCTTAGAAGAGACAGCGTACACTACAAAACTTCAAAAAATATTAGAAACTCCATCCATACGCTGACGACACTTTTACATATCTTTCAAACTTTTTTTAAGCAATCGCAGTTTAAATTTTTTTGATTTTTTATTTAATTATTATTTAAATGTAACAAAGTGCTTCACACTGAAACAACATGGTAAAAAGCATAATACATAGCCAAAAATTAAGATTACTATAAAATAAATAAATAAATACAAGTGAAAATAATGTAATAGATTAAAATATATAAACAGACGATTTCATTAATATAGTTTGTAAGCGTTCGTGTTCATAGAGCAGAACATTCATTCAGTATTCTTCTCTTCAACTAGCTTTCATGTCCCACAGTATTTACTTCACAAACATAAACTGTACATGAACTACGTGTCCGTCACTGGAACACAACAAACAGACTAAAGAACAGGCGGCTCTCCCTCTCCTAATGTGAAACGGAGCAGGCGTACGACAGCCGCAGCTAAAAATCTCAGTGAAATGAACTTTGACCCCGGAGACACGCAGCAGATGCCATCACCATGGCAACCGTTAATTTCAGGAGGGTACACAGAACTAATTGAGATGAGCTAATTAGTTCAGTTTGACACACACACACACACACACACACTAGCTTTCTTTGACTCTGCTTTAACTGTGACACACTGTGAACAGGTTAGGCCTGCAGACTCTACAAAGGCTTGGTCCGGCCCTGGAGTTACTGGGCCATGAACAGCGAGCAGTGACAGCAGAACTGGGACGAGGAACACGGTGAGAAGAGGCCACTGTATGAGGTACATTATAGTGAGAGGACAGAAAATGTCTGTTTGGTTTCATGAGAGCTTCTCTGTTTATTCATAACTCGACAGTAATGAAGTCTGAATGAAGCCTGGGTGCTCAAACAAACCATCACCTGTCAATCAAAGTGCCCACGCTCTGAATCCTGCATAACTTTAAGTCTTAATATAATGTGAACAGGTGAGTTGTATATAAATTCACCCTCAATACAGTTGTCATGAACGGGGAAATTAGCTATAGAGACCAAAACTGTTTTTTGTACCAGGCTGTAAACATGTTTATTTCTGCTGTCTAACATGGGGACTTATGGAGACTGACTCACTTCTGCAGCCAGCCTCAAGTGGACGTTTGAGGTACAGCAGTTTCTGCGTGTACTTCACGTCCCAGCCACAGACCAGTCCCTCTTCATGTCTATCATAATGAAGCCTAGGGGAGGAGTACTGCCGTTGACGGAGCGTCAGTGAACGTCTCACATAGAGGCTCAGTATCCTCAGCCAAAGTTCAACATCCAGTCAAACTTGACGAGGCTGCAGCATGGACGTGCAGGCCTGTTCTCAGCACAGGAGAGCCGCTCTGCTGGTCTCCGGAGCCGGCGTCGCTGCTCTGTTACTCGGTCTCGGATATAAATACCTGCGAAAGCCAGAAAAAGTAGTCCGTGTAGGCGTAGTGTCGCAGCTCCTCATTCACCCCATCAAGTCTGGCAAAGCGGTGTCTGTGGCTGCCGCACAATGCCAGAAAAAAGGGCTGAAGTTTGGAGAGCTGGAGGATCGGTGAGTGCTGCAGGAAAATCATGCAAACACACAGAAAGTTTGTCACGTGTGTCTGCAGACCAACAACCAGCATTCAGTCACCAGTGGACAATCTGGACATGTAATTTATGCAGATTTATTCCTAACGTGGAACAGTGTTGGTTTCATCTGCAGGTGCATTAAAAACATGTGGTCGGCTTATAACAGCTGACCGAGGCCTCATAATGCATCATACACTATGAGGCCTCGGTCAGCTGTTTGCAGCTGCGTTGGTGTGTGTGTAACATTTGCGTGAAGAAAAGTTGATCCAAGATGTTATATTACACAATATCTTGTCGCGTTATATAACTGTCGTTGTGAAGTGTTGTTGATGAGAGCAGGCCGTGTCGCCTCAGAACACGTTTCAGAAAGTTATTCAAGTTTTAGATTTAGCTGTTTTTAAATCTTTAAATCATCAACAGAGAGAGAAGACAGCGGTGCTGTCCAAATCTCGTGAGATCTGAGACAGTGAGTCTCCAAGAAGTTTAATTTTTTGACTTAAAAGACACCATTTTGTTTCCGACTGTCATCGACATGACTTCTCGTGTGTTTTTTGTATATTAACATTTAATTCCATACATATGATACAATTTTACATTTCTGCATTTCACTTCACAAATATTCACCCACATTAATATGTAAATCAATCAATCAATAAATACACATAGAAATAAACAATAAACAGACTCATTACAGGTCTCCACCTCTTTATAAAGGTGTGTCTTTGCAGCTTTGTTGCATGTCATTTATGTCATTTGTTCTTTTTTTGTGTGTTTCAAATGCAAATTTAATTCTCCAGGAAAAAACAAAAAATATTAAACAGTACGAATGTCAAACAGGAAAGTCAGGTCAAAATTATGAGACTCCACACAGAGATTTTCCTCATTCTAATTTGATATTAAAAGGTTTAAAAGTTCTTGTTTTTTGGGGTTTTTTTGGCTTTTAAGTATATTCATACTTCGTACATTCATTAAGTGTATTCATTTCTAAACCACTTAACTTAAACATAAAACACACTCGCCACACTCACACACACACACAGACCAAAAGTAGCAAAAAACTAAAGAAGCAGAAGTTTATATGGTCAGATGCACCGAGGGAAATCAAACAGTTGTAATGTGGTTTAAAAGTTTAAAATCATTTTTCTGATTTGGTATTTCATATTTTTAAATTTTATATTTTGTATGTTTCTAGTAAGAAAATATGTCATCATCACTGATGCAGAAACACATTTCCTGTGTGTTTCCTGTGTGTTTCCCAGGCCAGTTTATAAATAAAAATGATGACGTAAATCTGGGATTTCTGAACTGCTGTCACCATGGCGACACCGCGGTGACGCCATCGGTCCTGTAACTTTGCTTCAACTCTGTGAGCGCTCAGTGAGCAGGGTTAGATTTAGTCTGGACGCTGGACTTAAACACGGTTCAGCTGAGGTGAACTCACGGCTCTGTTTGTTTTTTGACTGCAGACACTGGCTGGTAATCACAGACGAGGGTCAGATGGTGACGGGCCGCCAGGAGCCGCGCCTGGTGTTGGTGTCTCTGACCTGTGAGGACGGTCAGGTTTGTCTGAACGGGCCGGACATGGAGGAGCTGCGATTCCCCTTTAAAGAGTCCGACAAGCTCGTCATGGACTGCAGGTTTTACATCCACGACACTCTTCTCTGACTGAACCGTTATTTCTGATTATTTTCTGTCTTTATTTACGTTTATTTGACATGAAACATGCAGAGAGAGCAGTGTGTTGGTCATTTTTCATGGCGTCCACCACAGTTCAAGTTGACTTCTTCAAATATCTTATTTTGTATTACCAGTCAGCTTGAAAAATAACTAAAAACTATTCAGTCAGATAGACCCATCAATCCCAAAATAGAGCCACATTAGACACTTCAGATGGTCAAATGTGTCGTGTTGTTTTCTGACTTAAAGACAGTTTTCTGTTGTCGTGACGCTGCAGGGTGTTTGGAGCTGACATCCAGGGACGGGACTGTGGCGATGAAGCGTCTCGCTGGCTCACTCGTTATTTCGGGGCTGAGAAAACGTTTCGCTTGGTGCACTTTGAAACCCAGATGAGGCCGAGGAAGTCGGCGGATATGGAAGCACTTTTCTCACAAAACGAGGTGCGCAGACTGCAGTGTGTGCTGCTTTCTATCGCAGTCTTAAAGTGTGACACACATTTGTTTGTAATTACATCGTATCTGTGACGTTCATCCAGCGAGTGGCGTATGCGGACGTCGGGCCCGTGATGCTGCTGTCCGAGTCCTCTGTCAAGGATCTCAGCAGCAGATTAGACGAGGACGTCACGGTGGAGCGTTTCCGCCCGAATATCGTCATAAGCGACTGCGATGCGTTCGAGGAGGTGCGTTGTTCAGCGTTTACAGACAAGAAGCACACCTGCAAATCTTTCTTTTCCTGCTGATTCCACTGTTTGAGTCACATAAATGGAGAAGACAATGATGTAAAGATCAACAGACCCCCGTGTGTCTCTGCAGCCCGTCAGGTTCTGTTTCTAACAAATCATTTGGTCCTTTCTACTTCTGACTAATCGCCTGCCCTTTTCAGTGTGAGCAGCGTGGACTAAATTTATCTCACCAACTCAAAAAACCAACTGCTTTGCTTTTTTTTTTTCAGGATTCATGGGACGAGCTCCAGATTGGCAGCGTGAGACTGCAGCGTGTAATGTCATGTGGACGGTAAAGACACTCGATGCTTCACACAGATTTTTAATCAGAGGCAGAATCAGTTCATTTGTAAACAACAATGGATCCAAAGCTGCAGCGCTCAGATTGATCTGTAATAATCACGCTTGATGTCAGGATGCATTGTTGTGTCAGGATGGATGCAGACTCAGCTGTGACGTTTGTTGTTCCCAGATGCATTTTCACCACAGTTGATCCCAAAACGGGTATAATGACCAGAAAAGAACCTCTGGAAACAATGAAGAGGTAACATTTTCATTTATTTCACGTTCTGGTGCGTTGCCAGATGTTCAGCCTCACAGTCTTGTAACAGGCTCACACTTCCCCGCTCATGATTTAATCCATTAAAACTTCGACTTCGAAGTTTTTTTGTCTGACTGTTGGGAGCTCTCAGTCTAACCCGCCTTCGTGCTCAGTTGTTTGGGTTTGCCTCGATGGGTAGCTCTTAAACATCGATCTGTTTGAACTGAGCTCCTCAGTGCGAACCCAACAATGTCCATTACTGATATACTGTGTGTTGTTGACAAAGCTTCGTGTGCGTGCGTGTGTGTGCGTGCGTGTGTGTGTGTGTGTTAACAAAATATCAGCAGCATCCCACTTTAACCTAAAAAAAGAACAATTATTATCTCATGCATTCAAACACTCTGCGACTCAAAGCTAAAAACTAAATCTGCTTTTATGAGCGTTACGTTCAGTCACATTGCTCAAAGATAAAGCCACAGTTCGTCTGATCTGACACGTAAAGACCTCTGAGCTCTCTCTGATGAACGTTCTCTTGCAGCTATCGCCTGTGCAATCCGTCTGAGAAGCACATCTACAAGTCGGCTCCGTTGTTTGGACAGCTGCACACCGTGAAGAAGACGGGCGTCCTGCAGGTCGGCGACGTGGTGTACAAAATCAGCCGCTGACTGACTGACTCTGCGGTCCTTCTGCAGCTTGCCGTATAACACTAATTAACATTTTTTATAAGGGATTGTATTAATTGATAATCCACTGAGCTGAGCGTCTACGTCAGATGTTGTGTAACACTAAAGGTGCCTGGATTTAATAAATCATGAATGCTGACACATTAATATCACTGCTGATTAAATCCTGAGAGTTCGTGCTGATATTAAAGAGAGAAATGAAAGTGCCTAAAGTCTTTAATATACTTCACGTGTGTAATTATTACTGCAGTAACGAGGCAGGGCAATAATAACTTCTGTTTTTAAAAATAACATTTAGGATGTTGTCTTTGACTGCAGATGATTCTCGTGAACGCACAGGTAACGGGCGTCACGGTGTTCACAGTTACCGGTTCCTGGGTTGAACCTCAGTCTGCATGTTCTCTCCGGTCACTCCAGCTTCCTCCAACAGTCCAAAGACCTTAACAGGTTAACTTGTGACTCTAAATTGTCTCGATAGATCCACACTGTGAATGATTGTCCGGGTTGTCATTTACTGACACTTGTAGTAAAAACCTACAACATTTAACCAGCAGCAGGTCACTGGGTCAGGACAAACACACTGAAGCATTTGACCTTTGACCTGCCGGTTAATCTGTGTTTACCCGTTAGTATTTTAGACCGGGCTGTGAACGAGGCACGAACTCTACTAACGTGACTCGACAGATTTTCGTCTCTTTAATCTAAAATATCTTCAGAGTCCCGTGTGTGTGACAGTTTTAGCACTGGCGGCTCCACTGAGGCCCAGTTTTAGTTACATATGACGGCCACTAGAGAGCAACGTGCCTTTATTTAAGCACAAGAAGAGCCAGCAGAGGGAAGAGGAAGTCTGGACGTAACTGAACCACGACTTAACCTCTGCTGACAAACATGTGTTACATGTTTTTCAGTCGTGTTTGAACATGATTTATGGTGAAGTTTGATCCAACTTGAGGTTTTCTTACAAAAAGTTTGAGTTTGTTTTGTGTTTCCTGTTTTATTTTGTAGTTCTGTCTGCGTCTTGTATTTCTACATCCTGCCCTGTTTTCCCGCCTGTTTTTAATTAAGCACCTGTCTCTAATTAGTCTCACCTGTCCTGCAGGTTATTTAGTTGTTTCCTTTGTTGTATCGGTCTGTCCGTTATGTGTCTGATGTTGACTACAGGTGTCTGAAACTTACCTGTGTGTATTTTTCCTTCGACCTCCAGCCGCCTTTTACTTTGTTTTTGTGTTTTAACCTTTTGTGTACAGACCTGTGTCTGCACCTGTGCCCTCCATGACAGTTAAACATGGTTGGATCGTAACACGTTGTCTAGTTTTTTTACTCTAAATATTAACAGACCTAAACAGAGGTTTGGTTTCTGCGCTCACAGATCATCATGACGGTGCCACATTTCTCACAGAGGTGACAGAGGTCGTCATGAGCATTGATGTTAAAGGAAGAGCTCCAGTTCAGATTTACAGTGGATCTGCTCCAGATAGATAACACAACAACACCAACGACTGCAAGTCTCTTCTGATGATGGAATATGATTTTACTATAAAACGAGTCGTGCTCGCAGCTCTGTGAAGCTTTACTGTACTGACTAACAAAGTTATTGATTCATCATCTGCATAAATGTCTCAGATTACAGTAAATTAAACTTCAGGTGATGAGTTAGAACCACAGACTTTTGTCCTAAATGTTCCTACCGCTCAAATTCAGGCTTTTATTTCAGGGCAGGGCGGCTTGTTACACGTCCGCTGACAAAACACGGTCAACATCTTCTTTAAAAGGGGGAAACACCAGGACACGTGACAGCAGAGTGCTGTGTTAGCTGTAAAGTTCCCTGGTTCTTTTGCCCCTCGAGCTAAAACAGCCTCAGGTAATGACAAACAGAGCTAATGGGAGCCGTTGCACAACAGGAAAAGGCTCCAAACGTCGTCACAAAGCTAGTACTTCAGAGGAAACATTAGCTTTTTTGTGTTTTCTGAGTGGCTGACATTTCAGCACAGATATATAGTTATGTAGGGCTGTAATTTGAAGGGGTCTCGTGTTCAAAGAACTTCCACATCCACTACCCCCCGTCTAGAAGACACATGGGAGGGCTACATTAAATCAGAGTGTTGTATTTTCAGACCTACCATCACTGTAAACTCTTTGGACTCTCGTGCTTCTTGTTCTAATCAGTGTAATTTACATTTCGTGCTGCACTCGCAGAGCTTTAAGTGGTGAGGTGCAACGTGTGAGAGGTCAGGGAGGTTTGAGACCCTGTAACACGTAAGATTTAATGTACAAAATAAAAATACTTGCTACTTTATGTTTTTAAACAGGGCTTTACTAAAATCGGAAGAGGGTTGTCATGGAAACATGTAATGTTTGTATGTGGCTGCTGTCGCTCTTGTAGTATGTAATCTCATGTCATTGTATATGGAGTTAATATGTACTATATTATGTATAGTAGTAAGTATTCGTGTCATGTCCTGGTATGTTAGCGTCATGTTTTGTCATGTTAAGTTGGCACATCATGTTCCAGTATAATGTATGTTGTGTGCTGTGGCATGCCTGTCACGTTACATGTTACGGCAGCAGGTTAAAGCGGCGGTCGAGTGTGTGAGTCCTCGGATAACAACTCATTGAGTCATTACTACGCCGCAGTCGGGTGGCTTTACATTTACAGCAGTCATTATGCGAGCCACGCTCACAGTGGTTTCAGTTATGATCAGTGGTGGTGGAGTTTAATTATAGAGTGCTTCTACTACACACACACACACACACACACACACACACGTTCTAATGTTCTTTATTTTGAACACTTGCATGTGTTGTAAAATTAGAGCCATTAAACATCACTGAGTTCTGGTATAGTTAGAAGGTTTTTGTTTTAAGCGCAGACAGGACGGTTATTACGCTGGACCGATGGTTTTACAGCAGACAGAAATAAGACTTGAAGGAAACAGTGTCATTACATGCATAATAAACAGCTGTGTACTTTGTACTTTAAAGGACTAGGTCAACATTTAGGAAATGTGCTTACTCACTTCGTGGCCGGTGTTAGATGGAAAGATTGATGCCAGTCCAGGGCGCACATTTGGCCTGGCTCCGGATTAAACAAACTCAATAAAACGTGCTAAATACTGAGCTAACAGCCAAATCAGCTTCATATATACGGAAACACATTTCCCAAAAAGTCAAACTATTTCTTTAAAACTTTCACAAATAAAAAATATACAAAATAACTTCAACTTTAAAGTGCTTTGTCATGTTTCGCTCGCTTGTTTTTCACCTGAAGTTTGTTCTGCGTCGTTCGGTTTGTTTTTACATTCAAGTTAGTCTTAGTTTCATTCATGAAGGCGCGAAACTCTCTCAGCTTTACGCTGTTTTTCTGGTGTCTGATTGGCTCCTGTGCAGCTTTCCTTTGGGGAACCTTCCTCGTGTGGATTGTGTTATTTTTCAGGCTTTTGGGGGTTTTTAGGACGTTACGTTTTACACCGCCTGTGGCTGTTTGGTTGGTCTTTGGTTTTATTTTGTCACTATCAGGCTTTTTGGATTGTTTCTTGGTGTTTCTCGTGTTCTTCTTCATTTGCACGTTAGCTGCCTGCTTGTTCTGCACTTTGTTCTTCCTCCACGGCTTCAAATTATTTTTCTTCTTCTTCTTCTTTTCTTCTTTCACTTTCTGATCAAGTAATTTCCATTTCAGCTTCACAGCATCGGTCATCGACACTGTTGCCATTGTTGAAGCCATCGACGTCATAGTTGTCGACATTGAAGCCATCGTCGTTGAAGATGGCGTCGTTGAAGCCATCGTTGTTGAAGCCATCGTTGAAGGCGTCGCCGTTGAGGCCGTTGTTGAAGCCGTCGCCGTTGAAGCCATCGTTGAAGCCGTCGTTGTTGAAGCCGTCGTCGTTGAGGCTGTCGTTGAAGCTGCTGTCTTAGCGGTTGTCGTTGTCTTAGCCGTCGTTGTCGTTTTGTCCTTGCTCGTCACTGGCCGTCTGGTGGTGACTTTGTATTTTCTCGGTGGCGGTCTCGTTGGTTTTTCATTGGTGTCCAGCACAGTCACTGAAATGGCACAGTAAGATGTCAGTAAGGTTGGACTTACTCGTGCTGATCTGCTGCCACGTGTTGGATGTTTCTAAGGCTGGACTGAATCTTTGGCTCGGGGCCTGCATGTTTGAAATGTTTTCCTCTTTTGTCTTTTTTTAAGCATGTTTGATGTAAAACGGGTAACTGCTTTTTAGAGTTTTTATATATGACCTCAAGTCATTATACAATTTGGCGGTATGGTATGCATGAAAAAAAGCCGGGTCTGCTCAGGACAACATACACACTGCACTGTAAACACTGAATGTAAGTCATTGGCTGGCTTGCCAGAACAGATGTCTTTTTCCACTAACCGCTAACATCGATTTAAATGACTTGATAACATGTTGTGTAGATGTTGTTTATATTTTGTGCACCTTGACTGAACCAAAACTATTTTTTACTTTGTAAAATACAGTCGACATACTTAGATTCAATTTCAGAGGCTCCACTTTGTCAGACAGACTCAGTAAAGGAAAAAAAAATCAAACAGCTTCTTCAAGCAGTCTGGAATGTGCACACCATAAAAACGACTTATTAAAGTTATAGGACGAAGAAGAAAAAGAGATAAAGATGTAAAGGTGAGCTGAGGTGACTCACGTTCTCTGGGCATGAAGGGAACCTTCTTCCCTCTCACTTTGACAGGTAGAGGCTTCTGCTTACATTTACCTGGAGGAGCTCTCCTGCAAAAAGTCCAACAGAAACACTTCTTTAAATGTAAACAGCGTGATGTTACATTTATTATTATTATTATTATTATTATTATTAATAATAATAATAATAATAATAATAATAATAATAATAATAATCTGTGGCTTTTTAATCAGATTTTAACGAGGACGTCACCAACAAGGTGATAAAAACTACGATCAGTGACTATGGTTCAGGTTTATCTGGCTGCTGCTGGGATTCATTCAGATACTCTGAGAAACAATTTAAGAAATGTATCTGAGCTGCTGGATCGCTGCTCGGAGTTGGCCTGTTTGTCCAGCAGGTATGCATGAGTAAAAAAACACCTTTCTCACACATCCCCGAAGGACGGGAAAGATACTAAACCCATCTGTGAATGGCTAGCTCCTAAAAAATGATGAGCAGTTGGCACGCGGTTCCTCACACGTCCACTTGACTGACTCCAGAAGTGAGTCAGTCTCCATAAGTCAGGTTCAAATTATATTAAGACTTAAAGTTATGCAGAATTCAGAGCGTGGACGCTTTGATTGGCAGGTGGGCGTCGTTACAGATGGCTTGTTTGAGCACTCAGGCTTCATTCAGCCCGCCTCAGGTCCAACGACGATCCACATCTTTGCAAGAAGAAGCGCCCTGCATGGCAGCCAATGCCATCAGTATGTGAATGTGTGAATGTGATATGTAGGGTAAAAGTGTTAGATAAGTAAAGAAACTAGTGTGAAAACACCTCCCACTTATCAATACGATGATGTGAAAGTTGTTCTCCCAGTTGGCAACATGTTTGTATAGTAAATATAGTAAATGTAGTAAATTAAACACCTCTCATGCATTAATGTAAGCTGTGTCTGACACTACACCTGGAAGGGTCCATGAATTTGAACACGGTTCCCATAGGAGACATCGCACTCGGGTACGCGGTGGCCAAAAAATATAGCTCCCCTGTAAGAAAACAGAAGCAGCTCATGAGTTCTGTTAAACTGACGGGTGACGTAACGCTGCACAGACTGAATGAACGTTACCTGCTTCGTCTTCAGCGAACGAGATGATGAACTTGTGGTGATGATTGATGAGTCCGGGAAACGAGCAGGTCTTTTTGGTGCCCATGCAAACGCTCTTCTCCTTCCAAGTTCCCGCCGACTTATCTTCCTCTAACGCCATGATTCGACTGCAAGATTCACAGGAAACAGATAAACTGCTATCACCAAACAACAGGCAGATAGTTCAACTTTAATCCAGTGAGGATGATGCAGAAGACACAGCATGCAGATCACTGCCATCACCACTGAAACCAAGAAAACTAAACAACCAGTGAAGCTCTTGAGTCCCTGACTACCCTTTAAAACAAGTTTAGCACAAAGAGGAAATTTCGTCTCTTAAAGTATTAAAGGAATAGTTCAACTTGTTTTTATACAGACAAAAATAGAAATCCAAAAACAGTCTGTGGTTTTGACTCTTTTAACCAAGCGCCAACCTCCATGGAGAATTCTGCCAATTCAGAGCGCTAAAAAAACTGCAGTTCCTCTAACGTCCACCTGAGGCTGGCTGCAGAAGTGAGTCAGTCTCCATAAGTCCCCATGTTAGACAGCAGAAATAAACATGTTTACAGCCTGGTACAAAAAACAGTTTTGGTCTCTATAGCTAATTTCCTCGTTCATGACAACTGTACTGAGGGTGAATTTATATACAACTCACCTGTTCACATTATATTAAGGCTGCTACAGGTGGTTTGTTTGAGCAACCAGGCGTCATTCAGCCCGCCTCAGGTCCATTTTATGATCCCTTTTAGACTATCCACATATTTTGAGCTTTAAAATGGAAAATGTGGAAACCTGTGGGTGACATCAGCTGTTTGAACTCTTTATGCTAACCTTAGCAGTTAGCAGGTGGTTCACCCGTTGGCTCCAACTATAGCGTACTGACATGAGAGCGGTATGCAGCTTTTGAACTCTTAGACTCACCCGTGCTGTGGTCAAATGGGTCGATACAGATCTAAAATAAGTCAGTTAACTTGATTGATTTCAGTCAGCCTTGGTTATAAATTGATGTGAATTCATTAAAAAATTTGATTTGTGGTTTGATGCTTTGTGAATATATTCAAACATGCACACCAGCTGAGCTAACAGGCTGAAATGAGTCTGTTTTCCTTCAGTCCTGACAAGCTTGACAGAAAATCAAGATTCCAACAGTTGGAGAAAAAACTACTTTGGCTTAGATCAACACGATCTTCTTACCCACTCATAAAGTCTCCAAAAATGTACAGGCCGTTCAGATTGGGTGATTCACATCCTCTGTACACATATCCCCCCGTCACAGACTTCCCAACATGATGGCTGTATGCAAATATAGGGAGGATGTCATCTGTGGTGGCAGAGAAGGAATTGAACTCAAATCTGAAGCATCAAAATTAGCCTGAAAACGCTGCATATGACAGCTGGTCAAAGTATCACATGAACACGAGACACTCACTCAAGGAGGAGTTGTGGCACAGTTTCATATCATAGCACTCAAAGCCCTCTTTGGCTCTCCATCCATAGTTTCCTCCCTTCACGATAATGTCGATCTCCTCATAGCGGTTTTGACCCACGTCTCCGCAGAATATCCTGCCCCTGCCGTAGCGGCTGATCAGGTCCCCGCGGTCCACAGAGCACCGCCACATGTTTCTGACCCCGTACGCAAACACCTCGGGTCGGGCGTCCGGGTCACTGCGAAACGGGTTATCAGGTGGGATCCTGTACGGCTTCCCGCTGGGGTCACTTCCATCGACATCAATGCGCAGTGCTTTTCCCAGCAGAGCACTCCTGGGAGGGAAGAAATGGATCCAAATGACAGTCAGTTGGATTTTCCAGAGCGTGTGTGGAAAGAAAGTTGTTGCCAAATGGCATCAATGGATTTTTACAAATATGATAGTGTTAAATTCAGAGTTAAAAACTCTTCCTTACACTTGAAGAAACCAGCTTACCTGTTTTGTGAGTTGCCGTACTTCCCGAATGGATCCCCGGCTTTCCCACCATCTCCAGTAAAGATGTACAAATATCCATCGAGGCCAAACAGCAGCTGGCCTCCATTGTGGTTAGCGGCCGGCTCGGCGATCTCTAGAATGACCCTGAAAGTTAAAAAGATGCAGATTATTAAGCTACAGCCAGCAGCTGGATAACGTGGCTTAGCATAAAAGACAATTGATGACAGTACAAAGAATGGACAGTGTAAGCGTGACGCCTCCATGATGTCTCCAAAGTGCCGCTTTGAAGCTTAAAATATGCGACTCTGGCCGCTAAAAATGAGTAAAGACGTGGATCATCTGTGGACCTGAGGCGGCTGAATGACGCCTGGTTGCTCAAATAAGCAACAACGTCTGTCAATCAAAGCGTCCACTCTCTTAATCCTGCATAACTTTAAGCCTTAATATAATGTGAACAGGTGAGTTGTATATAAATTCACCCTCAGTACAGTTGTCATGAACGGGGAAATTAGCTACAGAGACCAAAACTGTTTTTTGTACCAGGCTGTAAACATGTTTATTTCTGCTGTCTAACATGGGGACTTATGGAGACTGACTCACTGCTGCAGCCAGCCTCAAGTGGACGTTTGAGGAACTGCAGTTTTTGGCACTTCCACATTGGTTCCAATGGAAGTTGGCGCTTGGTTGCGTCCTTATCTGTCTATATCCAAGTACGTAAAGTGCAGTATCTCTGTACTGGAGACATTTTGTGGATTATGAAAAATACGCTCGATACTAAATCACATTTTTGGATTTGTTGCAGCGATAAAATCAGGAACTCAGTGTGTGTCCTAATTTACACACACTGTAAAGCTGAGTGTAACTCTGGCCGACCCTGAGCTGACTTTACTGTAGTAAACTCAGGACGTGTTTCTACAAGCTTTAGCCAGGATGTGTATGTACATCAAAGGTAATTACAGTATAGGCACAGACGTGCATCATCAGCAGACAAACTTTGATGCTATGAAAAGAACATGAAACCTTCCGTCTACATACCTCTCTGAGTAAGGATCAGCCACGTTCATGTCGTAGGCAGACACCTTCATCTCACTGATTCTGACTTTCTCCAGCTGGCTGTTGACCTGGATTGAGTAGTAGATGAAGAAGCGTCCATTGCTCCTGTACTTGGGGTGGAAGGCCATGCCCAGGAAGCCCCTCTCATCCCCCAGCCACGGTGTGGTCATCACCTCCCCGCTCATGTCCAGGAAGGGCTGCTCCAGCCGGCTGCCATCGTGCAGGTAAACCCACACAAAGCCCACCTGCTCTGCGATGAACATGCGATGCGTGTCATCGTTGCTGTGCAGCATCAACACAGGGTTCCTGAGGTTGTTGGCCACCTCTGTCAGGCACAGCTCGAGGCAGCCTTTGGGGTCCTCCACCACCTGTCCCAGGTTGCTGTTGAGGTCAGGGGTCTTCAAAACGTTTGGGTAGCAGTAGTCCTGGTCGGACAGGTCGACCATGCTGCAGAAGGTGTACATATCTCGCTCAGCGGTGTCCTTCAGCCGCTGGTTCTCGGTTAAATATTTAACCACGTGGCGACATTTGCTGTGAAACTCTGAGCAGTATCCAAAGCAAAGGCCGGGTAGTTCTCTGACAGGCGTGTAGGGGTCCTCGGCGTCGTAGAGGTGGGCGGCATATGGAGAGCACTCCTGCATGGAGCAAACACAAAATGGACTGTACTTATATCGCACCTTTCTAGTCTTCTGACCACTCAGAGCACCTTAAAGTATCTCATTCACACACTGATGGCACCAACTGCTCATCAGTTTGAGGAGCTAACCATACACACTACAGTAACACACTGTAATATTTAATGGCATGGTCATGTTTTGGCAGTTTTTCACTATAAGATATTTTAAAATATAGAATAAAATGCCAACGTTATCCATGAAATCAACAGTATCAAAAAGTTATATCATTTATTACGGTAAAATTCTGTCAACCAGGTTTTACAGTTGTGAAACTTTAAAGAAGAAAATCACAGATCATTCAATATATAACAAAATATCTCCCCAGTTGTTTGTATTAAATCAAAGTTGCCTAAACTTTAACGTCTTTACAAACATCTGAGAATTAATTAGCTAAAACTGGATTCAAGAGTTAAAGAGAGTTGTGCTGTACTCTGATAACTCCACAGACAGTTTCAGCTTTGGGTGATAAATTTTAAGGTTTCTATAAAGATGTCAAGAGGACAGTAAACTCCAGCGACTGATTCATCCTCACTGTTTGTGCCAGGACATTTTACATCCATTCATTACTGCAGCATCCTCAGAAGCACACAAGGCAGAAAATATGTTTACCTGGCACATGATCTCCTTCAGCATGTCTTCACAAAGATCATAACCGGCCACTTCCACCTGTTCAATGATGTCCCAGTACCTCTCTGCGATCGTGTTGTCCGTCTTCTGGTCACAGCAGCCAAACTCCTCATACTGCGTGCAAAACTCCAGGTGCCACACAGGTTTGAAAGGTGGCTCGAAATCCAGACACTGAGGATGAGCAGATGCCGGCTGGACCGGGACCAGCAACATCACTGACACGATTAGAATAAAGTGAGAAAGGCTGGGGGTCTTTATAGGTGAGCTCGGACCTGCAGCCGTGCGTAAAAACGCGCAACCGGCTCCGCTTGGATGGAGCGCAGCATCCCGCGTACTTGTCATTTTTGCCGTCTGCCCACGAAGAGAGCTCGGCTGTTTGCTCTCCTTTATGTATGAGCCGGAGTGCTAAGTATGTGCGCATGCATGGGAATACAAGCGCGGAAACGTATGTGCGTCCCAGCAGCAGCGGCAGCAGCAGCAACAGTCCCTGCCTCATTTACCCTCCGCGTCCCCGCCACACGCTCAAAGCCAGGTAACAAAGACGCCGCCGGTTCTGTCTCTTATCAGGCTAATTACTGACAATTAAAACTTAACAGGTTCGTAATGGTGGTAAAGTTAATTAGATGTATCATTTATTCTCCGCCAGGCGCAGTGGTTTTCTGCACCGCAGCGAAGTTGGCAGAGGAATACGCGCAATTAACTGGAGAGGGCGCACGCTGTCACACACACACACTCACTGACTGACTCACTCAGCAGGGCACAGTGTCGAAACATGCAAACATCAACAGGCTGCTACCACACAAACTATAATTTTGTCTCACATTCATGTAAAAAGCGCCTCGGGGCAGCGTGCTGTTTGTTGAGCAGCTGCTTCATCTCACACATCGACTGTCCCGGCATGTCAACCCGCATTTGAATATACAGTCAGAGTGTCTGTCGTCACTGTGTGCGGAGCCCAAGGGAAATTTGATCATACCATTGTGCTATGCACCACCAAGTGTGTTATGGTTTGATGGGATATTAAATATGCAAACTAAGTATAATAATAATAATGATAAGTTTGTTTTATGTAGCACTTTTCACAGACCGAGGCCACAAGAGAAATACAGCTCTGGCTCTGAAAGCTGTGATTAAAAATCAGAGTTATTCCACCAAATATTGATTGCTGAACTCTTCCTAAGGTACAACATTAGTATTGTGTTGTTTTAAAATGAATATGATCTTGTCTTCTTCGCATCATTTGAAGTCTGAAAACATCAGACAGCATCGTTTTTGTAGCCCAGAGCAGACAAACCATAGTCTGAATTTCACAGCCAGAGTTTTTCTTATATGCTTAGAAGGAGGTGATAGTATTCATTTGGTTGCAATCTGCAACTTCACCACTAGGTGCCACTAAATCCTGCACACTGGACCTTTAAAACGACTCCTGAACTCGATGTGAAGCGACCCAGAGGCGTCTCACTGAGGCAGGTGAAAAATGGAGTCGCGATAATCTAGTGTCATTTGCTTAGAGATGTTTCACAGGTGGATAAATGTGATTTAACGTGTTGTTCAAAGAGCTTTGATCAACAATAAGGATCCAATGCACCACGCAACCTTTGGAGATGGACCAGAAGAACTTCTATCTGAGAGATATGAAGAGAGCCAGACACACCCACACACTCTCTAAGCCTTTTCATCAGGACACAGTGATCCACAGTCTCAGGATCCAGAACCAGTAAAACAGTGCACGGACCTGATCAGAAGCCATCGTGTTGTCATTAGAGACTCTGAGAAGAGTTGATTCAGTCGAATGTTTCTGATTAAAACCAGATTGAAATATATATAAAATGATTTTTGTGATATGAAAGTCAGATTTGATTTAGGCCCATCGTTATGTGATTGTGGATTGTGTCCAGAAGAAGATGAACAACTGTACTTTTAAAGAAAGCCGGGATACAACCAGCCAGCAGAGAACTATTAGACATGCATACATTTACCTTCCAGCTTTATTTTTGACAGAGACAGCTGAAGAGTGACAGGAGGGAAGAGAGAGAGAGAGATGGGGAATGACATGCAGCAAAGGGCCGCAGGTCGGACTCGAACCCTGAGCCTTCAGGGGCAGATGCTCTACTGACTGAGCTGATCGACACCCTGACATACGTACATTTTTAAACAATGATGTGGGTAAAATATCTCCAGAACAACATTAAGTCTTTGCACTGTGCACCAGATTGGACGGGTCTTACAGGGTGATCGTGAGGAAGAGTCCAAGATTAACAGCTGCTCTGGAAAAGAAGGAGCGGGAGTACATGAGGAGACGATGCTAGCCTGAACATCTCTATCAATCTATAATCTTATCCGCCAAGTAACAGAACAGAGCATTACGGTTACATTTAAATATGAACTCTGTAAACTTGGAATGGTTTGACTTCCACACGATATCAGGAGAGACGATCTTAAGGTGTTATCTGCTTCAATAACTCATCTTCAGGCCCTGTCTGGTGCAACATGTTGCTTTGCTTATGAATGTTGCATAATCCTAAATGCATTTATGTTTAGTCTGTTAGCACGCAGTGAGCCTGAGGCAGTGCCTGAATGTTCATGTGTGTAATGCCCACGGTGCACGGACCACACCCCCATAAAAAGCTCTTCACAAAGACTTTTAACAGGGAGAAACCTCCAACATTTATGATCCCAGAATTTAGTGTGAATTGTATTTTTCCCTGCGTTCATTTAAGGTGCAATAATTTTAATTAAAATTTTGGGTAAATTATTTTTTTAAAGTACTATGATATAAATTATTATCACATTATTAATTGCTTTCTCTAAAAAGTCATTATATTAGTAGAAAAAGGAGAAAATGACCCTTTACTGTTAGAAATGACACAACAACAATAATTTGTACATACAGCCACACGTTAGTCAGTAGATTAGGCGCATAGCAGCCATTAATTAAAGCCATATGTACAAACTGTTCTTTTATTGATTAAAGAAACAGCAATCATAACCTCAAATAACCTTTAAGGGGAACAAAAGATTATTCAACATAAAAAGATTCTTTAAAGCAGCAGAAGTTCTGCTTAGTTCTTATCAAGAACCAGTTTTTCTGCAAACGTACAGAGGAGGGATCCTTCTCCCAGGATGGAGAGAAGGTCAGGGGGAAAATATCACCTCTTCAGGGAACACATTCAGATATCCAGGAAAATGAAGAAATAAGTGATCAGGAAGTGACAAAGAAAAAAAAAGCAGATGGTAGATTTACCTGATCCTGTCTCGGACGAAGAGAACTCAGGATTTTATTTCAAGACCGGTCGAGGCCGCAACTGTAGGAATATCCAGAGATATTATTAGGCCAATAATGTTTCCTATTATTGGCCTAAACATGCCCAGTTTGTGCCGACAGTTTCATAACAAACTGAAAATACTTTTAGACTTCAGGTGGAAGAAACGGTCCAGGAAGTAGTCATAGTAGTTTGTATTTTAAAATTTGTTTTTCTCTTTGCGATGCACCAAAATACAATTTTCTTTTATGTGGCAATAAAGCTGTCAGTGTGAAAGGTGTATTAGAGTGTGGAGACAGTTTGAGGGGGCAGAAAATGCCTGTTTGGTTTTATGGGAGCTTCTGAACTAATGACACGACTTCAACATCCAGAGGGAGGCAGTCATGTAACATTAAGAGGGAGACTTTGTTTGGGTCAGTCTGCTGTGTTAAATTCCCTCAGTCTGTACTGAAGTGCTCATAGACTTTAATATAGAGTTTAATCCTGTTCATGGACACAGACATTTAAAATGCTCATTTTGTAAACTGTTTTATTCATTTCTGGAGAATAAATCCTCCTGATGCCGCCAGCTCTGAAGTCTAAAGTGTGTTGTGTGTGTTGTTCAGGTTAATCACGTCCAGCTCTGCTGTAATAAAGTAACACTCTAAATAATTTAAACATCTATCCAGCAGTTGGCAGTAAACAACCAACGAGCGCCCCTTAAAGTGGACACGGAAACGGAAGTACGTCATTACTTTTTTTATTTTGCATTTGTTTTGGTGAGGAGGGAAAAGTGTCAAGTTACCTACAGTGAGAAACACAAACTTCCGCCGGGACCCTTCAGCTTAAAATACGTGTCGCTGAGAGTTGATTTGTTGATATGTGATTCAATTCATAAAAATGCCTAAAGATAATTAAAATGAATAAACATTGATAGGTATAATGTGTTTAAAATGTGTTTTGTTCTTTTTATTTGTTCGTGTGCGCGTCACGAGGCAGTTTCCTTGAAAATATACGATACACGCTTTTATTTTGAAATTCGAATTTGTAGTCTTCCGGTAGCATTTTAGCTAACCGTGTTTGGTTTGACGCGCGGCGATCAGGCGCTGCCAAGTCTGACAACAAAATATATTAATTCGCCAAACGTTACCCGGTGCAGCTGGAACCGAGCTGCCATGGCGCGTTAACGGGCTGGAAGACGGGACACGGTTTCATGCTCGGTAGGTGACCGGAGTCAGTCAACTTTTTCCGCCGTTGGAGCCGAGACGCTGCGCCCCGAAACACAGACGTCTGGCGCTACAATGAGCTCCGAGCACCAGAGCGACAGCGAGGACGCCGACGAGTCGCAGGACAGGCCCGACAGCGGCAGTGTCTCGGACGTGGAAGATGACATCGCTCCGGTGGGCTCTCCTCCTCCGCCGCCGGCGGGCAGCAGCAGCGAGGAGCGGCCGGAGCGTAGCTCCGCGTCCCCGGCGTCGGAAGAGCGAGAGCCCTGCTGCCAACCGCCGGCCGCCGTGCCGCAGGCGGGGAGCGGCGGGGACTCCAGCACCGACAGCCGCAGGGGGACGAGCCTGTTTTCGTGGCTGCAGAGCAGGACAATAAGACGGGGGGTGTTCGTGGACCCAGCTCGGGATAACTTCAGGACAATGACCAGTTTGTACTGCTCCATGAACCCGGCTGTGGAGTCTGTCAACCTGAGCACTCAGACCCACGGAGCCGTGTTCAACCTGGAGTACTCCCCGGACGGGTAAGACATGTTTGGGCCTTTCAGCTCCAGCACACAGGTGTGAAACAGTGCATTGAATGGGTTTGGGTAAATATCCTGGAAAGTGCTTGAATTGCATCATCAAATTCACCCTCACGTGCACAAACAGTGAAAGAGATGTGAGGATCAAACCTGACATCACACTGACATCCTGCACAGCCAAGCAGGCTCTAAGCCTCTGTGAGCAGACAGCAGATGTAGACGAGGTAAATCCTGCAGCCAAACCGGGTCAAGCTGCGTCCAGGCTGCATCATATTTGTTTATGGGCTCAAGTGACAGCAGATACAGCACGCGTGCCGCCTGCAGAGAGGAGGATGCTGCAGATTAAACAGCCCCCATGTGCTCAGCACGGATTTCTGCATTTCCTGGAGCTTAAATAAGAAAGTTGATCTGATGCCTTTGGCTCAGTTTCAGGTTTTAAGTTGTGATGCAGCCAGTTACAGATATTACAACACAAAACAAGCACACGATGTGCACGACAAGACTCAAAGTAGATGAGTTTAAAGTGACTTTTTCATATCTCCATGTTAAAGTATACGAGATATGCAGAAACTCTGTACAGTCTCGCTCAAGGAAAGAGTTGGTGTGTCCTCTCTGCACAGAGCAAAGTCTTTATAAAGTGATGGCAGTGAGCAAGAATAACTTTTTAACAGTGAGCTGCAGGAGCGTCTCCTGAATCTGCTCCGCTGCTCCATCAGGACTTCGTCTCCTCTCCACGACGAGCTCCAGAGCACAGCCGGACAAATTCATCAGTCTGTTCAGTTTTTAGTGTCGCTGCCTCTCGTGCTGCTGCAGACTGCACACAGCTCAGCTTCCTCGCGAATGCATGAGAGAAATGTCTGGAAATGAATGAATGAATTTAAAAAGAAATGATAAATTAGGTAGTTACACAGCAGTTATTAAAGTCATTAAAACAAATCAGACGATGAAGCAGCAGACGATCCGTCGCTGTGCTCTGATTTTAAAATATCTTTTCTCTGTGGAAACCGTTTTAATCATTTCAATCACGTTATTATTATTAAGTGTTGCCGTCGTGGTGCTCTCACCTCACAGATGTAATGGACTGTAAATGTCATTTTATTTATTGATTGGAGGAGGGATGGTATGAGCATATCATTATCTCTTCTTTCTGTCGCCTGTGATGAGATTTCTTTGGATGTTCTGTGTTTATATTTCCACATATTTTCTCTTTACTGTCTCCATCGTACATGTTGGTTGTTCTGTGTTTTATTCTTGTTCCCCCCCGTGTGTTAAACTCCGCTCTCTCCTCTCTAACAGCGACATTAACTCTCCTCCTCTTGTAAGTTTTTACGAGCGGCTCTGATTTGTGTGTCCGTCCTCCTCAGGTCTGTACTGACGGTGGCCTGCGAGCAGACTGAGGTCCTGTTGTTCGATCCCATCTCGTCCAGACACATCAAAACGCTGACAGAAGCCCACGAGGACTGCGTCAACAACATAAGGTGCGTCACTTTAATGTTAAATCTCCACGGCAACATGATTTAAATCGTCTTCACGGTCGGGATGTGAAGTGCAGAGAGGTCGATAAAAACGTGTCGAGCTGCTGACTGGGTTCATGTCTGCAGAGAAGGTTAACTTCTCCTGTCTGTCCGTCTCGCAGGTTTCTGGACAATCGTTTGTTTGCCACCTGCTCAGACGACACCACCATCGCGTTATGGGATCTCCGCAAGCTGAACTCGAAGGTCTGCTCGCTGCACGGCCACGCCAGCTGGGTGAAGAACATCGAGTACGACACCAACACTCGTCTCCTCGTCACGTCCGGCTTCGACGGCAACGTCATCACATGGGACACTAACAGGTTTGTTTGTCTCATTTTTGTGTCACGGTACTTTTACCTCTTCCCGTTTTTAGCATTTCTGTCGTGTCGTACCGGGAGCTGCACATAAAACTCCAACCAATACATCACCGACTTTTTAACAGCCTCCTTTTCTTTTATGCCTCCATCAAATAAAAAGTGCACCTTTACAGCTGAAGGTGGAGTAAATGGGGTTTTTCTTTGGCCATAATTCAACCACGAGAATTTCTCCTCCTGAAAACTCGTCCCCTGTGATCGTTCTCCGTCTGCAGGTTCACCGAGGACGGCTGCCCGCACAAAAAGTTCTTCCACACCCGGTACTTGATGCGGATGCGTCTGACGCCCGACTGTTCCAAGATGCTCATCTCCACTTCCTCAGGGTACCTGCTCATCCTCCACGACCTGGACCTCACCCAGTCCCTCGAGGTGGGCAGCTACCGCATGCTGCGAGCGCGACGGACGCCGCTCAGCTCAGGTCAGGTCACAGCTCCCCTGAAAGACAGCGGGTGCAGCTCCGTCTGTCGTTTTGTTCTTCAGAGTTTGTTAAAGAAATTGGTTATTTGTTGTGGTTCTGCAGATGGAGGCACGTCGGCGTCCAGGTCAGCCGGAACTCCTCGCCAGGGTAACGACTCCAGCAAGATCCACCCTCACAGAGAAGGTCAGGACAGTCCTGGTGTAAAAACTGAACGCACGTCTCATGAAGACAGACTGTAAAGTGATCACAAACTTTGTTGTCGCAGGTCTTTCTCCCAGAAACAGCCTGGAGGTTCTGACTCCGGAGATCCCCGGAGAGAGAGACCGAGGGAACTGCATCACCTCCCTGCAGCTCCATCCTAAAGGCTGGGCCACGCTCATCCGATGCTCCAGCAACATGGACGACCAGGAGGTGAGAAACATCCAGCTGCAGACACGCTCTCTTCTCTCACTGCTGATTTTAAAGGTGTGCTGTAGAAATGGCATTATTATCTTCAGCTGGAGCTTAAAGTCACGCTGAAGCCTCAGGTGAGGGTAGACACAAGCAGAGGGGGAGCCACAAGCTGTCAGGAGTCTTTGTAGCTTTGAGCTGCACCTGCAGCTTGTTTCTTTACGGTCCATGTTGTCCGTCCAGCGGGTTCTGGCTCTGCCCGGTGTTTCCTCCCAGTTGGACATGCCCTGAAAAGGAAAAGGAGCCCAGGGGGCGTCGTAATCAGACGTTGAACCACCTCAGTTGGCTCCTTTCAACGTGAAGGAGCAGCGGCTCTACTCCTCGTCCTTATCTCTAAGGCTGAGCCCGGCCACTCGGACCTCTCCCTCTGAACCACAATGGTCCGGTATAAGAAGGTAGTCTTCATACAGCGCAGTCTAAGTGTGGACCACAGACTGCTGTCTCTTACTTTCAGATCACACTGTGTGACACTGACTGCCTCTAACTCTGCGTCTCCTTCCTCCTCCTGTCTCCCCGCAGTGGACCTGCGTCTATGAGTTCCAGGAGGGAGCACCCACTCGCCCGCTGGTCTCCCCCCGCTGCTCCCTCCGCCTCACCCACTACATCGAGGAGGCCAACGTGGGCCGGGGCTACATCAAAGAGCTGTGCTTCAGCCCGGACGGACGGCTCATCTGCTCCCCGTACGGCTACGGCGTCCGCCTGCTGGCGTTCGACGAGAGCTGCGGCGAGCTGGCCGACTGCCTCCCCGTCCAGACGAGCTGCCTCAGGGAGATCCGCTCCATCTACTCGCACAGCGACGTGGTGCTCACCACCAAGTTCTCCCCGACGCACTGCCAGCTGGCCTCGGGCTGCCTCAGCGGACGCGTCGCCCTTTACCAGCCCAAGTTTTAGCAGCCAGAGCTGTCGGAGACCGACGCACTGCAGACCCGGGTTGAGACGTGCTCGTCCACAGATGTAGAAATGTTCTAATCTAATCGCTAAGCTCTAATCTCTAACTCTAGTTGTGCAAAGAAATAATGAAAACTTGAGGAGCGTTGAAGGTCTCTGACGAGGTCCGGATGGGTGTGATTTTTCTGGATGGAGTCTGACACACTATAAAAGGGATATTGTGATTTTCTGGACCCGCTGCCAGACGACCTGTATGGAAAACTCCACCCACCTGGCACCTAAAGGGTGACAAAACAAACCTTAAATATATTTGACTTGCACTTCTGGACCCAGGTCTGCAGCAGCTGTGAAGCAGACCGAGTCTGTCTGGGCAGGAATCATCAGATGACGGCCGCCGACCTGGAAAAAAAAAAGAAAGAAGTAAAAGAGACATCAGCTGTCGTGGATAAAAACTTTCAGCCTCTCTGACTCTGAACTTCAAGAACAGGAAAAAAAGTTTGAGGCAACAAAACAAACTCCCGTCCAGACCGAGGAGACGGTTTGACGTCCGAGCCTCGAAGGTTTGGACGATTAAACCGAGAGATGCGGCGCGGCATCGGTCAGAAACAAACAAAAAACTCTTTTTCATACTAAAGATTAGCGGTAGAAAACTTATTTTGGAGACTCAGCACATCCAGATGTCGCTGTCTTGGGACAAAAACACTAAGGATGCAAACAGACAGACATTAATCCGTTACGTCTAACGCGGCGTCCTCGTCAGCTGCTGCTCACGCTCACGTTTCCACTGGTGCTGCTTCTCTGCTCATACAATCTGAACTTTGACCCCTGCTGCGACATCAACCGCCTTTTCCCGTCACTCTTGTGTTTTCCATCACCGCCCCCCCCCCTCTTTTCCCGCCTTCATGGTTTTTAGTGGTTTTACTGGTGTATTAACGTCGGCACTACTCGTTCACGGTGGTTGATCCATTCAAATCTCTGCTCACAGACTCACTTTCCCGTCACGGTTTATGTGTTTTTATCTGAAGCCTGCGAATGGAAACTTCACGCTGTCTGGACGATAAGAGGAAGAAGAAGAAGAAGAAGTCCAGCTGCTGTAGTTTTCCCACCATTTCTGTACAAACCACTACTGCAACAAGATTTTTGTGAAGGAAATAATATTTACAATCGCAGATTTCTTCCCGTAAAGATGAGGCTGGCATTATTCTGTATTCTCATCTGTGACAACTCAAACAGGAGCAAGCGGTGACGTTATTGAGGACTACTTTGGGCTGCGGAGTAATACACAGATAACAGATATGTCAGTATTTGGCCACACGGACAGTATTAGTTAGTAGAATCATTTTCCTGCACTGAGAATAATCCAGAATAACGTCAGCCTCATCCTTTGACTTTCTGTTGCCTCAGCATCCTTCGTTTAACCTTTTACAGGATGAAACTGTTGCCAAGACTCTTTAAATTTGACTTGTTTTTCGACCTTGTACCTCATTTTGTTGGTTTCTGAAGAGAGCGTTGACCCACGTCAGTGTTTGATTTGCCTCCCCCTCGCATCACATCCACGTGGTGACCAATCACTTTGACTGTTCTGAGTGTCGACGATGCTTTTTTGTGTTTTCAACCACTGTATGTAGAATAGCTGCTGTAAGAGCCAAGCACACGCGTGGATGTTCAGTACGTACCGACTGACTGACTGCAGAACAGATGTAAACACACAGGTTAGCGTGTACTACTATGCATACCAGCCTTTATGAAGATTCTCCTGTCTTATTTATACGAGGGCGACGCTTTCAGATGCCAAAATATGTTTTGCTTGGACAAGGCGGTGCTTCTCCTCCGTGATGAACTGAGCTGAGAACTAAAGGTGAACATCTGCTACTAAAACAAAACAAACGTATTTACACGTGAAAAAATGATTTTAAATGAATTGATCGACATTTTTGGAAATACACTTTTTAAGATATTAAGAGTTAGATCGATGTCTGTCCAATATGAAGCTGTAGCAGGCAGCTCTCAGTTTACATATGAAACTGGCATCAGTCTTCTCATCGGGTTCAGAGTATTTCCCAAAATGTTTTTGGACGTGATCGAGAAACGTCGATTGAATTTGAGGTGGAAACGTTGAACACAGATGTGATTTGATATTTCCCAGCTCACAGCGTGCTCCTGTACGCTCTGAGGAAGGATGCTGTCAACACTTTGTACCTCAGTTAACTGCTCAAACGGGGTCGGTTTCACGTCCAGTTCAGTCCGCTCCTGTGGAACAGCTCGTTTCACGGGCATGAAGAGCGGCTCTGGATTTGATGTCACTAGTTAGCTGTTAAATCTAGAGTTGGATTAACTGACTGAGCTGCAGGTGAAAGGACCAGCCATGCTGTATATTCAGTGCTGCTTTTATTTCACTTATACTCACAGAAGAAGTGTCTTATCTGCCATTTTCACTTCAGGTATAGCAACTGAAAAACCCGGGTTCATTTTTATGGATTAGTTCTGTCTGTCAGTCCCGTTCTGGGTTTTTAACTTTGGTTCTGTTGTGGATTAATTGAATGTTCTCAGTAGTTCTGGTGTCACCCGTGCACCGTCACCTCAGCTGACCCCAGGTGGAGGAAGAAGGGCGGACAAGAGACGGAAAACATGTAAAATCGCTCGCACGGTTGTTTCCTAAATGGCTGTCCAGCGAGGAACAGATTCTGAAATGGTACTTACTGTCACTGAAATAAAAAGGTTAGCTTGTTTTGCACTGCTGACTGTTGTCTGGTGTTTGAGTCCGGCATTTCTGTTCTTCTTATTTTTATTACTAAAGCTTGAATCGACCGCTAGATGGCAGTCGTGTTTTACGGGGCTGAAAAAGCCGATGAAAGCTGGGAACCGTTGCTCTACGCGCCGGTTTGACTCGTGGCTCTACAGCCAAACGACAGCTTCTGCAAAATGTTGGATGTAAGTCATGCTTTGCAGTGTTCAGGGGTGTTTACGTTGGTTCGTCGCTCCCTTTGTTCGTACAGACATCGATGCTGCCCAGACGCTTCATGGTTCATCCAGTGAAGAAGCTCAACATCTGGCACAAAGGCACGAGATTCTGTGCCAGCATTCATGTTTTCCAACAACCTTCTCTCCAGTGTTACCATGAGGCTGGAGTTTTCCATACAGAGCAGGTCTAGGCCGTACTCCTTATAATATTATTCACACCATGAGAAAACAGCAGCGAGGGAAAACCTCGAGCAGAAGCTGGATCATGGTGGACCAGACCTGCAAGTTTCAGTCGTCCTATCATCTTTAAAAACACTTAAATACTTTGGTTTATGACCTGTTGAACAGTTTGTTTCTCACCAGAATATAGATAACACAAATAAGTAATCTTTATTTTTTTATGATCCTGTTGGACAGTCAAACAAAAACAGTGTCACATATCAGACCAGCTGACAGTTAAATCCTCAGTCGTCTTACAGATGAACACCACAGCGTCGTCGGCTATAATGTGGACTAATACAGCTAAAGAATGCCTGTCTGTGAACGCGGAGGTGTCCGTTATCCTTCTGGGTCAGTTTGTATCGTGTCATCTTCACTGGGTTTGTGCGGCGGTCATGGACATTGGTGGAAGTAGAAATCTCAGCGACAGACATGCAATACATGTTTCTAATTGTGTGAACTGACTCTTTAAAAGCGTCCTCTCACAGGAGCGTGTCACGTTTTGCGGAGGTCAGTTCTCCCTGTTTGAACTGAACTTCTTCAGCCGTCATCCAGCTCTCATCTCTGAGGCTCCCCGTCTGTTCTCACGCTCTCCGGGCTCTTCTCGTCTGCTCGTGCTGCCCCCTCTGGTTCTCCCTGCGGCGGTTGATGGCCTTGGTGCTGGCGCGAAGCTTGCGGAGCCTCAGAGCGCGAAGACGCAGCTGAAGGTCCTGCGGGATCTTCCCGCCTTTGGCCCGGATCTCCTTCAGCCTCTGGATGGGCGTTTTGGTCAGGGTGAAGTCACAGATGGTGGGACGTGCCTCCATCCCAACGTGGCACCGACGCATGGACGGGAAGTAACCCTCGGCCCAAACCACCACCTTGTACTCACCCGGGTTCATCAGACGCCAGTAGTCCCCGTCAGCAGCTAGAGAAAAGATGTGAAGACAGAAAAATGCAAGTTGAGGACATCTAGAACTTCACTACACTCCTCTTTCTAGTCTGTGAAGCAACACTGTCTTCCAACTACCCACATATAAATCATATACAGCCCAAACTATTCAAATCTCCTATAGCTGAACATTTTCTTTAACAGATAATAAATCGATGAGCTGACCTGATCGTATGTCGTGGTCGTGGTCCTCCACCCTGATTATGGCGTCTGCGATTCCTCGTTTGGTCTCCTTGTCTCTCACCACGCCTTTGATGCCTCTGTGAACCTGAGCGAAGGAGAAACGCTTCACCGTGAGACCTCAGAGAGAAACTTTAATGACATCGTGCACAGACGAGCAGACCGACCTGCTCCATGTAAACCAGCAGAGACTCCTTGTTGTTCTCCCACTCGACGGGAAGCTCGCTGGCATGAGGGAACTTATCGCAGGACAGCTCCACCGTCACCTCGAAGCAGTTGGTGTGCATGTAACTGAAGTCATTCATACCTGCAGCAGAAAAGACATAAGCGGAACGAAGAAACATTTAAAATGATGTTTTATTTATGCAAAGGAGCCAGTTGAAAGTGTTTATCCACTTCAATTAAGTTTGCAAAGAAGTATTAAGTTTAACTCTTGTGCCATCTTCCAACACCCTTCAGGACAAAAGTGTCCACGTCCAAAAAAACACTCTAAAATCCTCATACATTAATTAATTAATTAAATAACTTCAGACTTGCTCAAAACTACAAAACATTCAGTCGTTTTCAGGATTTTAACCCTTTAAATGCCAGTTTAACAGTTTTTGAAGGATTCATTATTTTTTCCAAAAAAAACTAATATAAAATAATAATTTTCTATATAACTAATCGTAGAGGTTTTGGTGGTGAATAGAGTCTTGGACATGTCAAAGATCAGCCATAAAACTGATTTGATTGCATTAGTATTTTTCATGTAATATCAAATACTTCCTTTCAACGCCATTCGGGCCAAAAATGGCCCATTGAGTTCCAGTCAAATCCATCCGTTTTAATCTCACTGTCATTGCTGGGTAAAACCATGAATTCTGGATGTCAGTAGTCATATTTGACATTTTCACTGTATTCCACCAGATTCAGTCATTTTCACACTGTAGGCCGATGCATGAATTCCTTGGGACACTTTTGTCCCGAAGGGTGTTGAAAGGGTGCACAATGCACCAACGGAGTATAAAAGACACGTGAGAGTAAAAGACACTGGATTTCAAAAATGTCATTAAAAAGAAGATTTACTGCATAAATTCAGGCCCCAGGCTGTAACACAGCCAAAAACTGAATCACCAAAACAAAAAAAGAAAGAGAGAAAAATGGCCCAAAATGGCCAAAGGTGGGACAAGAGTTAAAGGCTCCTGTTTTAAATTCGGCGGTGAGTATTTAGAGGGAATTTGTCCACCAGTTTTATCATCTGTGAAAACATCTTCTGCTGACTCACTGCCGGGAACCGTGTGCCAGGCTCCGCCGTTGATGATGTTGTGGTGGGCCTCGAAGTCCTCGTAGTGGCAGATGCGGCGGTCCGGGTTGGCCATCACCAGGTTGGTCGAGGCGTAGACGGTGGCCAGCCAGCGGAAGAAAGCGTTGTCCGCCGTGGGCGTGTCCTCCTGAGGGGCCCAGTCACGGGTACAGTCGAAGGGGTACGTGACCACCAGCTCTCCGCCGTGGAGGTTCGCGCTGAGCACGAAGGGGATGTCCTGCATCCAGCTGATGACGGCACGAGTCTCCGGTGCAACCTGGTCAAAGTGGATGAGCTGACTTCATGACTGAACACATGCAGTGACCTTCAAGTTAAGATGGATTTAAAAGGTTCTTCATGTCTGTCCGACTGAATGATCGAGTTTGACACCAAAAACACAAAGATACTAACGGCGAATAAACACAAATGAAAACATAGTTATGAATGTTATACTATGTTGCACACTGGACCTTTAAAGTGGACATTTATTGATATTTGGTGTTCGCCTTTAACAAAGAAGCTGTAACCAAACACTGAGTGACAGTGTTCGGGCTTCGAGGAAAACCACACTCCTCTTGGCTCTGACACCACTTCCTGCAGTGGAAACATTATTTTCCTCTTTTTAAACTGTCCACACACACACACACACACACACACACACACTCTTTTCAGTGTGACCTACATTCATGCACTAATAACCTGGAGACAAACTGTACAGAGTGAGGTTGTTTTGGAGGGCTGTAATCTGTATTTCATTCAAATCTCGTCCAGCATATTTATGAACTGTTTTATAATATTTACTACTATCAGGCTGTTGCTCTGTTTCACTGCGTTTCTACGTGTGGTTTCTGTTTCTTTACTGCCACAGTGTTATTGATAAGATGCCAGCAGATGGCGCTGCAGTAACTATGCTTGAAGTATTTGAGTATTTCCATCTAAAGGACCAGTGTGTGAAATGTGAGTACTGTGTAGTCGCTGATTGCAGCCCGCTCTCATCGCTCAGTCTTCCCAGCGTGAAGGAGAAACTACGGTGGCCCAGGAATGCATAAAAACACAGAAGTCCCTCTCTGGAGTCAGTTTAGTTTGACAGTGGAAACATGCTGCTTCATCATGGAGTGACAAAGCATCTAAATACTTGTTCCACCACCCAGAGAACGGCACGTCCTCACCATGGCGTCTTCTTTGGTGTAGTACTCTGGGATGGGGATGTAGTGGTTGGTGACTTTGGATTTATCTGTTGCCGTCTCCTGGGCGTCCCACATGATGTTGTTCAGATCTGGAAAGTTGTGATTCAGGTCGATTCCTTCGTAGCTGTATCGTCCGTCAGCCCAGCCGGCCAGCTCTGAGCCCTGCAACAGACCAGACGACAGGAAATCAAAGAGACAGACAGGAAGCTGGAATCGCTCTGGAGACATCGCTGCTAAAGAGTGTGCCAACTGTTAAATAAACGGCTCTGGTTGGATTATTCCTCCTGATGTCTCAGACAAACTTCACCCACCTTCTTATAAGCTTCTTCGTATCCGTCAGGGTTCATGGAGGGCAGGAGGTGGATTCTCGTCTCGGTCACCAGCCGGACGACGCGTTGGTTCCCCTTCTTGTACTCTCTGCATAAGTACTGCATGAGGTTCAGGACCAGTTCTCGGCCCAGGGCCTCGTTCCCGTGCATCCCCGCCACATAGCGAAACTCCGGCTCACCTGCCAAGAGGGAAAGTCGGGCGATAAACTAAACATGGAGCACCTGAAATGACTGGATTGTTTTTTTATTCAGCGAGTCAAAGACGCACATCAGGAACACATTGTGATAAAAACACACTTGTTTTGTTACGCAACATGAAGCTGGCTCACCGCACTTTGCCAATAATCATACACGGATTGGCCAGACATGATGGCAGACATTCCTAAAGCTAAATCATCAGCTTGACTTCAAAATAAGAAAATCTTCTTCTTCTTCTTCTTCTTCTTCTTCTTCTTCTTCTTCTTCTTCTTCTTCTTCTTCTTCTTCTTCTTCTTCCTGAGTCATGAAACCACTGAATCTTAAATCAACTCCCATTATTACTCCTCTGAAGTGATTTCTAAATGTGCCATTTGTCTGAGAAGAAGCAAAGAAAAGCTGCACTCCTCTTCACTTGTTTAACATTTATGTTGGCAGATGAAGACGGGCTCCATCTGAAGACAAGATCCAAGAGAAATGTGTCTTGTTTGGTGGAGAGAGCGCTCTCCGATTTCAGCCCCGTTTATCAGTTTGTTTACACAAGTGAGGCCTTCTTTACAAGACATCCCAGCCTCCCTGTGCGCTGCTGCTGCAGAGCAAATGCCTGTATAAACACTGGAGGATGTAGAACTGGGCCCCCCCGAGCAGCTAAATTCAGAGTAACAAGAGAAACCGGATGAACTCTGGTCCAGAAGAGGAGAAGAAGTTGTCTTACCCAGCTCGTGTTTGGTGGGGTTATCTGAGATCACCATGACGTACAGTTTGAGGCCCAGGTAGCTCTTCCCGATGGTGTAGACGTGGGTGATGTCCGGGCACTCCTCGGTTACAGACTTCATGAGCTTCAGGGTTAAGAAGACAAGCTGGACTAAAAGTCTTTGAAGGGTTAAATGTGAGCTGAGTAAATCTGCAGACTATTAAGACTGTGAGTAAAAAGCCTGGAAGTGGGGAAACAAAGTTACTCATCATGCATGGGTGGCCTCGCAGCCGTGCATCACGCTCTGACCTTTCTCATGTCTTTGTAGTTGTGGTGTCTGAAATCCAGACCGTCTTTGGATCCGGGTTCTCGCTCTGAGGAGTAGATGTCAGCTGGATCTACGTGGAAAAACACATCCTGACCTGTTAGTCACATCGAGCGTCTCCTTCTGAAAGCAAACACATCAAATGCCTCATCGTTACCGTCGACGCGGCAGCCAAGTATCTCAGCCCTGAGGCAGATGGTGCCGTTGAAGTACCAGGTCT
Organism: Nibea albiflora; assembly: GCA_014281875.1. NCBI lineage: Eukaryota > Metazoa > Chordata > Actinopteri > Sciaenidae > Nibea > Nibea albiflora. The sequence goes on along the minus strand of CM024799.1, from coordinate 1,827,984 downwards.
GAGGGTTGATGCGGATGTAACGGGCGACGGTGGGAACAGGAAGGAGTGCGAGCACCGGAGTCTCCGGATTCTGGTTTCCTTCAAAGATCTGTACGAGTTTGAACATTTTTTAGGATCTGTTGCAGACACTAGCTCATAAAATTACCATCACGGTTAAATTTGTGAAATATCTCGACAACTTTGTGCATTCATTTGTCCAAAACTTTGGTTTATGGTCAAATTCCTGCAGAACTAATGACAACTGCCAACCTCTGGATTAACTTTCAGGTGATTAAACACACACTTACATAGTTTTAATTCCATTGCTTCATCTCAGAGACAAACCTTGCACCTTTTCCTCCACAACATTTGTCTCAAAGCTTTAGTTACTTTGCAGATTTTTCACTCCATTCCGGTCCAGTGACTAATAAACTGAAGGATCAAGAGTTCCTTTGTGGGTTGATAAAATTCTGCTTCTTAAGCTAGATAAACTTTTTAAAACCTCTCTGGCGTTAGCTGGAAAATGCATCGTCACAAAGCAAAGCACAGAGAATCCTCCTTCAGTTTGAGGCACAGGTTCCTTCAAACCATAAATCTGAATTTTAGCCTGAAAACAGATTTTGGACCTGAGGGAATTCATGAATTCCACTTCATTTATTTTCATGTTGAGTGTGGTTGCACTGTCGTCCGCAGTACATATTTTACACTTGGCACAAACTTTTGAAAATCTGTTTTGCATCAGCGTGGTCGAGCCGTCAGTGCGAACATTCCTCTAATCAGAGAAAACAAAAAGAACGATTCTTACTGCTTCTTCTGTCCCGTTCATGCAGACCTTCCAGTTAATGGAGTCATTACTCAGCTGGACTTTGTAGGTGTGGACCCAGTCCCAACTGTAACACAAAGAAGTCACTTTTTATTATGCAGTTTATTGAAAAGCTCATTTTTAACGTCATGCACCGTCTGCCTGACCTCCAGATGGAGTTTCGTCCCTGCAGGATGACTCCAGTGAACAGGGTGAGGTGGATGGCGTCCACCTCGAGCCACTGATTCTGGTCCTTGTAGTCAGCACACCAGGCTCCGTCGTACAGGTCCCCGTCCGCGATGCCCGACTGAAAAACACGTTACGACAGACGATCAGCTGCAGAATCCATTAAACCGACCCTCAACGCTTTCAGCTCTGCCTCGACGTGAAGCGTGAAGGTTTCAGTGTTTGACCCTGATTGTGAAATAATTGCTTTCAGACTGTATGAGGAGGAGGTCGGGACGCCGAGCAGCACTGCTGCTCTGTGTTGTACAGTAGAAGAAGGCGCTCTAACATACTGGTAATTTTACGTGGCAATAAAAGTGGAAAAAGTGATGAAGCACTTTACGGTTCATTGTTAGTTTAAGAAACATGCAGCAAAGATTATGGTCAGAAATAAAACATCATTACATGAAACGACTTCCATCACTTTGCTCCATATCTCAGAAACTATCGGGCAGATTGTTATGAATTTTTGCACAGGCATTCTTGCTCCCCAGGGGTTAGACCCTGCTAACTTTGGGGATCATCATCTTACAGGATCTTTTCACAGGACTGTCACAGTATAGGTGGATGCTCTCTTTCTTTTGTCTCTGAATTGTTATTGAATAAGCAGTTTGCTGTGCTCAGTGTTTGATCCACATCTAGACCAACCTGGATGTTCAGCCTCCCCCTGTGAGGACCCAGACCCATTCTCTGGTAGGACGAAGCTTGGATCTGGCTGTCGTCCACCCGCAGGGACTCCATGCCGAGAGGAGGACAGTCTGGGAGGGACAGGAAAGAGCAGATAGAAAATCTTCCTCTGGAAGTTTGTGTGGAGATGTTTGGACTGACTGCTGAGGGGTTAAAAACTCGCTCTGGTTTCTCTGAGTAAGCAAACACACGGCTGATGTAATAAGAGGTCCCAGCAGTTATGTGGAATATCTCTAATCATGTCGGCTCAGTCCAGAGTTTGGAGGCCCTCTCTCCAAAAGGAAACTGCAGATAAGTGAACGCGAGGAGGGTCTGAATGTAATCTGAGACTGAGTCGAGGGGCAAGAGGGAGTCGAGTCAAACAGAGGAACAAGAGCAGCAGCTGCACGGCATTTTACGGCTTTGGGACCCGACAGTAACAGAAACATCTGAAAAATCAAAGGAGCATTTTATGTTATTAGTCGATTAGTCAAACATTGATGAGTTCCAGCCTGCCAGAGGAGAACATTTGATGTTTTTCTTTGTCGTTTTTTGGCTTTTTGACTGTTTTCTGGTCATTTATGGATCAAAGAATTAACAGAGTAATCAAGAAATTACAAAAGTAACTGTTTAGGAAGAAGTCCTGGATTACCTGGCAGCATCAGACTAACAGAATTATATAAATGAATATTTACTTTCACTCATTTAAAGATTCTCAGTGAACATTTAGAGAAAACAACTGACTCCTGGAAAGTAACTAAGTACATTTACTCAAGTACCTTTGAGTTACTTTACATGTTATGCAACTTATTAAAACTTTTAGCTAATTAATTCAGTTGATTTACAAATGCAAAGTATTAACACAAAGTAAAACTTCTTTATGTCTTTTACTTTTAGTAACGGATCTGTGTACTATCATGAAGCCAGAACCTCCGCGGGTCCCTGAAAGCATCATTGATTAATTGCACGTAACTGCTTCATTAATTAACATTGAAGTTTCGTTTTACCCAGTTTTGTTGTCTCATCTTCAGTTTCTTCTTCGCTGTTTTTGGTCTGCAGCTGTGTGTCTCTGGCAGTGGGGGATAATGTCGGTCGGTCTGTGCTGTGGTCCGCAGGTTCTGCTGTAGTCGTGTGGTTGGATAATAATGGATATCTCTGTGTCGATGCTTCGTCTATCAGCGCGTCGGAGAATCCTGCCAGAACAACCAGAGCAGCCAAAACGCTCAATGACTTTTCCATCTTCGTCTTTGTGCTGCTGCTCAGATGAAGAGGAAAAAAACTGCCCGGCCAGTTTGTGCAGATTTGACAGAGCCAGACCTCCATCCACCTTCCTCCTCCTCCTCCTCCATCCACCCCTCCTCCTCCTCCTCCTCCTCCTCCACATCCCTCCTCCTCCATCCACCCCCTCCTCCATCCACCCTCCTCCTCCTCCTCCACATCCCTCCTCCTCCATCCACCCCTCCTCCTCCTCCACATCCCTCCTCCATCCACATCCCTCCTCCTCCATCCACATCCCTCCTCCATCCACATCCCTCCTCCTCCTCCTCTTCCTCCTCATCCCTCCTCCTCCATCCACATCCCTCCTCCTCCACATCCCTCCTCCTCCTCCTCCTCCTCCTCCACATCCCTCCTCCTCCTCTCCTTTCTCCCAAAGTTCCAGTCAAAGTCCAGCTAAAAAAAAGTCGATGGTTTGTGAACTTTGACCCATTTATTAACCCGTACTCGGGTAGAGTAACTAAGTATATTTTACTTAAGTACAGATTTGAGGTATTTATACTGAGTATTTCTTTTTCTCACTTTGTTCCTGCATCGTAACAGAAAAAATTAATCTGTGGAAAATAAATAAAATGTTTTCTTCATATAGCATATAGTGCACATTGCAGAACAAATGTAGCTGTAAAATTGTTACTAACGTTTTGATCAGTTTTGAAGGTTTGACTTTTTGACTTTTCAGAGATGTTTGACAGGAAGTTAAGAGTCAAAGATAAAAAGAAACTGTTACAGATCAAATGAGTCAAATTTGGATGGTGACACATTTTTAATTTTCAGAGGACGAGATCGGCTGATATCAGCGTGTCGTAGTTCAACCACAAATAACAGAAACGACACCTGTGGAGATGCGATCAGAGAAGGTTTGTTTGTCATCAGACATGACTTTTAAGTTTCTCGCTTTCCTTGTAGGGACGAGGGAGTCAGTTTTGACGTTGATGTCATGGTCTATTGTTAGACCTTCATCAGATTGATGTTGTTTCAATGCCCTTTAGCTGTTTTTCACTCTACAGTCACAGTGATTGGTCATAATAATAAGTTTTATCCTGTAAGTTACAGGAACGACAGGAAATGCGTGCTGTAAATCAGTATGTGTAATGTATTTGTCCTACGTTGCTGGAGCTGCTGATTAACACCAGCAACTCCTTTTGACTTTTCACTCACACAAAGCTGCAGATCTTCTCTCTCCCCTCTGTGTTTGGATGTTATCTTTTAATTTTGATGATTCACGTCGTCCTCCACCTCTTTCTTCACCTCTGACTTCCTGACTAAATGTCTTTTTGTGCCCTTCTTTTGTAAACATTGTTGATATCTGGTATTTCCCTGGAGGGAACTCTGGAGGATCAAAGTACAACTTTGTCTCCGGCTGATGACCTGAGAAAAGTCTCTACGCCCTCAGTGATTGTTTGTGATCTTCCTGTCCTCCATCTTTAGTCTTTATTACAGCAACAACTAAAGAGCACAGATTGTTGCAACACTCACAGGGAACACTCCATCTTTCTGTGTTTCTCTCTCTCCACCCAAGCCACATATTTTTAAAAATTGTCAGCAAACCATCACATCTGTGTTGTATTTAAGTTGCACTGTCATGAACTGAACTCAGCTTTCACTCACTTTGCTGTCCACATCTGGTAAAACTAATAATGTTTCAATGCGAGGCGACGTTTAAGAAAAACAGAGTGTCACTCTGTAAGCTCTATGCGACCTGTTCCCACTTATGACCTGTTCCCACATGCGTGTGTATATATATGCAGTCTATACAGTGAGGCTGTGTTTCCAGGTTCGCCTGTCAGTCTCTCTGAGAGCATTTTCTCCTGTTCAACTCTGAATTCATCCAAAGTTTGTTGGAAATATTTAAACTGCTGCTCCAGTTTAATGTCTGTAATTATACCTTTAAAAATAAAAGAGACAGAGAAAACCTTTTTAATGTCAGTGTGACAGGATGTGTAAACATGTTAGAACGTTGCAGGCTCGAGCTCATGTTTAGTTTGCTAATCATTTTTCCACTGCAGCTTTATTTTTCCAAACTTCAAATGATTATTCTATGACCATGACTGACTGAAGGAGGCATGTCTGAAGTCTGTGTGTGATTGCAGATAAAAAGATGAGAGCCGGGCAACTTCTCACCCACACAATCAGGAAATGTGCTTTCTTTGTATTAGTCACCTCTTCTGCTGAAGAGCTGCAGTGCTGACAGTTCATCTACACGTCGTAGCCAAATGTCACAATCCCGAAGAGAAACTTTGTGATTTCTACTTCTTGTTCTGGGAATTTACCTCCAGACGGGACGATGGCCGGTGCTGACAGCATGTGGGTGAGGAAACATGCAGATGTTTCACACGTAAACAGTCTTAACCTGACGAATGTATCCGGGATTATACAGAATGATTACACATGAATTACAACATTTTTATCTTCCATCAGAGCTCAGCTCAGAGTCTCGTGCTTTAAGTGTAGTTTTTAGACTAATTATTTCCTCTTCTTTATTTTTTAAGACTGATATATTTTCCCTTCTGTTTCCTGTGAAGGCCCAGAGAGGTGAAAGTACCCATTATTTTAAATATAAATATCTATTTTAAGATACGTTTTTTTTAACCTTGTGTATCCCAACCACTAGAAAACAATAAGATGAGTACATTATTTACTTCATCACTATTTTAATTTAGTTGTATAGAAAAATGTGCAAAAAAGTGTATATTATAATATCAGTAAATACAACTAGTAGTTGTAGTAGTAGTTGTAGTAGTAATAGTAGTAGTAGGAGTACTGGTTGTAGTAGTAATAGTAGTAGTAGGCGTATCCTAAAAAATACTTTTATTTTGAAATCGGGAATGCCTGAACCTGATTGGTCCGTTTCGACGTGACGTACAGACAGGAAATGGCCACGCAGACGAGCGGAATCATAACATTGCGTGTGAAGTGTGTCTCTGCTGCTCGTATCGTTTAATTTCGGCTCTTTAATGTCACTTTTCCCGCCGGTTTACTGTCTAACTATGTTGTACGAGCGGAGGTCCCGTTAAAAGTGAATTACTGAGCCCGCTGTGCGATGAAAACATGCCGCTGCTCGCCGTCAGAGCTAACGACCAGCGGATACTAGCAGGTAGCAAATGGCTGTCCGGCTGTCACCGCGCAAAGTAAGTGAAGCTGTGTCACTGTGCACACGGCAGCTGGTTCAAACATGCTTAAAACATGCTTAAAACATGTGTACATGTGCTGTGTTAGCTCACAGGCTAACTCCGGTGCCTGCTAACGCCCTACATTTGACGCTAAACGCCGGAATTCACAGCTAAACATCGGCCTGGTGGCTCCTTCTGTCGCCTAACTTCAGTTTGTGTGTGTGTGTGTGTGTTTTCAGATGACACGAAGACGAGCTAACAGCATGTGACACACACACACACACACACAGTCTGTCTGCTCTGGGTTTCAAAGATGCCTCGACTGGAAGAGTTGGCCAACGTCGCCCTCCGGGTGCCGAGCATCCTGGTGCTGGACCTGCTGTACAAATGTGACATCGAAGGACTGACGGATCACCTCAAGGCCAAAAACGAAGACATGCTCTTCAAATATAAGTATGTCATCTGGAACATGTACTACCTTGGTAAGTGTGCAGCTGTTTCCTCCTGACACATATTCCTGATATCATCACAGTTTGAATTTTCCTGCTCGTATAATCACCTGAAAACAGGAATCTTTTTTATTTTTGTTGCTTAAAAATCAGTTTATATCCACAGCAGGAGCGGGTCCGCTGTCATGTGGGCCGCCATGTTGAAACACCGTGTTTCTACGGTAGCCCAGAACAGACAAACTAACCCCCCAAATCCCTCCGGGCCGCGATGTGCAGCGATGCGTGTGTGCCGCAGTTGCCTCAGCAATACACGGCCGTTACAGTCAGTTTTAAACCTTCACCAGCAGATGCTGCGAGCAGCCCACATCAGTTCATACAAAAGTGAAACTAATGAAGTATTTACAGGTGTAGAAAGATATTTAGAAGCACACAAACCAAACAAAAGTAAACAAAGTCCAAACGCTCCCGGCCGGGTTTGAAGTCGCGTGCAGCGCCCGCCTCGACACAGCTGTCAGTCAGCGGAATAAAAAGTTATTTTCTGATCGCTTCACAGCGGCTAAATTCACCTCAGCTCTCCTCGCCGCTGGACAACCTCGCTGCGACGGCTGCACGCTAAATACTGACACCAGACTGGACCTTTAAAATGAATTTGTCTTGTGATCGTCCAAAGTCATGACATCACTACGCTGGGTCAGAGTTGATCTGTCCTGCTCAGAAGGAGTCACGTCCTGAAGGATCACAGTTTACAACATTTGTACAGGCTAATGAAACATAAATACACCTGAAAGGTGGAGCACTTGGATCAATACTGAGTGCAGCTGCTGTATTTGGTGACAGTATGTTTGTATTGATGAGCACGATTTGTCAGTCAGCTGTGAACTGAAGCAAGAAAACAAAATGCTGTTTTATATTATTCTTTATGTCACAGTCTAAAGATGAAGTTACTCAGCAGAGCTAAAATTAAAGATGCTGAATAAGTGAAAATACTGTGTTGCATTGTTGTTGAAGCGCCTGATAATTCGCGGTGGGAGAGAAAGTGTGTGTGTGTGTGTGTGTGTGAAACGGCTTTAACTTTCGTTTCTGTGGTTCAGGAACTGTGAGATCTGCAGCATCGAGCTGCAGCGATCAATAATCAATTAATGGATCATTTAATCAGCTGACAACTAATCAGCAACTCAGACTTTATTCATTTTCGTCATAAAACAATAACAGCAGTGTCAGTGAGATTCACGTCGAGCTGTAATGAGAGTTTTTATTTGATCTGATCATTCAGTGATAAAATCATTAATCTAAAAAAAGTTTTAGAGTCTTTTAGCAGCTAATTGAGGCTGTGCGTAAAGTCAGCATAATAACGAGTCTTTCCGTTCTGTCTTCCAGGTCATCTGGTAAACGTGGTGGTGCTGGTTCTGCCACTGAGACACATTGTGACGCTCTACCTCCACATCCTCGCTGCCCTCCTTCTCTACATGGGGCATCAGATTTCCAAGTGAGAAATCTTTAGCTCTACTTTTACTACTACGACTTTGTACTACCAGACTTCTGAGATGAATCCTACCCGGATCAGTTTTCTCTCCTGACAAAGCTCGGCTGCGGCGCCCTCGCTCTGCGTATCCGCTATCCTTCAGCCTGATATTTAATTTTAGGAAGCAGAGTGCTGTATCATGTGTTGAGGCCACTGTTGTTTACTGGTCTTGTAATATGAGAACAGGCAATGTGTTTCCTTTAAGGCTTCAGGCTTGTTGCTATAAAAAGATCAAACCTTGTAAAACTTGTTTAAAAAGAAAGAAATGAATGATTAAACAAAATAAAAAATAAACTGACGATTCGATCTGTTAGCTGTCACCTCAGGAATCGTGCATCTGTTTGAGCATTTAATTATTTCATGAACTTATGTTCGTATAATAAATCCTGTTGGTTAGCGATAAGCTGCTTAAGTTTCCTGTTGCTCTGAGTTCTTTTAAAACAACAAAAACTGTACAAATAATAATCTGCGTCTTTCCTGTTTATTTTCCAGGGATTATGTTCGTGAGGAGCTGCAGTACGGATATGAAGGAGCTGTGTACCTTGATTCTCTGGCCTTCAATAGATTTGTCTCTGCGATGACGAGTGAGTCTCAAACATCTTCCTCTTGTCCATGGTTGGCTCACGCTAGCAGCAGGTTTTACAGAGCACTTGTATCCGCAATCTCATTCTTTCGATCACTGCCTAAAGCTCACGACTGTTGTGGAGAATTTGCTGAAGTCAGTGGCAGGTCAGGAGGGAAGAAAGCGTTCAGGAGCCTCTGATGTCTCATGCTGTGAGATTTATTGAGTTGGACAAACTCGTGCTGCGGGTCAAACTTTAAACTCTTACACATGACGCCACAAACACTATACGGACAGAAACAATTGAAGGGAACGCATTCACCACTGTTAGTGTTCACCTTCAACATGTTCTAGTCTGGAGACTCTGTTGTCCGTTCGTGTGAACAGTCAGCTGTCTATGATGTCTGTGAGGCCAGCATTGAGTTTCTTTGACCAGGCAGCTCTGAGAGAGGCTGGCACCTGCACTCCAAACAGCCTTACATAGAGAGAGCGTCTTCTCTGATCTGACTTACAACAAATCAACCAGTGAATCATTGGTGGAGCTGAGGCGGCTGAATGACGCCTGGTTGCTCAAACAAACCACCTGTAACGACACCCACCTGTCAATCAAAGCGTCCACGCTCTTAATCCTGCATAACTTTAAGCCTTAATATAATTTTTATTATACTGTGGAGGTTGCTGCTTGACAAATACAAGCGCAAACAACACAAGAAGACTTAACTTTGTGCTGCGACTTGTTTCAGTGTTTCCTGTTTTTAATCTAATTTCACAAAATGTTTTTCATGTCTTCATCTGAGCATGATTTAAACTGACTTTGAGTTCAGCAGGTCGACGATCACACCTGAGTTTCATTTCATCTAAACACAAGCTCTTCTGTTCAGGTCAGATTATTCTCAGCACGCTGTGTGCCTTCCTGATGAAGACCAGAAAGGTGTGGCTGTTCTCCGCTCACATGCTCCCCCTGCTGGCCAGACTCTGCGCCGCTCCCCACGCCACTCTCTTAACTGTCAACACGTTCTCGATGGGCCTGACCGGAGCAGGAATCACCGTGTTCCTCCTCTCGCATCTCTTTCTGCCATACCGCCTCGCGAGGGCCGCGTACTCAGAGCTGCTGCAGCTGGAGGTGCTCTTATCCTGAAATCCTTTTAGTTTCACAGTGTGTCGTGTGTGTAACGCTCCTCATCATGGCACTGCTTCCCTGTCCCTCAGGTGATCGAGCTGTACAGACTTCTGGCTGTGGGGATCTCTCTGTGGAACCAGTTTGCCGTCCCGGTGCTCTTCAGTGTCTTCTGGTTTGTTCTGTTCGTCGTCCAGCTGTGCTCAGACACCATGTCAGGCAACGCCTCGCCGGGCCATCAGGGAATCATGTTCTTCCTGCTCACAAGGTGTGACTCCTAGACATATTATTCTGTTGTGTTTGTTTGATTCTGATATTCATAATAAGTTTGTTTTTTTTAACCCTGCAGTGTCTCTGAATGTTGTGCCACACCGTACTCTCTTCTGGGTCTGACCTTCGTGGTGTCCTATCTCGCTCTCGGACTGCTCAACCTATGCAAGTTCTACCTGGGAGGTTATGTGGCTGTTCAGAATGAGAACGTCATGCACAGGTGAGACGCAGTCTTCAGTCACGCCCTCCACATTGAAACCTGCGTTAAGCTGTTTTCATCCATTTGGAGTCTTGTGTTTTTGTCCACCGATTAAATTTAAGTTTTAGGTTTTTTTAGTCTCCGTCATCTCCTGAGGGACATTTCTGGCTCTTTAGCTGAGAAATGTTCCACTGTGTTCACCAGCTAGAGCTGCCAAATGGTGTTTATCTGCCTGTTTGAGTGCTGAGCAGGTCGTCTGCAGAGAAAATCTGAAAACAACAACATGAGAGCAAAAAGCAGACAGCTGAACGATGAGCTGAACATTGTCATGTGTTACATTATCATATATTTACGTCTAAATGTTTGTTTCATTGTCTGACAGGATAAATCGTGCAGCTGCAAACACAGATGTGAAAAGTTTGCAGCAGCTTGTTAAACTTACCGGCGTGTTGAGTTTGTTATTTCAGCTCTATAACGGCTTCAAATCTTTTGTTTGGCCTCAGAGGTGTGACCGAGGGCGTCACTCTGCTGCTGCTCGCCCTTCAAACGGGCCTGTTAGACATGCAGGCACTGCAGCGCACCTTCCTCCTCAGCATCATCCTCTTCATCGTTGTCACCTCAACCCTGCAGTCGATGATCGAAATCACAGATCCAGTTATTCTGGCCCTCGGTGCATCCCGCAACAGGTGACGATACCGACAGCGGATTTGATTTTCTTTAAGAGAAATCCAAAGTTTGAACGTTCTCCTTCACGTGATCTCTTCATTCTGCTTCGTCCGTGTTTTAGGAGTGTGTGGAAACACTTCCGCGGCCTCAGCATGTGTCTGCTTCTGCTGGTTTTCCCGGTTTTCATGGCCTATAAAATCTCCCAGTTCTTCCACATGGACTTCTGGCTCCTTATACTGGTGTCCAGCTGCATGCTGACTTCCCTTCAGGTAGGAACTTTGTACGTCTGTGAAGCAGTCAAGTCTGAAGAGATGAAAAAAGACTGAACACACAGAGAGAGCTTGAGAAAATGATCCTGTTAACTCGGGATAACGAAATGTATGAACGCAAGCTTAACTCTTATTTTGACACAGATATATTTTTATTAATTTAGTTGATGTATGACGCTGATGTTTTTTGGTAACATTTCTGTGTGTAGAACTATAAAATTCCTGACGTTGGCGCCTCACAGTGGTCGTATCAGGACACTGCGACATGCAAACAATAAAATGGAAGATGTTATAATGTTATAAAAATTCAGCTCCTGTGAAGAAAAACACAAATAAAATGTGTTTTTCCAGGTAACAGGCACCATGCTGATCTACACCCTCTTCATGGTGGAGCTGTTTCGCAGCGACCCGATCGAGAGCCTGGACGAGGTGATCTACTGGGTGAACGCCGTCAGCAGGGTGCTGGAGTTCGTGGTGGCGCTCTGCGTGGTGGCGTACGGCACCTGGGAGTCGCTGTTCGGGGAGTGGAGCTGGATGGGCGCCTCCGTCATCATCATCCACTCGTACTTCAACGTCTGGCTCCGAGCTCAGTCGGGCTGGAAGAGCTTCCTGCTCAGGCAGGAAGCGGCCAAGAAGATCAACTCCCTCCCGAGGGCGACGGCTCACCAGCTGCAGCAGCACAACGACGTGTGCTCCATCTGCTTCCAGGTCAGTCACAATGTGACCGCGTCACGGGGAGTTTAAAGAAAGGGCAGCATGTGTTAAACTGTTTATGATACCTGCTATATGGCAGTGTTATCCAACTCTACTGCAGGTGGCAGACTATAAACACACACACACACACACACTACTGTGTACATATAACACTTGACATTGTGTGTACCTTTTAAGACACGTCGTTCCTGTTTTTCCAGTTTGGCCACACCTCTTCATGCTCTGTTCAGGCTTGATCCTCGGCCCTCCGCTCTCTCCACCCTCGGCCCATTTAGATTTTTTTTCTGGCGGTGATGACTGCCTTGTTGTCAAGCTGCTACAGGAAAAAAAATCCTGATAATATAACCGAGAACTGTCGCAGATAAGACGTTAGCTCCGGCATGCGGCTGATGAGATTTCTAGATGCTTTTTGTCTTTTAAGAAAAAAGATAAGATGTGATTCGACATGTTAGAGCAGAACAGAGACGAGCTGAGAGGTAAGAAAGCACACAGAGACTAACAGTGAGTAAACGTATGTATATTTGCATTATGTGACATTCTGTATCTCAGAATCACAACCAGGTTTTCACATACAAAGAATATGTCTTGGTGTTTTTGGTGCCTCACAAAAATATTAAAGTATTAAAAACATTTTTTTTATTCCTGCACAAACTTTGGAGAGTTCAGAGTTTGCAGAATATTAGTCTAAAGGCGTTAATGTAACGCAGAGGGTCAGTGGAGCTGACCTGGGCCACGGCCTGGTTCTGTGCTGTGAGGTTCTGGTCCTGATGGAATCACTCCTCTCCAGGCAGGAGGATGCGCTCCTACCTGGACAGGAGTGATTCGAAGAGTCCTGGAGGTCCTGAAGAGGCAGAAGGTTGCAGCCAATCACCTTCTCGGTTTGGCTGTGATAATGGTGTCGTTCACAATCATCTCCACTGTCTTCTTTGCTGCATATATGTGTGTACAATGTTAGATTTGTCTCATTATAGATGCTACATTCAGCCAAACGTGTTTCCTCACAGGAAATGAGCTCTGCTGTCATCACATACTGCGGACATTTCTTCCATGGCAACTGCCTCCGCAAGTGGCTGTACGTGCAGGAGACCTGCCCCATGTGCCACCAGACGGTGCGACCCACCCCGCCGGGTCCGAGCCAGGCTCCAGGCGGCGATGCTCCGGCAGCTCCGACTCAGAGAGACACCCGACCAGAACCGCCCGCACAGGAGGCAGAGCAGACTCAGGATGACGGCGGCTCATCTCCAGAGACACAAAGCGAAGCTGTAGCTCCTGATCCGGACGAGCAGCAGCAGGAGGAGATGGAAAGGTTTGTGGATGGAGAAGAGAAAGACCAGACAGCTGAACCTGACGGGGAGGCTGCGCCTGGTCTTCGTTTCAGCTCCAACGGGGACTTTGTTGGATTTGTCAGCCCGGTGTCAGGCTGCTCTTCAGGGGGCGTTTCTAGCGCCCATGTGCTGCGTCCTGATGTCAGCCACAGCACGGACTCACTGCTGCTGTCAGCTCCTGACGGTGTGAACAAGAACACGGTGGACGGCCAGTCTGACTCCAGTGGAGCAGAGTTTAAGGTTACTTTTTGTCCTAGACCGCCACTAAATGGTGACAGCTGTGACGGGACGCCTGAGTCATACAACAGCAGCGCTCATAGCAATCTTGAGGCATCCGGTATGAGCCTTGATAGCCAAACGTCTGTCAGATCACGTAAAGAAAACTCAGAAAACTCAGACTGCATCGACGATCCGCACACTCATAAAGGTAACGGCATATATTCAGATTTGGACCTGAACAAACAGCCGTGACTGACTGCCCTGCATCAGTGCCTTGAAGGTGTGGAAGAGGGCGATCCTCCACACTGGGTGGAGAATTAAGCACACTTGCCTTCTCTCTGTGAACCAATAGAAACAGAACGTATCTTTTGCCAGACAGTGTACTGAATGTGCTTCAGGTGAGCAAAGATCGGGACTACAACATGTCGGGGAGACTGTAAAGAAAATATAATTTATAGAAATTATGTGTAACTATGAAGCGAATATCATGCTTCCATATTTACCAAATTCTAACAGGTTACAGTAAAGATGTTTACTTAGAGATTTAAATGATTTATTTTCATTTTTCCCCGTGTCCTGGTCGTACTGTCGTTTTTTGTGGCAAAAATAAAACAAAAAAGCTCGAGCACTCGTCTTTATTATTCACAAATCAGCCTTTTGTACTGCAAAGGTCCCATCGGCCAGTATTTAAATACTGCTGTGAACATGTACCTTTTTTTTTTTTCTAACTGTAGTTTCTGTATAAATGAATAAAATCATGACAGGCTGACAGATTTCGCCTCACGCTCAGAGAATCCAGATGATGTTTGTGGGTGATTTGTTGATTTGGAGGTAATAAATTATTCGATGTCGCTGTTTAATGTTACAATCATCTGCAGCACTATTCTGAAGATGGAGGTCTCCGATCTTATACTTTGGATCTTTAATGGACATATGACTGAAAGTAGTTCATGTCAAAGCTGCAGGCTCGACCAATCACATCTCAGCGTAGCCATTATCAATGAGAAACCTGCAAGACAAGAAAGCAGGGAAACTTCAGGGAAACATGTGAATTCAAACATCAGCTGAAGCTGTGAGAAAGAAGCTCGCTGTCAGTTGACACACTAAAGTTTGACGTTACGGTGTCAGACCTCAAGATCAGGTACTAAAGTAGGACACACCTGAAGGCTCCGGTGACGTCAGCTGACACTGTACTTGAACATCCTCTCACACACACACACACACAGCAAAGGTTAAGAGGATTGCAGCTACAGATTGTTTCATTATTGATGACTTGATTTGACAGTAAAATGTCAGACTAGTGTTTAAACGTTAAACAAACGTGTCACTACGGGAGTCTAATGAGATGCTGAGTTAATAATTATTAATTAGATCTCTGCTTTTCTTGCTCTGACTTATTGAACTGCCATAAATCAGCTGACACAGTGTGACCCGAGCTTCTGGAGCCATGATGGAGCTTTAACTAGACTGTGATTATATTTTTATGATTGAATACACATGTAGGCATACTGTTTGACATAACAGCTGGAATATCCAGCCCCGCTGTGGAAGTGGTCACAGATAACGGATGGATGGATTTAACATAATACAGCAAAGTTAATACATATAGGAGGCCTAAGCGGTCGCACATTCATACACGTTATTTCCTGTATTCCTGCTATAACAAGTCATTTCTGTCATCATGTTAAAATAAAATGTTAATCTCAATATAATTACAGACGGAATTAATTTGACTAGCCTCGAAATCTAATGTAATTATGTTTGAAAACAGAATTTCATTATCTTGAGAAAATTATAACAACATTTGTTATTTCCACACAATGACATAAATAAGTCGAGAAAACAGGCCGCTCGGGGCTTCCGTAGTTTTACATACTGGACTTTTGTTTTCTGGAGATCTTGAATTAATGATGTCGTTATCTTGAGATTTTGAGAAATGTTTGTTATCTCAGGATAACATTTGATATTCATACATAATGACAGAAATAAACTGTGTGAATGTGTGACCTCTTGGGGCTTCCGTAGTTTTACATACTGGACTTTTGTTTTCTGGAGATGTTGAATTAATTTTGTGGTTATTGTGATATTTTGAGAAAATTATCTCAGGATAATAATTTGATATTTTGACATAAATAACTCGAGTTATCAAGAGATATAAATTGATTTGTGGCTTCCATGAATGGACCATAAGACTTAAATGATCATAACCACATGTCAAAATAATAAATACATAATTTAATATAAGGCCTGTTAATTAAATGCTGACATGTCCGGACCTGTGTGTGTTTTTTTCAGCGGCCTTGTAACCAATCTGTCACCACATCCGCCCCGTCACTCAGCGGCGGCAGCACAGCAGCGGGGCCGGGCCCGCCTCCTCCGTCATAAGGCTTCAAATACACGGACAGCCGCTAGTTGGATAACGGCATCGACCGAAACCTGAAAAGAGGAGCTTTGTCGTCCGGGGTGAACTCCACCTGGCACACACACATACACACACGCACTTAATTCTGCCTCGCAGAGGGGGGATACAGTATTTAAAAAAGACGTTAAACTCGGCTGGAAGTGACGGTTTAACTGGAGAATTAATCGTCGTTACCGACAACTCCGCGGCGCTACGTAGTTTCTTTTTTAGTTCGCCTCGCAGGCTAACCGCGCTAGCTCGAGAGAAAAAAGAAGAAGGCCGTGTCGAGTTCGAGCGTTTGACCCGGGATTTTTTTTTTAAAGCACGGATAGCGAATCATCCTGGCACAGCACGGCTGCCCCCCTCACACGGCTTGGACACCTTGACAGAAAAGAAGAACACACCTGAGACAGAGGATGGCCCTGAAAAGGATCAACAAGGTAACGACAACGACGTTTCACACGGTGCGAAGCTAACTCCGACTAGCCTCCCTCCGTGTATCCTGTGAAACATGGCGGTGAAACATGTTGTTTTTCTCGAGGTGGAGGGTGAGGTGTAAAGTTTGTGTGTGACCGTGTGTGTACAGTATTCTTCGGTTCGCGGTATTTTGACACATTTTCACGGTGTTTTTTGTACTAAACTCACGCGCGGGGACGCGTCTCAACGTTTAAACGTCAAACACTTCTCGGCTAGGCTAGGCTAGGCTAAGCTAACGTTAGCTCAACGGTTTCGGTTACGGCTCGAGGGTGTTCGGAGTGGATTAACCGTAGAAACGAGGCCCGTACGGGTCCTCCGCCGACACTTTGTCCCGGTAACACACACGTTTAAACGGCAGGTTGTAGTTTTATGCTGTATATTCTGTGTTTTTGGGGTCGTTTTAAACGTTTTTATAACCGCTCTGATAATCGGTGTTACCGACAGAACCCATGACTCATGTCACTCTGCTGAATCTGTGTTAGCAGTCTGGAGCTGTCTGTGTGTTCATGATACACTTCCTTGGTATGTGAACGTAGTTGTTCACATCACACACACACGCACACACACACAGGGTGTGTTCTGGCTCTTAAATGGAGGAAGTTGGCAGCAGCTGTAGTAGTGTGTGTTAAGAGTACAACACCTCTGCTGTGACTAGAACCTTCTCCCAAAGAAGATCCATAAACTAAACTTGTGAAATGGTGTGTGTGTGTGTGTGTGTGTGTGTGTGTGTGTGTGTGTGTGTGTGTGTGTGTGAAGGCCCGGGGTGGGGCAGAGAGTGAGTGGTGGCCTCCACCTCACTCTAAAGTAGCCTGAGACCTAAAAATAACAGAGGCTGTAAGTATTATGCTTCGGGCTCATCTTGCGGAGACGATAACAAGGTGGCCCCTCAGGCCCCCTCCACCCTGAAGCTGGTGCACAGTTGAACTTGTTGGAGTAGAGCAGATACCAACACCACCACCACACGGACGGTGTTGTGAAGTAAACCAAGCTTGCGACCCCTCGTGTTGGCATTTAAAGCTCAGATGTTAAGTGCTGCTCGGTTTCTGATCGCGTGTCTTTGTTTTGTCTCTGAGCATCTAATCATTCGTTGTTGTGAACCTCTTCTTGTCACAGGAGCTCAGCGACCTGGCTCGCGACCCTCCGGCACAGTGCTCAGCTGGTCCCGTGGGCGATGACAGTAAGTACAGTAAATAATATTTTCATCAATTCTTCTTAAATAGTTTCTTAAATGTGTTTAGAGTTTTCCACAGACGTCGGTCACGAATAGCGGCGACCTAAAATAGAGTAAAACTAAAGTGTCCGTCGTACATGTGTCGAGTACGACTGCGTAAAAGGAAATTGTACTTCTCGATTGTTCAGATTGTTCCTGTCCGATCACATACCTGTCACTGACCTTTCTCCGTCTCCTAACAACACTTTACTTTCTGTTTCTGCAGTGTTTCACTGGCAGGCCACAATCATGGGACCTGTAAGTAGATACTTTATGACATAACTGTCGTCCTCGTTAAGGGCGGTTGTTGAAAGTTGTCGCCGAGGTTGTGCTCCCGGCCGCTCTAAATGTATTCATGAGATAAAGGTTGAAATTTGCCTTGATAATGTGGAGGCTGTGGACGGGAGCTTCTGGTCCTCTTCTCTGAAATATGTAAATGTCGTTTGTGCTTTCAGAGCGACAGTCCATATCAGGGAGGAGTTTTCTTCTTGACAATTCATTTTCCCACAGACTACCCCTTCAAACCACCCAAGGTAACCGAAACACACCTGGAGCGAGCTTCTCCTTCCTCACACTTATTTAAAGACGTGTTTTCATCATTCAGCATGACTGTTGTTGTGTTAAACATTATATGAACTTACATAAACTTTCTTTAGTACATGTATCCTCCAGAAGTTTCTGAGAAACAGAAACATTTCTTGTAACTGTAACCCAGCCCAGAAGATTGGCATCATGAACACATTTTATCTGTTGACAACCCTCATGAAGTAATACCGGTCATTCCAGAAGTTGACTTCCACAAACACCAAACATCACTGCCTCAAGTGGAGGAACTTGTATTGCGTAACCGTGACCTGCTGTTTGTGTGTGACGCAGTCTCTTTTTGTTTCTCTGTTTTTCTTCTAGGTTGCATTTACAACAAGAATTTACCACCCAAATATTAACAGTAACGGCAGTATCTGTCTGGATATTCTCAGATCACAGTGGTCTCCTGCACTTACTATTTCAAAAGGTACGAGCTGACAGACAGTCAGAAGGAAGTGTTGACGTGTTCTCCTGTAGACAGGTCCCATTTTTGGAACAGTTTAGAAAAACAAACAGGTCAAACCTGAACACACAATCAGACACGTTCCCTACAAATTAAATCTTAGACGTTCAGGAAGTATACACTTATTTATTCCTCTTCTCCTCTACTTATTAGAATTATTCTAACATAGACGTCTCTTGTACGTCGACAAACTTTTTAAATAAAGTACCAAATCGTTTGCACAGAAGGACATTTAAATGTTTTGTTTGTTCCTCAGTGATTTATTTTGGACTTTATTAACACAAATGTTGCTATTAACGTTAGTTGAAGTTAAACACTGTGCACAGTTTTGTGTTCGTCCAACAGACACTTTTTTAATGTCACAGTCGACCGTCTAAACTGTGTGTGTGTGCGCTAACATGATTGTAAACAATTTTTTATTTGTGGAAGTGTCTGCTTCACCGTCTGTCTCTCTTTCTTCCACAGTTCTTCTCTCCATTTGCTCACTCCTATGTGACCCGAACCCAGATGACCCACTAGTGCCAGAGATCGCACGAATCTACAAAACAGATAGTCAGAAGTAAGTTCATCTGAAATCCACAGTGTTCTCTAAACATGTCTGAAGGAAGTCGCCCCGCAGAAACATTTAGTATCAACCCTCATGATGACTTTTCACCTGTTCACGTGTCACCTGAGTCTAGTCTGTAACCTAGTCTCACTCCGTCAGGTACAATAAGCTAGCTCAGGAGTGGACAACGAAGTATGCCATGCTTTAGGGTAAGGCCAGGAGGCAGCGCTGCATCTTGGCTAGTGCTTATGGGACTGGTTGGTTGTGAAGAGGCTACATGACTGCAGTGTGGACTGGACTGTGATCATACTAATCGCTGGCTGTCTGTACATACGGAGTATCCCATCGGCCACACACGCTCCGATCAGCTTCAGTTTAACTTTAAATAAAGAAGTTCCCACAGATACGAAGAGTTCTGAACATTTGCAGGTTACGGGTCAGAGAAGAAGATCCAGCAGTCTAATTCCTCTCAGTAGGACTAAAAAATCAGCAGTGAAGTTGTTGCCTTTATTTTCAGGGTTGTTTTTGTTGCATGGTAAAGGTCCGTCAGCAGGGAACGCTCTGAAAAACTGTTTTTTTTTGGTGGTGCATTCGAGGACACGGCAACAATTCTGCTGCCAAAACGAGCTGCATTCATGAGCTATGATGTCTGAAACTGAAGCCTGGCAGAGAGACAAAAGGGACGATCACAGTTTGGTTTCTTTCTGAAAGCGGCTGACGTCCGAGCGGACCGTGTGACCCTTCAGGTGTCTGAGTGAGCGGCCGTGACGCCATGCAACAAAACGACATTTAAATAAAAGCAACAGATAATTTACAGTGACGTGTTTTCGTCTCACACGAGTCTTTGTGAGCTGATTTCCATACAGACGGCAGCGGCTTCCTGGATGGAAATCAATCTAAATGTTCAGATGAAAACACGGCAGAGGATAAACTTTGTCTGGTGTTAATTTAAGGAAAGGACGACAGAAAGAGGTTTACATCGTTCAGTGTTAAATATATTAATCAAACGTGGAGCAGGAAATGAGTTCATTTAATCAAGGAGCTCTCACCCAAAAAACCATCGACTCTGCAGCTTTAAAATGTGCCTCCGTTATCGGCTCATCTTCAGACTGTTTTCTACATTTTCTAATAGTGACATGAGGTGTAAAATGCTCCTTTTTTAGATTTAACCAGGAGAAGTCTCGCTGAGAGTAAAAACAGAGTCCAGGTCGAGACAGACGGCAGCACAAACAGTCAGAACACAAACAGACCGTCAGAAAACACGACAAACTGAATTCAGAAATATCTGCAGGTCTTTAAAATTATTCAAATAAATCAGATCTTTACATTTTTAAAACGTCCTGTTAACGTTTCAGTCTGTGACGACGATCCAAACGCTTCACGAGAGCGACGCGTGAAGTCCCAACGAGTACCGTCCATCACACCTCTACAAGAGCGACCCAAGAATCTCTTAGTGTGATGTAATAATCTGAAAATATCAGTGACTGTTTTTAAATGGTTTCATATAATCTGAGAGCGAGCGTGACGTTTCAGACTCTGCATGTGAACGTAGCCACTAACAGCATGAGCAGGCAGGCGAGGACGGCGTGTCGTCATGGAAACGTGAAGACGTCCAGCTCGTCCGGGGCTCCGTGTTTTACCAGGACGCTAACTTGGCTTGCAACATTAACAAGCTGCGTGCTCACGTGCATGTACTGAATGAGACGGCAGCTCTGAGCGTTTCCCTCTGTGACTAACGACGTGTCCGTCTCTCTGCAGATACACCAGAACAGCGAAAGAATGGACAAGCAAATACGCAATGTGATGGCATCGTCTGGAAAGCTGGTGGAAAAAAATCGTTTCTGGTTTAAACAAAAAAAAAAAATCCGGGATTCTGTTTTTTTTGTTTTTCTTTTTCACTTTTCTTTGTTTTTCTTTTTTTTGTTAATCAGAGCATTTTACCCTCCTTCCCTTTTTCCACCTGCGCTCATAAGAAGATAGTGTTTTCTCTCTAGGACACGTGCCAGTTTCTGTGACTTTCTGCTCCCATTTCGTTAAAAAAAAAAAGATCAAACCGTCATCACCGCGGTTCTGAACTCGGTTTGAGCATGCACCAGTAAGACGTTTTCAACCTGAAATTGGTGATGTCAGTCATTCACTCTGCACACACTTAGTAGAATCTGATGCGACTGGTCTCTTGACACTGAACAATGTATCGACCACACGGCGACTCGGGTTCGACCCCGCCGCGTGGTCGATATTTTACTGGATCTCTCAGGGCACTTGTGGAGAAGCCTGTCTGTAAATTCTGATTTTTAAAAGTTTCAAATTGGCCGAATTCAGCATTTAATTTGAAAGTGGTAAAAATCTGAAATGGGGGGAAAATGGCGACACACTAAAAACTTTTGGAAACTGGTTAGTGGCTCCTGTTTCTGCCTCCTGGTGTGACGTCAGTATGCTCTTCTGATCATTAGTATAGGACTCTATTAACTGAGGAAAGAAGTGTATCTTATTCCACTATCAAAGTGTGTGTACAGAGAAGCACAGCAGTATATATCAATGTTAAGGAAACAAAATATAAGAACTTCAATGTTGTATTTTATGCATGTTAATAAAGGTAGGCTATTATATCTGATATGTTTCTGCAAACTTAAGTGGATTGTACGGCTGGAAGTTGGATAATTTGGTTCCCCTCAGAGGCTTTCTATTTCTTTATTAGGAGCCAGTAGATGAGCTGTTAGTTTGATGCCCACTCGAACACTGTCTTCTTGTAGCCCTTAAATATTGATGCAAAGCTGACGGTTGATAATCAACTTGTGGCTCTGTTTCTTTTTACTTTTCCCTTCAATAAAGTTACTTAAACCATAAAACGGATCCGGCTGATGCTTTCTGTTCACTTGGCCGACTGATGCTGATGATGTGTTCGCGTGTCTGACGTCAGTGAAATGAATGAAGAAACTTATCCTGATGTTTTTGTACCGTATCAGTAATTATGTGACATCAGTGTTTAAACAACAGAACAAAATGACTGAGAGAATATTTCATCCTGACGCTTCAATCCAAACTTTACTGAACAATAATACTTTGTGTAAACAAACATTTACAAACTTTTACTTGTGTAAATATTACACTGAGAAACTACAAGTAAAAGTACTTTACTTAAACAACCTGAGTACTTCCTCCAGTGTGTCATGATTAGCTTCAAAGTTCAGACTAAACTAAATTTGTCTAAAAATATCAAACCTCTGAATGTTTAAAGTATCATCACAGAAATCTGTATTAAAACCCTGAAATGAGTTCTGGTTGAATCCAACAGTTGTCTCTGTTAGTCTGGTCATGTCATATACAACGTGATGTTTGAGCTCAGTAAATAAAGTACAGGATATATTTTTAATGAACACATTTCTGGATTCACAAAGAGGAAGTCAGTCAATATACGATTCATTTAAATCTGTTGATTTCTGCAGTGACTCTGGTGTCGTAACAGTTTAGACCACAAGGAGGAGACAGTCCACAGTTTGGATCACAGACTGCAGCTGCAGAATAAGAAACGTCACACATGAATGTTTTGGTAACTTTGAGATGAAAGTCTCGGTGAACTTTTCCTCGGCCTGGTCCATCAAAGTTGAAAATAAGAAACATTCTGACTGCAGTCATTCATCAAGAAGCCTGTTTCCTTAATCTGTGATGACAAGCAAGTTAATTTGAAGTTAATACAGTAAATATCAGATTAGTCAATTATAACACAACTTTGTGAAACTTTAGAAACAACTTAATAATTTTGCTAAAAAATGTTTCTTAATGAAGGAATCTTTTTTTTTTCCTTTCTTCAAATGACCCAAACGACAGCACACGTGTATAAACATTTGATTTTATTCATCAGAATAACTCAACAGGTTTTTTTTGTTTTTCAGCATAATAAATGAAGCGGAGGGATTAAAAATGGCCGTGGATAAAGTGCAGGTACAAACACTGAGTCAGGGTGACGTAATACAGACTCACAACTGAAGAGTGTTGAGGGCTGCACAGTGAATCCAACATTAAACCTCAGCTTGTGTATTTCTGTGCAGCCCTCACACACACTTAATGACAAACATCTACAAAGGAAGAACGAGCTGTCAACACTGAACGTACATCGACATCAAGACGTCTCACCATCTTCCTCCGTCTGCCCTGAAAGCCTCCAACTGAACGACAAACTTGTGATTTAATGTTGAGCAGCATAGAAAAATAAACGTATGTCACGAGGTGGAGGCGGCGAAATGACATGAACTCAGACACTGAAGGTAAAAGGCCGACGATCAACCAGCTCTGTGCTCCGTTAAACCACCTGATGTTTCTCTTAGTTTAGAAAATCGGGGAAGACGCGCGTACGACGGAAAGTTAAACTACTGTGAAGCCGATGATACACACACACATATATATATATATAGCACATAGTGTTACTGTGCATTATCTGTGTTTCTGCACGTTTGGACAGATTTATGTGTTTAAAGTGTTTGAAGTGTTATCTCGGTGAACCGAGGTTCCAGAGAAAGCCGGTGAGAGTTTTTGTGGCACAACACTTAGTTTACACTTCTCACAATGGGAACATCACGCACACACGAAAACGCTTCATGCTTCGGCTAAATAATAAATGTGTTTAAGATACAACAGCGTGAAGGGAAAGTCCACACCGGGAAAGGGAAAGTTTGTGCCTCTCGTGTGTCGAGGAACGAACTACGTGTACAAAAATGATTGGATATATTTGTGTCAGAGGTGAAGCGAGTTAAAAACCTTCATGAGGTGCAGCAGAATGTTTCAATCTGGATAGTTTGAAGAGTTTTAGTCGAGTGGTAGCGTTCTGAAGCTCTGTGAGCTGATCGTACACGAGGGGCACACACTGAACTTTGAATCTTTCTGACGTCGGCCGCTCGACACAAACGTCTTGTTTAGATCCATGGAAGCGGCTAACTACGCGCCGAACGCACCAACTCAACAAGAACTGAACGACGTTGGTCTGATGGAAGGAAGGAGGTGAGTTCACATCGATAAGGAAGTTTACAAATTACAAAAACTAGACCGCGTTGAACATTGTGAGTGCGTACACGCCTCGTGTTAAAGTAGGAAGAGTTAACAAAATAGCTTATACAAAACTTCAATACATGAAACTACATTTAAAGCATTTCTTTATGTGTGTGTGTGTGTGTGTGTGTTAATGCTTCACTAGAATCAGTGAATATTTTGAAGTCTCCTCAGACTGAAGATGTAAGTCTGTGAATACTCGCAGCAGAGAAGGAAGAGAAAGACGTCGCCTGAGCGTTCATCTCAAACAGCTTCAATTTCACTTTTTAGTCTGAACCGAGGAGAGGTGTGATGTTCTTTGCATTTCTCTGGTGCATGCTGGTCCTCAGTGACGCTCCCGTTCACACGGCGAGGAGCAGCGTGCGGTTCAAAGTCTTCATCGTACCGCACTGAGCTGAATTTAATGTGCTTGTAAAACCCAGAAAAATGCAAAGTGCATCACACACAGCTGCTTTTCTGCCTGTTAAAGGGTTTAAAATGTGGATTGGTCCTTTAACCTGCTTCGTCTCGAGACTCTTTCAGTCCCTACTTGGCGCGATCCATAAAGTGTCTCATCATTGCGTATAAAATCTTTGTGTCGCCATGAAACCTCCCTGACGCTGAGTGTTCTGTCACATTTCATCTGAACCTGTGTGTAAAAATACAAACATGTCACGTGGCTGATCGGGAGGTCAAAGTTCTCCCGTCGTCGGTCTCGCCGTAGGAACGTTAACGCTGCTCGCCCTGATTCAGATTTAATCCGAGCGAATCGAAGAACTCTGAGATGTAAAATGTAAAAAAATAGGAAGAACAATCAGCCTACTCATGGTAAACATGATGTACAAAGTTCTGGTTACAGAGGTAATAAAGAGTTTGTCTGTTTATAGAAACATTTCCCGCAGGAATCATCATCAGGAACCGAGGCGGAATCACACGGAGAAGCAGAATCAGAACCGGTGTTAATAAAATCCAAACGATACCAAACCCCCTCCGCCAAGACGAGGGGGGGGACAAAAACACTTGGGTGTGTGCCGCCTGGAGGGTCAGTGCGACGGGCCGCCTGCACGTCACTGGTCCCGAGCTTCGTACAGAAGTTTGGCCGCCTGCAGGTGAAAAACACGACCGACAGTCAGTCAGATGATCCTGAAACACTCGTGTCAAAGTTCAACAACAACCACGTGATGAGTTACGTCAGCAGGACGGTGACGACGTCCCGCTGACAGCGTGTCGGTCGTACCTTGTGCATCGCCGCCAGCCATAACGACGCCACCTTCTTGTCGTCCGCCGCCTCCATGCGGAGCTGCTGAGGATCCTGGGAGCCCATCGGCTTGTAGTGGAGCAGCATGCCGCTGGCCCGCGACATCCCTCCTACACACACACACACATACACACACACACTTCAGTAAGACTACACACACATTTTCACTTCATATCAATAATATTTGAACTGAACAATAAACTGAAGAACTGCAGGAACTTTGTGTCAGACGAGCGCTCTGGATCTTCTCTGTCTGTGTCGTGTATTTAGTTTTTTTTTTAGCAATGATAAACTTCTTCTGCTGACTCTCGGCCTGCAGAGTCCTGATCCTGTCAGAGGTTCAGCAGGTGGCATCAGTAAACAGAACATGACGTCACGTTTCTGCTGCATCTGAGCACAAAGTATCAACACCAAGCTGAGGAGTGACAGACGCGTGCACGAACATGCAGATGAAACAAACACACGAGCTCAAACTAAAAGCAGGACAGTGTCACCGGCGTGTCACGTTCAGGCGGCGTCATGCACACGGATGAAAACCCAAAGAAAGATCTGGAAACAGAGAAAGAGGGATGATGAACGGCACCGCAGCTAACCTTCAGAGAGATAGTGACTGTCCAGCAGACTGGTGTAAGTGTGAATGTCATTCTCTGAGCCCGGAGCAGGAAGAAGAGCCGAGCCACGCGGAGGCAGCAGAGGAGGAAGAGTTCGTTAGTGTTCGGTTAGAAAACAAAGAAACAGCTTGGAGAGTTAGCCACGTCAGCGATCCGTCAAGAAAACATGAGGAGGAGAAGTTCAGCGTTTGTACGACAGAACAGAAGCAGTTTGACAGTTCTCTGTCAGGACAAACAGAGTTTATGTCTCCGTCTCACCTCCGGGACTCGACCCGTCTGTCAGAATCTGCATGCTGGAGATTCGAGACAGCTCCACCTCGAAGTGACTCTCACCGTCCAGGAACAGATACCTGATGACAGAAGAAACAAATCAAAGCAGACGGACCGACAGAGCGACCATTAAATCTGTCCGTTCATTTATCACTGACGATCATCGACGTTCACAAAGGTGAATGACACCTCAGGTGTGTAACATGAGTTAAAGCTCACCTGTGGTTGTTGGAGAGGCGACACGTCATCGTCTCAGACTTGTCCGACTCTTCCAAAGTGACGACGAAGGTGCCGCCTGAGGGACAGAAAACAGGAAGCTGAGTGAGCGTCTGTCAAACTGACCTGAGTGCAGTTTAACGTTCAGCTGGAGCTGATCATCAATAAAGCACGAGGCCTCCGCTCGCTGCAGCCTTCAGGCTGCTGATGGAGTCTTTCATTAAGAGCTCAACTGCTGCTGCTGAGTATTTATAGCTGCACACTGAAACACTCAGCACACGATGGATTATCAGGGCAGGAGGGGGCGCTCTGTCAGATTACTGCACACATGACTTCTGGAGTTTTCTGCTTCCTGTGATGACCGGAACTTATTTACAGTTTTTAGCAATAAATATCTGCCATCATGATCAGAACGTCAGCAGAACGTCAGGAGAACATCAGGAGAACGTTAGCAGAATGTCAGGAGAACGTTGGCAGCTGTTCACTTTTCTGTTTAGAATTAAATTTAAGTTCATAACGGCTGAAAATTTTTCATCATTTTCTGGTTTTTGCTTCTTAACTTTGTTGCTTTTCTTTCGTGTGAAAATTAAACTGAATATTTCAGATTGTTGCTCAAATAAAATAAAATTTGAATATCAGACGTCTGAAGTGATGAAATATTTTCTGGCTGTTTTTAAACGATTCATTGAGAAAAGACTCAGCAGGTTATTTAAATAATTAGAAAGCGTCTTAAAGGCAGCACAGAGACGAGATCAGAACAATTTGACAAATAATATTTAAATAAAGTTTCTCCTGACAACTTCACGTTCAGTCTGTGTTCGCGTGTATTCTGTCCGACATCGCTTCCCAACATGCAGTCAGAGAACTTCAGATATTCTCTGAGTGACGTCGCAGCGCTGACTTTTGACCCTGAAGGTAAACTTCAAATCAGAATCTCCACGTTCAGTTAAAATAACAGCGGCTCACCTCCCAGCAGCACTTTGAGCTGCTTGTCGTAGAACTCCATCTCTTTCTGCGAGACCAGGCTGCACTCGGCGCACTGCCGCACCGGATCGACGAAGCACATGCGGGGCAGCACCACCTTCTTACTGCAGCATTTATCACAGAAACACCGACCGCACCGCCGACAGTGATGCTGCAGGAACGACGAGACAGTCACGGTCAAAGAAAACATCTCAATCTGCACGAGTCATTTAAACCTATAAATCTGTCAATAATCAAAGAGTTACAGGGGAAGAACACACACACACACACACACACACACACACACACCCTCTGAGGTCTGGCTCTTGTACTGACAGGAAGTGAGTCAGCAGAAACTGCTGATTTTTTAACCAGAAATCTGAAGCTGCTGAAGAAAAAGTGAATCACAGACTCTGAGGTCATGTGGTGTCGCACTTTCAGCTGCACATTCAAAATAACACGTCTGCACACACACACACACACACACACACACACACACACACACACTGTAAACAGTCTATTCTGGCAGACTTGCAGTGTTATTATGTTAGCAGTCATTATGTGAGCACAGAGCGCGCTCAGTGCGTCTCCACGCCAAAATAAATGAACACAAGGCCAAGTGGAAAGAAAAACGCCTCATGTTGGACGACACCAACAAACTGAGGCCTCAGATTCTTCGACGCGCTCGTGCATCGTCATTTGTGAAAACTGAACCGACCTTTCTTCTGATGAAGTCGAACTTGGTGTCACACTGCATACATCTCGGACACTGGAAGAAGGAAAAAACAGGATGTTACTCAACGCGCTGAGCCGGGAGGATCCGAGTTCAGCTCCAGAGACACTTTGAACGCGTGACCCTGCAAAGTTTCATTTCACGGCCAGCATGCAAAATTATTATGTAAAACTGCTGCATGTAAACAGACTGTGAGCTCTGCCAGCAGCTCAAAACTCAAAGACAACGACACATCTTCACACTTCAGGAGCCAAAACTGATCTTTGACTCTCTGATAATCTCATTTTCTTTAGTTATTATACATATTTTACACGTTTTAAAGTGTTTTTCTAGCAGTTTTACTGACGTATTGTCCGATAATCTGGACTTTGACTTGCAAACTGAGAGTTTTCTACTTAAAAAACTGGAGCAGATCTTCTGAGTCTGTTTCATTTTGTGCCTGTTTGCAGGTTAATCATCAGAAATGAGAGAAATGATTAACTCTGCTGTCAGTCTGCTCAAAGTGAGCGGACACAGTCTGTTTGTCTTTCTGTAGTTTTACTGCCCCGACACACACACACACACACACACACACACACACACACACACACACACACACACACACACACACACACACACACAGATAGCTATCTCGGTGCTAACGTGTCTGCAGCTAACACACAAACAAACAAGCGGACGTGTCGTCACTTTAACCGAAGTTAAACATCGATAACTGCCGTGAAGTCGACTAGTTATCAGCTCTTAACTAGTCCTGGTTAGCTGCCAGGCTGCAGCTAGCTGCCAGGCTGGCCGTGCCTGCCTGCTACGCCCAGTCCGGGGGCCAACTGTCCAGCGCCGCGGGAAGTTAGCCACAGTTAGCGCGAAACATGCCGGAAGTTAGGAGGCTCTACGCCCCCCAAAATAAAAGCTCTTTACCGAAACTAGCATCACATCAGAGCAGCGACAGTAAAACTACTTCTTCAGATGTGAAGAGGTTAGTTAGCACTGCTAACATGTTAAAACTGCAAAGTCTGTTAACATGCAAGTTTAAAACAGATCGCTCACGCTCTTCTCTTTCACAAATATAATGTTTTGTGTCCCAGCAGTTATCCTTAATGCTTCGTTATGTCAACCAAAAAAACGACCATACAGTACGTGACAATCCTACCAGGCCATATATCATTATAAATATATACATATTATTATAATATTATGAAAACATGAAGCTTCGGACCGCATGAGATCTGACCGCGGGCCGTGATTGGCCCCCGGACCGCACTTTGGACACGCCTGCATTAGAAGAAACCACTCGTTTATCTTAAACGATGCTTTTATGTTTTAAAATCTGTGTAATAGAATAAAAATATAATAAAACAGAAGTCTGTAATTGATATATTCAACAGTATGGTTGCTTTATATTATTATTTATTTTACTCTTTTAATACAGACCAACAAAAAGACAGTAGAGAACCAAATAAAGTCAGTTTAACTAACTTATTATGATAATTTTGGCTTTTTCTGTCAACTGAAGTCGCGTTCCGTCTCAAACAGCGCTTTTATTTTGAAAACACAAACCGGAAACCTATGCTAACCGTCGCTGCTAGCTTGCTGCTGTCCGTGGCTCCGGTTGCCTCTCGCTGTCAAACAAATCCCCCCGCCCGCCTCGGCTCTGCTGGGCTCGGCTCACCTCTTTATCCGGGACCCACTGCGGCTCGTCCAGTGAGAAGGGGCTGTTGAAGGCGCCGTTCTCCGGCACCATGCGGAGGCCGCTGGGGCTCCGGACGAGCTTCTTCCCGTCAGGCGGCGCAGACATTTTGTGTCCGTCTGAGCGGCGGAGACTCTTCAACCACAACTCCCGTCTGGACACGCCCACCACGGTGACTGACAGCGCGCTCAGCGAATCAGAGCGCAGAGCGGATGTCACGTGGTGTGTTGAGGGGGGACTGTTTTGATTTTTACACCCTGAAATATTTTTTTAGTTTTAATTATTTAATTATTTATCAGTGCAGAAGGGGGCGCTCCTACATGTAAACCTCATGGATTTAAGTTTATTCAGTAAATTCTATAAATATAATGAAGAAAATGTGCTTAAAGTGTTAAAAATAAATGTCCTCAATGTCTCGTATTATTATATATAACAGAATAACAGTCATATACAGGGTTTTAACTGGCTAACAGGACCTCAACTAATGATTATTTTCATTATAGATTAACTCAATAATTAAGACACTTTCACAATGTTAAAATTATTCAAATAATTCAAGGAAAAAGTAGCAAATCTTCAAATTTGAAAACATTGAACTGAAGTAATATTTCCCTGCGTAAAATAGAAATCCTTGAAATGTGCTAGTACCTGGATAAATGTGTTTTCTTCCACATCAGATCAAGTATCAGAAATCACAGTAGAAACGTCATAAATTTGACCGTTTTATTCAAATACAGTTGAGCTGTACAATAGTTTGCTGGACGCGGAGGCGAAACATCAGTTTGCAGACAAACACAAAGCCTGCACGTCTGAGAGAGCAGGACGGAGGACAGGGAGTGTCACGACAGCCAGCCTCACCCAGGAACATCCGACACACTGACGGGGGACAGATTCATCTCCAACATGGAGGCCATACACACACACACACACACACACACACACACACACCAAAAACAAACCAATGGAGTGCAAAGTGACATTCAATCTCGAAAAATCTGAAACTTTTTAGAGGCCTGGTCACACTGTGGAGCCTCTGAGTGATGGAGCGGTGCAGCATCCAACAATGTTGCCATGGTAACTTGGCGGATGAATGACCAGCAGTGGAAGAAATATGAATTAAGTACCAAAATTATGATGAGCAAGAAGGATAAAATTAAGAATATTCAAACAGGTTTATTCTATTTAAATTAAAGGGGAAATATTGCTGCTACACCCACTGATGGAGACAGAAGTCATATATTATTATGTAACACATCACCGCTCCACACGTCAACAAATACAATTAAAAATAAAACAACTGCATCAGTGGACGGACTGTGAGACTTTTACCTTCACTGCTTCGACAAGAAAACACACAAAGTCAACTAAAACTTTCTTTGTCTTCCATAGATCCATAAATTTACATTCATGTCATCATCGTCTCCACGGAAACCTGATTATAAGTCGGACATGAGGACGGATTTCCACATCAGGCTGCTGCAGTTTTGCCTCTGCAACAGGGCAACAAGTTGAGCAACTTTGACCAAACATCAGGCAACAATTTTCGTGACAATGTTGCTGCTTTACTCACACATAAAAATCTAATGGCCGGTTTTTATAGAACTACGTATAAATTATTACAAACATGTAGCAATTTTGCCTCTGACAGCACACGAGTACAAACATGGAAGCAAAAACGTGTTGTTGTATGTTGTCTTATAGTCACTCTGTTGCCAGTTGCTGAAGGTGTTGCCTGTCTAATGTTGCCCTGAAATGTTGCCCTGTTCGTCAGAACCTTCAGACATTGTTCAGTTATGTGCCTCGTTAGACAATAAGGATAAAAAACAACAAGCACAGATCGACGAGCGGACTGATCAACAGTCAACGAGAAGCTTCGACAGTGTCGATAAAATCGTCGTTATAAAGAAAGAGTCACTCCAAAAACATAAAAAATCACTTTGACTAAATTATTGCTGCAGGTTTACATTTACATTTCAGGGCGTGGTTTCTTTATTTGACCTACATTTATGATTAGAAGCAGAAAAACTGGATTTGTAGTATAACGTTTTTAATGAAA